>QPKB01000003.1:0-109620 GCA_003546025.1 Camphora micrantha | reverse complement strand
ACGTTCACGTTCGAGCATAAATGACACATGCTGCCGAGTCCGAAGCCCAGGTCCTAGTTCCGCTCCTAATATCAAAACGAAGCAGGTACACCTGGGACACACCGAACCCAGCCTGCTGGCATCCTAAACCTAGCTTTAATGATATGTTAACTTCATAAGGAAAATGCTAAGGAAGAGAAAACTCATGATCTAGCATAATCTAGTAGAAAGAGAGAACAAATTGTGCGCCATTATGATCAACAATCAGAGGTGAGGCTCACATATGCAAGGATAAAGAAACATTAGAGCAGAAACTAACTCCATACATCTGGAGAAAGCTCAACCTTTCTTTGTGTTAACATGGATCCAAATATTGGCAGATTGCAGCAGAACATCGATTTTTCCGGCATTCTCAATAGTATCAGTGCATATTGGCTGATATATCAGATGTATTAGCTGATATGCATTGATACAGCTGATAGGTGATTGATACACAACATTTTAACAAATTCTTTGGGTTGTTTTGCACGCACACACACAAAAAAAAAAAAAAAAAAGCTTTTGGAAAGGGTTTTTGGCATTTCTAGCATAAAAAAATTCAAAGAAAGGACCATATCTAAGATCCAAATGATGAAAACACCCCATTAACTCAAGGGTAATCTTTGAGGTGAAAAACACCCCATTAACTCAAGGGTAATCTTTGAGGTGAAAAAAAAAATCTGAAATGAGCGAAATATGTAGCTATAGAGGAATGTTCATGTGCATCCATTGACAACTTGATGGGGCGCGCCTAGGGCCCCATTGATCACGGGACTAGGGAGGATGGAAAGAGACATTTTGGATGGGCCCATATATCAAGTTTAGGGTCAATCACATGTCTCTAACCTCTTCATTCGTGGCCCAACAAGTTCAACGACTTTATATTAAAGAAAAAAACTTTGACCCTTGATCGAATGGTCCAGGCTATTCGGATTGGTGAAAACCCAATGCATCTAATGTAAATCAGGGGGTCCCCGTGTGTGTGGATGGTTCAGATGGATCATAAAGTTGGCCTCACTATGTGTCCCTCACCATGGGTGAGGGATGGATGCATGAACATCCTCATGGCTATTTATTTTTATTATTATTATTATTATTATTATTATTATTATATACACACACTGTGAAAGTGTGTTCCATTATATATATATATATATATATATAATCGAAAGTAGTGCATGTCATTGATTTGCTCCAAGATGCATTATTTGAGAGATTTGAGAGATTTTTTTAGGGGATTTTCATATAAATACTAGTGCCACATTAGTAAATACTAAATAGTGATGTACTATAGTTTCGACCACTAGTCAATTAACACTTTAAGGGGTTCTAATTTCAAAGACCTGAGTAATATGAAGGTAGGTGAACAGTTGCATTAGTATTGTTACCTGTATGGCATTGAAGGGTCCAATGTATACAGTTCATTTTAGTTGCTAATGAAAACTTTAAAAACTAACAATTTATGATCTTTTAATATTTTTTTTCCTCAAATAAAATTCACTCTGATGCCTGATACTATTAGCTTGTGGGCAGCCAATATGCCACTGCAGCCATTTGTTTTATTATTGGCCATGAAACATACAGAAATATTGAAGGATATCAAAGTGACGAACTGCTGTATAGTATCTTTATATGAACCTGTTTCAAAAGTGGATTTACGAGCTCTAATGATCTAATATATATATGTATATATATATATATAAAATTCCCATTGAGTAAATGAGTAAGATACCCAACTCACCGCACTAACTTTTGTTTTTCAGCTTATAGTTGGTAACATGACTCGAATCCGCCACCTCGTGGTTGCAACAATGGGTGCATCCAACTGTGCCATGGTGACACTCTTAGTAGTAATTGAAAATATACCTATATTCGACTGAAGGAAGTGATGCTTGAAGTGTCACTGATTGACTTGGAACAGAGCCAAGCCTACTCAGTTTGGTTGCAATCTATGATGCACGGATACTTCAAAATGGGCAGCATATCGTGTCGTATTGTATCTGATACTTCACTTTTTGTATGTAAAATCCGTGTCCCTACTGTGTCTATAGCTGGTCCCTGCTGTATCTAGGCCATATCTAGGCATCATAGGTAGCAAGTATATCATTAAAATAGATGTCAAAACAATGTTTTAAAAATTCTAGATTGACTCTCAGCAGAACCAACTTGGTCTTGTACTGTGTCAGGGTTAGAGTCTTGGAAAATAATTGTTTGCTTGCTAATTCATCACTTCTGCCAATGTGTCCATTTCAGATTTGTGACATGGTGGCAGTTGCCCGTTTACTGAACCTGACATTGTTTGTCCCTGAGCTTGATAAGAAGTCGTTTTGGGCTGATCCTAGGTATTTCTGTGGTTGAGGAGACTCTGGTTCAATGCTTTCTCATTTATGGCTTCTGAGATTATATAGTCATGTGAATTTTTGCAGCACTTTTGGTGATATTTTTGATGTGAGGCATTTCATTGATTCATTGAGGATGAAATCCACATCATTAAAAGTCTTCCAAAGAAGTTCAATCGTAAGACTGGTGGTTTGCTTGTGATGCCTCCTGTGAGTTGGTCGAGTGAGAAGTATTACTTGCAACAGGTTCGATGATTCTGTGTTTTCCCATACATTTTCTGTATAGCTCACTAATATTGCAACCTGTTATTGTGTCTAACTTGGCTGAAAAGCATTTAGTTGATTTCAGGAAACAATATGTACATTTTGCAATGTACTCTAATTATTTTTGTTTTGTACTGCTGATGCTTCCCATTGTTGGGTACATAAAAGATCTGTTATTCTGTATTCACTGTTCAGTCTGCTGACAGT
Source organism: Camphora micrantha (assembly GCA_003546025.1). Taxonomy (NCBI): domain Eukaryota; kingdom Viridiplantae; phylum Streptophyta; class Magnoliopsida; order Laurales; family Lauraceae; genus Camphora; species Camphora micrantha. The sequence goes on along the minus strand of QPKB01000003.1, from coordinate 106,792 downwards.
TTCCTTCTTCTGCTGTAGGTTCTCCCCCTTTTCAGCAAATACAAAGTGATCCATTTCAACAAGACGGACACACGTTTGGGAAACAATGGTCTCAGTAGTGAGCTTCAGAAGCTTAGGTGTCGTGTTAACTTTCAGGCACTAAAATTCACTGCTCAAATTGAAGCTCTGGGTAACAAATTGGTTAGCATTCTTCAAGAACAAGGATCTTTTATGACAGTGCATTTGAGATATGAGATGGATATGCTGGCTTTCTCTGGTTGCACTCATGGTTGCTCGGAGGATGAATCACAGGAGCTCAAAAGGATGAGGTTTGTGGCTTATTAGGTTTAAAAGCTGAATGTCATTCTTGTTTGATAACAACCTTTTTGCAAGTTAGGCATGGGCATGTCTGTGTCATACATAAAATGTCAGATGCTCTCATATGAAGAAAGTAAGGATCTTATGGGAGAAAAACGTGTCTCCCTTAGGATTGAACCTTCTCATTATATAGGGATTGATTACCCTATTATTAGTATCCTTATACAAAACAATTTCCTAAGTTATAGCTAACTTCCCAATACAATTAGATTTCTTAAGCTATAACTAACTTGCTAATACAATTAGGTTTCCTAGATTGACACCCCCCCTCAAATTGATGCGAGGAATCATAAAGTAGCAATTTGGAAACCAGAAACTGATGTCGAAGCCGAGGAAGTCCTTTGGTGAAGATGTCAGCAAACTGAAGGTCAATAGGGACATGAGGTAAAAAAATGACATCACGTTTCAATTCATCCCGAATAAAGTGACAGTCCACCTCAATAAGTTTGGTGCGTTCATGAAAGACAGGGTTTTCAGTGATCCTGATAGCCCCAGTATTATCCGCATGCAAGGATGTAGGAGAGAGTTGTGCAAAGCCGAGTTCCGAAAGAAGTCCCCGTAGCCATAAGATTTCTAAACACGCAGAAGACATCGCCCTATATTCCGCCTCTGTAGAAGATCGAGAAACACATTCTTGTTTCTTGCATTTCCAAGAAATTAAAGAATTGCCAAGATATATATGCACCAACCAGTAGTAGAGCGACGAGTATCCTAACAGCCCCGCCCAGTCAGCGTCTGCATAAGCGGTCAACTGAAGAGGATTATCCTTGGGATAATATAAACCACGAGTGACAGTGCCCAATAAATACCGGATGATGCGCTTGACAACAGTCAGATGAAGGTGTCTAGGAGATGTCATAAATTGACTCACAAGATTGACAGCATAGGAGATATCCGGTCGAGTGATACTGAGATAGACAAGGTTGCCCACCAGGTGCCTGTAGGTATGGGGATTAGGAAGAAGGTCACCATCATCTTTACTCAATTTGAGGTTGACCTCTATAGGGGTATCAACTGGCGAAGATTCATATAGATCAGCAAGCTCAATAAGATCAGATGTGTATTTGTGTTGATTGAGAAACAGGCTTTTGGGAGATTGATGCACTTCTAAGCCCAAAAAATAATGTAGAGGACTCAAATCCTTCATATGAAAGTGATCCCTGAGAAAGGCTTGGACAGACTTGATCATACTAGCATCAGTGCCAGTAATAATTATATCGTCAACATACACAAGTAGAACAGTCACACCAGTAGATGTTCTTTGTAGGAACAAAGAGGGATCGTAAGAGCTCTAAGTAAAGCCAGTTGTGCGTAACCGCCCCCTAAAAGTTTCAAACCACGCCCGAGGAGCTTGCTTTAGACCATAAAGAGATTTCTGGAGGTGACAGACAGCATTTTTAGATGGAGAGGTGACACCCTGCGATATCCTCATGTAGACTTGTTCCTTCAAATCCCCATGGAGAAATGCATTTTTAACATCCATTTGGTATAAAGGCCAAGAATTGGAGGCATCAATGGCGAGAAGTAGCCGAACAAATGTCATTTTAGCCTTAGGTGCAAACGTCTCCTTGTAGTCAATGCCATATTCTTGCCTGTTACCGAGTGCCACAAGTCGAGCTTTGTGTCCATCCAAGGAGCCTTCAGATTTAAGTTTGATGGAGTAGATCCATTTGCAACCGATGAGTTTAACTGCAGAAGGACAATCCACAATATCCCATGTATGACTCTGATCCAATGCATCCAATTCGTCCTTCATGGCTTGGTTCAAACTATCAAGTTGTATTGCCTGCAAATAAGAACTTGGGATAGAGACAGAAGAAAGGGTTGTCATCAAGGAAGTGTGTGTGAATTCATACCGCTCAGGTGGTCTAGAAGTTCTGGAGGAGCGACACAGGATAGGAGTAGCGGTGGAACCAGTTGCTGGCGAAGGATCAGGAGGATGGGCATCTGCAGTGATAGGCTTTTCCCGACGACGATAAACAAAGTTAGGATGAAACCTAGTAATGGTTGGTTTATCTGAAAAACCCGGTAAGATAGCAGGAGAAGATGGATGAGGACAATCCAAGTGAGCTTGAAAAAAAAATACTGATTTTCAAAGAAAGTAACATTGCGAGAAACTCTGATGCGACGACCAATGGGATCAGAACAAATAAAACCTTTTTGATGAGTGGCATAACCCAGAAATGCACACCTGCAAGATTGTGCGGTTAATTTTGTTCGTTCTGTGGGTGGTTGATGAACGAAGCAAATACAGCCAAAGGTGTGTAGATGATCAAATATAGGATGATGACCAAACAGTTTAAAATGCGGTGTTAATTGATCAATGGTAGGTGAGGGAAGACAGTTTATTAAATGTATAGCTGTGGTGAGAGCTTTAGTCCAAAAACGGGGAGGAACTGATGATTCAATAAGTAGAGTTCTAGTTACATCAAGAAGATGCTTGTTTTTTTCGTTCCGCGACTCCATTTTGTTGCGGAGTACAGGACATGTACGTTGATAAATGATTCCTTTAGTCTTTAGGAAAGATTGGAAATCATTGGAAACATAATGACTGTATTTCTTACAATTATAGCACTAGAGTTTACTGACGTCCCTAGGAGGTGGTCTGGTGGTAGTAGCATAGGCAGGTGGAGCCTCAGCAGATCACAGTTGTTCCATAGAAGTTTTGGTAACCAGACGTTGTTCTTTCCATAGAAGTTTCTGAAGACAGTCATCTAGGCTGGGAAGAGAAGCCCCGTTCATCAAGTTTGATCTAACAGTCTCATACTCCGGACGAAGTTTCATGAGAAACTGGTCCCGATGGCTATTGTGCTGTAAGGAAAGTAATTCTGGTAGAAGTGCTGCAGACACAGTCGCAAATTTGATCTCATCATATTCAGACCACAGTCGTCTAAACCTATTGTAATAATCCTGGATAGACATGGTGCCTCGAGAAAATTGGGAGATGTCGAGCTCCAAGTGAAATTGGCGAGCAGCATATAGATCTTTTGGAGATAATCCCACATCTCACGGGCGGATTTGCAAGGTTTCAGCTTGAGAATAAAATGGGGTTCAACAGATCCTAGTAACCAAGTCTTAATTTTAGCATCCTTAGTTTTCCAAGCGGAAATCTTCTTGTCATCTTCCTCAGGTTAGGTTCAGAACCATCCACGTAGCCCCATAGTTCTTTTCCTTCTAAGTAGATTTGAAACTGGAAGGCCCACAATGTGTAATTCTTTCCATCAAAACGAACCAGGGCGATCTCTGATTTTTCCATTACTAACAGAGTAGTAAGAATTGATTTCAGCAACAGCAACAGCAACAGAGAACAGCAGCAGTAAACAGCAACAGTAACAGAGAACAGCAACAGCAGTAAGGACGGTTTGTAAACAGCAACAGCGGCACTACTAAACAGCAGCTGTAACCAATCAACTAGCAAGAAAACATCAACAAACAGAGAAGAAAACAGCAGCAACCAGCAGGCAATCCAGCAGAAGCAGAACAGAACCAGAGAGGAAAAACATCCTTGATTTCAGAGGGAAGAGCAGCACGTAGGCCCCACCAAATGATCTCTAGACAGATCAAAGACTGGGGATGGAAGGGTAGTCTATTTTCGCAACTATTAGAAGAGGTCTTACTCAAAACGGATCAAAATCCACAATTTTGAACGGCTGAGATGGAAACTGTTGGACAAAACTGAAATTCCAAAAGATATAGTAGATGGCCTACCTCTGATGATCGAAAATTGCTGAAAAAATCACCAAAAATAATAGAAATACCAGGCGACCACACTGGGCTGCTTCCGCAGATGTTGTGATGAAGATCTGAAGTGGACCACGTGATGATCAAGGAGGATCAGTGATGTTCTGAGGGCTTCCAGACCTTGGAAGATGATGAGGATGACCTTACAGACCATTGGATGTGGAAGACAGTAAAACCCTAGGCTCTGATACCATGTCAGATGCACTTGTATGAAGAAAGTAAGGATCTTATGGGAGAAAAACGTGTCTCCCTTAGGGTTGAACCTTCTCATTACATAGGGATTGATTACCCTATTATTAGTATCCTTATACAAAACAATTTCCTAAGTTATAGCTAACTCCTAATACAATTAGGTTTCCTAGATTGACATAAAACACAGTCTATTTGCGTATTGCTGACATAAATCGAGCAGCTACATACCGTTCTGGCCTGCTTGACTGGGGCTGATATCAATGAGTGTTACTGATTGGTCATTTGATGCTATCGGATTAGTCGATTCACACTGGATGAGTCAACCTTGCCGCTGCCTAATGAAGCTGAAAGTCAATAAGGGATCTTCAACTGGATCAAGCCCAATTATAATATATTAAAGAGGAGGTTTTTGGATTCAATTTCGACCGTCGGTTATAATTTTGACCAGAAGGTATACAACTTTATTTTAAATTTTCCACGTTCTTATTGCACTCCCCAACTTCTCGGTTCTCATCCAACTCCACGCACTTCATGCAGCAACTCAATTTTGTATAACTGCTTTTTCATCTTAACCTTTACCACTCATGTAATTCCTTTGCATCTGAAAGACTTTTGTGTTTGTCATCTTCTGCAAAGTTGAAAAGGTTTGAATTCTTGGTTTTCTCAGTTCTCACTTATAAGTTGAAAAATTGGCGATGAAAATCAATGGTAGATTCTTCCCCCATGTAATTTAATTCCATAGGCTGCAGCTCCTGCAATTAAATTTGAATTTTCTTTATTTACAAGATTTCCCGGCAAATACATTCATGTCATATTTTTATTAGATTCTTTTTCAAAAATATTTTTATTAGATTCATGTCATGCTTTAATATTAATTAATTATTTTTATCATAACCTTTACATTTATATTGTTTGTGCTAAGCACGGTCATATGTTGCTAGTCCCTTGATTAAAAGGGAGAATCATTTGACCCAAAGAAAGATTTTCTCATAGAAAACCAATCCAAATGCTTCCATTTACCTCTAATGAACTAAGCAAATGCAAAATTGATCTCTAATTAACTATTGGATGAGGGCCAAGGTTTGTAGCTTTTGTTTTGTAAGAAAACTGATAATTTTCTCTTTGTACTCATTTAGGTATGCATACCCATGGTGGAGAGAGAAAGAGATAGTGTCTGAAGAGAGGAGACTGCTAGGTCTATGTCCTCTTACACCAGAGGAGACTGCTTTAGTTTTACAAGCATTAGGTTTTGGGAGAGATACTCGTATCTACATTGCTTCTGGTGAGATATATGGCAGCGAAGGGAGGCTTTCAGCATTACGAGCTGCATTTCCTAGAATTGTGAGTTCCTTGCCAATTACTAGTGATGGAACAAACTGTTATCATTTATTTTTTGAATCCATTTTTAAACAATCCACTGCTCGAGAACTCCAAAGCTGCATTTGGATCCTTGAAAATTCATTACTTGAAGTTTCCTACTAAATCCTTGAACTCGGGAGAAAGTTCATCCATCCAAAATGACAAGTAGCCAAAAATAGCGCGAATCAACTTGGAAATTAGTATTCTGACTCTAAAATTGAAAACTACCTTGGATTAGTCAAGTCCTTTTTTTTACTTCGGTATCTTGGATAGATAAGGGTATTTGCATGGATTGAGTAGGTATCAAACCAGTGTCTAAGATAGCTTGAGCAGCCCAGTTGGAGGGAAACAAACAGAGCAAAGCTTAACCAAATGAGTAAGTGCAAAAAAGAAGTGCTTAAGCACTTGCATTTGTGAAAAAAAAAAAAAAAAAACATGATTAAGGACTTGTTGGTTTATTTTTATAAGTAGGAGCCAAAAATGTACCTGCCAAAATTTTGAAAAACCATTCCATCTCAAAAAAATAAAAATAGGGGAAAAAGAAAAAAACTATTACTTAGGTGCATGGCAGAGACCAACCTAGCATGTGCAGTTTGTTTGAGGTCTTCCATTAGTACAGGTGGGGCCCACAAGTTACTGGTACAAACTTTTCATACCATGAATATAAAAATTCTGTTTGACCTAATATTGAGCTTCCCATGTACAACTTGTTAACCTGCAATACAGATTCTAGCCAAGCGCTTTGTCTCTCTTAAATTGTCCAACTTTCATTGATCCAAGAGAATGGGTTGAGTTTGGTGATTGATTGAAGTTATTTGTTACGTGCTATTTTCTGCAATTTCTGCTTATTGCTCAATTTGATTTTGAAATTAAGTGATTGACTGCGGATTTAACTGAATCACAATTTTAGGTAAAAAAGGAGATGTTGCTAGATCCCACAGATCTGCAGGAATTCCATAACCACTCATCTCAAATGGCTGCCCTTGATTATATGGTTTCAATTTCTAGTGACATATTCATTCCCACTTACGATGGAAATATGGCAAAACTTGTTGAAGGACATCGCAGGTTCATCTTGCAGTCTGCTTGTACTCTTCTGCTTTCGGTAACTCAACTCCTGCATTAACAGCAGAACTTAGTAATTAAGACGGTCCCAACTCCAATAATTTTGCAGGTATCTTGGCTTCAGGAAAACCATCTTGCTGAATCGAAGGAAACTGGTACAGCTTATAGATTTGCATCTGAATAACACAATTTCTTGGGATGAGTTTGCGGGTGCTGTTCGTCAAGCTCACCGGAATAGGATGGGACAGCCAGTTAACAGGAGTGTCATTACAGATAAGCCCAAAGAGGAGGATTATTTTTATGCAAACCCACGCGAATGCCTTTGTGAAACCACAGAATGCTATGGTGGCAGTAATGCCAGCGCTGTCTAACAAGGCCTCAAGCACTTGAACTTCCCCGTGGGTTGGGAATTCAACAAGCTGAGCATCGTGGCCAGGCCACACAGGATGATACATGATGCAAACTGCAGTTTGAAGGGCCAGCAGGCACCATCAACCAGCTATGATAAATCAACAAGAGTGTGCTTTTGGCCAGGCAGAAATTTCTGCTTCTTGCCTAGGGTTGCTCCATTTTGTTAATATTTGATTTATTTTTTTTCTTTTTCCTTTTCTTCAGTTGAATAGGCGCGATTGAGCATATTGTTGTAAAGCGGTTTTTATTTTAACTTCGTGAATCTGAGTAATTTTACCTCTCATGAGAGGGCTGATGTTGACAACTAAAGAAGACAGGTACGGAAAGTCCTATGTAGATGCTTGTTGTGAGGCTGCTACTTCATTCCACTGGAGGATCAGCTTGGGATCCTGATTAAATGATTTGTGAATTTTCTTGTGACAGGCTCCACTGCATGAGTGTGTATTTCACTACGGGGTTGTTTCTTCGCACTCATTTACATGTCTATATGCTACGAGTGTAATGCGCACGTGAACATGTTTGTTTGCACTCATGTAAATTTTGGTGTGAAAATTGTGTGTTGATTTTGTGTAAAGATGGGGGCTATTTTCACACATCTTCGGGTGTTCTTACATTAGAGACCGTGTGATTACCCCCTGCGGGATCAAATTCGTCAGCCACTTATTATTTTCCCCAGTCCAATGGTCTCCAAATTGCAATTTGAAGTGTTAAAAGATCTTTGGTTTCTATCTTATATCTATGAAGATTTTAATAAATACTACCCACAAACGCCCGTGCTAAGTAGTGGCGGACCCAGGATTTTTGTTTGGGTGGGGCTAAACATTTGCTCGGTTTGTTAATTTTTTTTCACATGAATAATATCAAAAGAGCAAATTTATTGCATTTAAATAGAAATAAAAAAAAATTCATGCTCAAGTTTCCTGCTCAATTAAAGGGCCTTTCCACTACCTTATGATCGATTCATTATCATTAAATAACTTAAGCTAACATTTTCTTTAATCCTAGTCGTTTGAATGCTCTGCAACAGTGATTTGGGTGAACACCCAATTACCCAATTTAGGCTCCCAAATGGGTTTTGTTTGGATCTAAAGAATTTGGTTGCATGTACTTAATACCTTAGCTGTAAAAATAATTCCATATAGTTAGTCATGGGCTCTTGGCAAAAAAAAAAAAAAACCACCACTTAAATGTAACTCAAAATTTTCACACGTGAACTCTTAAGACCCAATTTTTGTATGAATTGAAAATTAAAGTAAGCCCAATGGTGATTTGGTCATCTTGTAGATATGCTCAGATTTGGTGATTTAGGGCTTAGATTTGGATTTGGATTTGAAAATAGGATTTGGAGAAATTTAGGTACATAATGATTAGAATTATGCTACATATGAGGAGGGAGGCAGATTACTTTATTTAGGGTTGTTTGGTGTAAGTGCAGGGTTCAAAATCGCAGTCGTTACCGTTACATAACGGCCTTTATGTAACAGTAACGGCCGGTAACGTTATGTTATATTACATATAACGGCCGCGATGTGTAACGGGGCAAAATATCGCCAAAAAAACGGATCATAACGACCATTATTTTGAATATAGCGGCTATACAGTTATAACTGCCGTTATATTCAAAATAATAACCGTTATAACGCCTGACGGAATTTTTTAAAAAAAAAACGCCTCTTCTGCCTTCTTCTTTCACTTTTTCCATTCTGTTTCTTTTCTGAAAGCTTCCTAAGAATTCTTAAGGCCTGCTGCAACTCCTATGATAGTCTGACCTTGATTCTTTAGGAGGCCACAGGGGATGTCTAAACTTAATATTGACCTTCAAATAGATTAAAAATTATCATTTATCTAGAAATACCACCATTAAACATTAATGTGTTGCCAAAGAGGATTTGTTTATTAAATTAAATTCCGAAACGCCAACACATGGAACACATTATTGTCTAATAATGATATTAAGTAACCTAGACTATATGATGGACCTTTTAGTTAATTTTGAGAATTTAACTTCTGTTATGAATATCAGTATGATTTTCGTATCTTGAAAATACATGTTTTCGTTTTACGAGAAACATCTGTATTTTGTTACAAGTGGATATATGTACACGAATACACTCAGATATTGGCAGCACTTAGCTCAATCATTCAGGAGCTAGATGTGGTGAAGGTTGAACTGTTCCATTCCGCATACTTGCTGCAACTTAGTTCCATTCTCTATGGAGTATTTATACTCCACGTACCTCTATATTCTATTTTTATAAAATCTGTTTCCACCTCTTGGTAAACACAGACCCCATTGTATTCGGTTTATTAGATAATCTCTTAATAGAGATTAAGATAAGTTAGCCAATGTAGTTTTGGCCTCCTGCTATTTATGTTACATCGGTTATTTTGATATCTCAAACACATTCATTGTTCAGAATTATCTTGTTTATCAGTTATCATGTTATTGCTTAGCATATCAGCCTTTTACCAGTTTATCTGATGTAACATTTGGCGTTTCAGGTGATATGATCATGAGGCCTTAGGATTTCAGTTAAGTTCTACAGATGTTATATAGACATTGGGTTCCGTGAGCTGTGCTATCAGTGAGATGGGTTTTCTTTCTATTCAGTTGTAATGACCTTTGTTAGTCTCTTTTTATTTTTTTTATCGAATTATATATATATAGATATTAAAATATTACTTTTGTTCTCTATTATTAACTTCAGTAGTATGAATAAAAATCGTTCAGTTTATGCTCTATTCTGCTCTATAACCAGGAATTATTATCCTGTGGGCAATTCCCATTCTTAAATTTGGTATATGTATGTTAATCCGAGTCTGGGACGTGACGAAAATTATGCTTCCAAAGAAAAGCGGTAAATATATTGGGGGCTTTGGTCAGAGGTTCCACAAAAAAAAGTCATGTAGCGAAAGGTCCCTCACATACATTTTCATACTTGAAACGTCCAATTTGCCCTTTCTTTAAATCATATCCCATGATTGGTGGGGATATCCCATTAATAATGGTTAACTATTATTTAATTGGCCACGATTAATGGAATCTTATTAATAAGATTTTCAAATAAATTTTACAAACACACAAATAAATTTCAAAAAATATAATAATTTCAAAAAATGCTTTAAATTAAAAAAAATAATAAATTTTAAAATAACGCAGATAAATTTAAAAAGACTCAAATAAATTTCAGAAGATGTAAATAAATGTCAAAAGACTCAAATAAATCTCAAAATATCCAAACAAAATTTAAAAAATGTAAATAAATTTAAATAGCAGCAAATTAATTTCAAAAGACGCAAATAAAATTCAAAAACGCAAACACATTTGCCAAAACTAAGATAAATCAATTTTTCAAATTTCTGAAAAATTTGCCAAAAACTCAAGTATTTTTTTCCAAAACTTAGTTAAATTTATCTAATAAAATGCAAATAAATTTCAAAAGACGCAATTAAATTTCAAAAAATGTAAATAAATCTCAAAAGACATAAATAAAATTAAAAAATACAAATAAGTTTAAATAAATACAAATACATTTTTCAAAACTAAGATAAACCAATTTTTCAAATTTCAGAAAATTTTTCCAAAAACTCAAGTATTTTTGTCAAAAATTAGTTAAACAAAAAAATAAAAATAAAATTGAAAAGGCACAAATAAAATTCAAAAACATAAATAGATCTAAGAAAATACAAATAAATCTGTCAAAAACACAGAAAGATTCGTTCAAAAACTCAGTTAAAATTTTCAAAATGGAGATAAATTTGTTAGAAACTCGGCTATATTTTTTAAAAACTCAAATAAATTTGCCAAAAACTAAGATAGATTTGTTTAGAACTCAGATAAATTTGTTCAAGAACTCAGATAAATAGCCAAAAAACTCATATAGATTTGTTCGGGACTCAGATAAATTTGTTTCAAAACTCAGATAAATTTGCACAAAGCTCAAATAAATTTGACAAAAAAATCAAAAACTCAAATAAATTTGACAAAAACTCATATAAGTTTGTCAAAATCTCAGATAAATTTGACAAATGACGTCAGCCCTGGCTGGCTGCTGGTTAATGCTGAACTGGGCTTCTTGCTGCCGACGGGTTAGAACTGACCCGAACTTGACCCTGGCTTGGAAACTAACCCAACTGGGTCTTATCTTCTTCCTCGACAGGCTTTGTTTCCGCAACAGAACCATGGACACTACAGCGCCTTGCTGCTTCTTCTCCGGCGATAGGCGAACTTTGACGGCCGTGGCCTGCGACGTCCGGCGATGATGACGGCGTGCAGGCAGCCTTCTCCGTTGATCAGTTTACAAAGAGATCTGTTATCTATACCTTGTCTATTCCGGCGATGGCTCCTGCGATAAGAACCCAACAAGACACGAACCTCCCCCTCTTTTTTTTTTTTTTTTGTCAAAAGTCAAAAGACCTTTTTTTGTCTTTTCTTAAGACTTCTCCACTACTTGTTTCTATCATACGAACAAGATGCACTGTGGATCTTTAATGGGCATGAAACAAGAGTTTCTACCTCGTGACTTCGATGTCCAACAGCCCCGGACACTCCTCGTGACTTAATCTCGTTAATATCTGTCGGTGCAAGATTGCCCAAGCCCAAGGAGGGAGAATACAGGAATATGTGATCATGTGGATGTAGGGACCTCCAGCTGTAAATTGTCTAGAGCCCTTAAATAGAATTTGCCTAGACCGAAGGCTGGATACATTCCACTTTAGGGACCTTTCGCTAATTTATTCAAATATATTTCACATGTAAATTCATATGCTTACATCTCAACTTCGTATCACGTGTTAACTGGTTTGATCGATCCCTACACCGGTGGGAAGTTGATATGTTAATATTTATATAACTTTTTGACAAATATTTCCCTCAGATTTTGGATAATTGGATTTGTTAACTGCACTAAATTTAATTGTTTTGAATTATAGGTGCTCAAATTTGGGAATACATGAAAAATAAAGTTGAAGTGCAATTTTTGGGTGTCTAGAGAAATTGTGGTGGAAAAGTTTCAATGGGCCTAATCGAGTTTATTGAAGAAAGGAGTGGGCTGAATTGAAAGTGCACCTGAGATGATACATGGGCCTGCATTGGAGTGGAAAAGTCCAAGTAAAATGAGAAAATCACTTTCGGGCTGGACCAGTGGGTTTATTGAGGGGTTGTGAACTCTTATAAAAGAAAAGAAAGGACCAGACGTGAGAGACCTAATTGGGGGGAAGTGGAAATAAAATAGAAAAGAAGAAAAGAGCAGAGGAGGGGAGCACACCATCCCAGTCGGATCCATCCACCAAGGCAGAGACCAAGCCAACGTGCTGATCAACACACCATCAAGAGCTTTCTTCCTCCTCTGTTTTTATTTTCTGTTTTGTATGTTCTTGCTGTCCATTTCATTTATGGGTAACTAAGTACTTTAGTTAGGGCTAGATTGAAGCCCTAATCATGTTTCTTTAAGGATGTTGATATGGCTTTGCTGTAAACTGTTTTTGTGATGCTTAATTGATTAATTTCAAATTATATTTTTACTCTTACATACTTTATGTTATGCTTGATCACCATATACATGATGTGTAATGAGTTTGTTACACAGGTAAATTTAGATGACCGAATCTTGTGCCTGTGAGAGTAACAAAAGAACTAGTTATAAGTTCTGGAAATTAATCATCATGAATAACTGGAATAGATACCATGTTCTAGGAGTTGTGTGTTTGTCGATTTCCATTGTGTTATGCGTTCTTGAAATGCAAATTAGTAGATACCATGCTAAACAATATAAGAATGAGAAGAGTTAGCGTAGACACCCATGCCTAACTTGTTGTTGAGGGAAATCAATAATTTGAAGAGTAGATATCATGCCTTTAGATTGACAAACATGAGCATCTAAAAATCTGTTTTGCAGCATTGTGCATGTCGTTTGCTTAAGGAAGAAGATTAGCGGTGAATATCAAATCCCTAACTAGTTTTCTCATTGTCTTAGCCTAAATCAAATTCTATTTTTAATCAAGCGCTGTTTTTAATATTTTGTTTAGATATTTTCAGTTTTCAAAATCATATTGTTTGAACACCTTGTCTACACCGGGTGCCTTTGTGTATTGCACCTTAACTTTGAGTAGATATCTTAGGGTCTTCTTTCACTTTTGCAGTCTTAGTTTGTGCTATTTATTTAGTAGTTTTAGGAAACTAATACTCAACACAGATAAATCCAATCCCCGTGGGAATGATCTCGTATTTGCTTCTATACTATTTGTCTAATCTTGTGCACTTGCGAGTTAAAACGTGCTTTTAGTTGCGTAATTTTTAGGTAGCTATTTGCACAACAGAAGTGTTTGGATGTCATTTAATTTAAAGAGTTGTTGCTCGGCCTCTACCGAACTCTACTCTCAAAGGTGAATTTCGATAATGGCGGGAACCGAGCGGCCATAAATTGTTCAATTCTCAAGATGATGTTCCTGAGGCCCCCTCCTTGTACAGAAATAACGTGTAAACGGCTCAAATTAGTGATTTTTCTATCCATCTAAACAAACATGGTGTGTGTTTGTCGTTTTTTCTTTTCTCCCCCACGTGATGAGAAGTTGGTGTCAATTGTATTTTTAAATTAATTGAGCTTTTCAACAACTAGACGCTAAAGGGGGCTTAACACGGTATCAAAACATAAGTTTCTCATTCTTTTTCAGATTTGAGGAAGATTATAGGATTCGTTTCGTTCTGGCTACTCAAGAGTCAGGAGCTCCAATCGAAGGCAGAGAGAGAGAGAGAGAGAGAGGCTTATACTTATGGTTGGGGGGTGCTCAGAAGCTCCATTCCGGGCAGCATCATCCGCAATGCGAATTGGCCATGCCATTCATTAATAAATGACGTTACGGGCAAATCAAATCAGAATCCTAGGAATACACAATAAGGATGGATCATCATCTCTGATAACCCATGCCCTCCAGTAGTAAAAAAGCAGAGCATTGACAGCCTGATCAATTGCAGTCAAAACGGATGGCCCAGATCAAGAGGACTTCACTCGTTTACCACTAATCCCTCCAAATTATTTTATTTTTTTCATAAAAAAGTAGAATTGGTGCAATCAATCTGTAGGGTGCTGCCTCATCATCACCACATCCTTACCGTTGGCAGTCACATAAATGGGATACAAGACGACGACATAAGTCCTGTATATTAAATCTATTTTTGGACAAATGTTCCTTCACTATGCAGGTGTTTAAGAAGCAACCACAACATGACGCCGTCATAGTCATCATCATCATATATATCTGGATAAAACTCAGAGTGATAGCAACCAAGATACTACCCAACACAAACAATGAGACTACCTAAAGAAAAAAAAAAGGGCAAACAATGACTCCAAAGTGTAATAGAACGATCAGCACGCCTGCATTGCAGTCTCTGGAAACAATGACGAGACCAGAAGAAAATAGATTTAAGGTTGAGTAGCACAAGACTAGATTAGACAGCTTCCAGGGCTTGAAGAATGTCCGACTTCACGTCTTCAAAATCTTCAACACCAAAGCTGAACCGGATCAAATTGTCCTTAATCCCAAACTTGGCCCTCTCACCTGGACTAAGATCCCTGTCCAAAAGTAAAAGAGCAGTCACTTGCAAACATCCCTACATTGTGCACATATCATAATCATAATCATCATCAACAAAGCCTTTAACTTGTCAATCTAGAGGTCACCCAAAGGTTTTCACTTGAAGAGCATAAAACTAGCAGGCTTTCACAATGAGTTTTAGAAAAACAAAAAAACAAGGGCCTGTTTGTTTGCATTAAAACTAATAAGAATTGAATACATAGGATTTATGCCACATATGCTATAAACATATAGACCATACGTCAATTTCCAAAAATGAGTATCAAATAACCATTCCTTCCATGGAAAAAGAATTATCGGAAGATGAGAATCTAAACCCATTTATTTATTTCCCATCTTCCAGTGATTCTATTGCCATAAAAGGAATAGTTATTTGATGCTCATTTTTGAAAATTCTCATTTTTAACCAGTTACGGCAAATATCCTATGTATTAAATTCATATGTATTCTATGCAAACAAACAAGCCCTAAATGTTATTTATCAACAGGATTATTCAGTACCACACTGGAACAAATACCATTGTCGAAATAAATATGCTGGCGTTCTTAACTTTATTGGGAAAATATAATTGAATATAAATTCTAAAACAACTTAAACAACTTTATTCCTTTTTCCTCTAGGATGTTACTGTGTAAAATATGACATTCAATTTTATAGACACCGGCAACAACTTTAACAAATCAGTAGCTGCTGAGTAACAAGAAGTACCAGTAAGACATGATAGCAGGCGGGTCAACAAAGCTCTCACAGCCTCCGAAGGATGGGGCAATGTAAGGAATTTTTAAAGCATCAATAAATTTCCGAGTGGCCATCAAGTCCCCGGCAACCTGCAGGAGGAAGACGAGTCACTATTCCATAACCAGTTTGAGAAAGTACAAAGATAAGTCTTCCATACATTCAACTCACCTCAAAACTCACCACACCACCAAAACCAGACATTTGCCGCTTGGCAATGTGATGTTCCGGATGACTTGGCAGGCCTGGATAATGGACTCGTATAATCTGCCAATGGTAGCCACTAAGGGAGTCAGCCTTCTAAAATACTGAAAATAAAATGAAAAAGAGCATATAAAGGAACAAAGAAAAAGAATTGACACTGCACGCGAGAAACTTGTGGGTGATAATATCAATCTCCCTAATCACACTAAAAACCTTTCAGGTTGCACGAGACTTAGCTGAGTCCATGTGACTTTGCACAGACCAAGTTTGCGTCAAAGTGGGGACACCAAGTTTGCGTCAAAGTGGGGACTCAGGACTCTTCAAATTTCAAAACTCAAAGTTTGGATTGTAGATGAGCCCATAAATATATATATATATATATATATATATATAAAGGGGTGCCCTTCACAAAAATGAAAAGGGAGACATGCACAGAACTTTCAAAAGAGAACCAGTTCACTCAGAACACCATGCTCACCTCCCTACACACACTTCCCCGAAAAGGAAGAATTGGCAATGACCTTAATTTGACACTCATTTCACCTATACTCGCTATTGAATTCAATCTTAAACAAATATATATATATATATATAAAAGTTAGGAAAATTATCTAGTGCTGCCGTTTGATAATGATGGCAGCTTAAATTTTTATTTAAGCTGTGCGGGCCCACATTTTTTTGGTCCAACTCATACCAATGCACATCCCTATTTATAGGTGTTCAACCAAGTTCACTTGCATGAGTGTTATTCGCCTGAAATACAGTCAAATTTTCCACACATGAAATGTGGGTCCTCTAAGATGGGTTTTTTTGTAACGTGACTGACTGAGCAGGTTAAGTCACATCTTATATCAGATGGTTAGCTGCTGTCAATACAGTACTGACAGCAGCGAGGGTTTTTTTTTTTCCTTGGTTAGAAAACAGTCAAAATGTTGAGGCCCTTGAATCAAGGGTTAGGACCACTGAAACTTTCCCATTCTGGTAAGTCTTTCTATCACATAGTGGATTGTATACATCTCTCTTAAGGAACATAGCTCCTATATGTGATCACGGTATAGGACTCACTTGGATGCGTTGCAATCACAAGCTACACAAACATCCAGTGATTGCGACTGAGGCCATCTCCAATCTATGTCATGGCCTTTCTACCCCATTCCTCCCTCGCCAATAATGCAGGTGGGTCTCCAAGGTGGACCCTATGATGTGAATGTAACTGGTTTTGACTGCCACAAGTACCCATCGTTTGAGTATCAACCATAGGATTTAAGTTTATCTTTACCCAAGACAAATTTGATGTCTGGCATGTGCAAATGACTTCAATCCAAGGGAGATCTGAATGGTGTTTAGATTAGTCACCCTTCAAGGGGGAATGTTTTGATACAAAGGTCACTTCGACAAGAAAGAGCCTTATGTTGCAGATTTGCTCACTTTTATCACTACTTACAACAGTGAAAACTGGAGCAAATTATTCCCATATGAAGTGAAAGCAATTTAAATACCTTGGGATGTGCCTCTAAAATCTCGGCCATCCTCAATGCTAGAGCGTTTTGGTGCTGTACACGAAGGTGCAGTGTCTTGATGCCTCGGATGATATGATACGCGGCATTCTGAAAATATACAATGATGCTTTCAATCAATATGATGCTAAAGTGAGAGCTTGCAACATATCTAAACATCCACAAAGAAAGTAACCCAATTAAGAAAGTATCACCAATTGCAAGTATTAAATTGACAGTAAAATTTGCTTTTAAAATTATATCAAGGGTAGCACTTTCTTTGTTTCCAAGTTTGTATAGGGTTGTTATCAGTAAAGATGCATCAGCTAGAACAATGCTTTAAAGCTTGAATAGGGTTTTCGGCTGTTCCTTGTTTAGTCAGAGTTGATACAGTATGATGGCATCAACTCTTCTTTAACAACTTTTGATGTTTTTAACTATGAAGATGATTAAAAGAGTAGGAAGTAGAGCTTTCTAGAATCATCTCCACCAAATTCAATTTTTAAGTGTACATTCCTTGCTGTTCAGTTATTTCAGTATGCTCCATGATTTGGAATGGTAACTTAACTGAGCAAGAAGATCGTAACAATGAACAATATAAGACAAGAGTTTCTGGTCTCACTGACTTCTCAGTCATGTGTCCACTGCATGATGAATTTGAAAGAAGACGTAAATAACTCATTTCTACAATATGATTCTTTGAGCTATATATATTCTACTAGTTTTTTACCTCGGCTCTGATTAAAACTTGGATACCAGCATAGAGCTTACATAACAGATATTAGATAGTTTAGGTCCCTGAGTTAATGCTTCATGTGCAAAGAGGCACTGGAGAAGCTTGATCATACATACCTTCACCACAATTTCACTTAGGAGGTGAGCACCTCTACCAAAATGTTTTAACACTGGGTGGGTGGGTGGTACAAAAGTCTTTATGTTAAGATGATGGATGGTTGGATCGTGGGTCCTTTCCAAGAGCATAGTAAGGCCATTTCTCCTCCCCCCTGCTGTTCATTGGGAACTTGAAAAGAAAGGAAAACAAGAATCTCAACAATATATCCAGGATCTTACAGAAGGGTTGAAGGCTGGATCTTGCTCAATAAGCTTTGGGAAAGAAAGATTCTCAGGAACTACTTCACAGAATACAATAATCTTGAAGTAATATCTTCAAAGTTCTACTTTCAATGCTACTTTCCTTTTTGGATTGGTAAAAGCTATCATCTTATTCCCAACAGAGAAAAGGTTGAGAGTACATGATAACCACGTAGAAGCCCAAAAGGCAAGAAGGTAAAACAAACATGGGCTGGTATAAGAGTGCTATGCGACAAACCAAAAATAGGAACAAGCAACAACAAAAATAAGAACTAGAACAAATGTCCTGCAAAGTGATCAAGCTTTGATCTCATTAAAATAAAATTTGTATTTCTGAGGGTCCCTGGGAAAGGATGAACAAGTAGCTTTTGTCATTTAGTACTTTTACTTTTAACCCCCTCATGTTTTCTTTTCTCTTGATTTGACCCTTTACTTCACTATGCTCCTCCCCTCATGCAAACAGACATGCCCTCAGGAAAAACTTGTAACTATCACATGCATGGTGTGATGGTCATGGCCTTGCTCATTTAGGCACACTTATTACCAAGTCCTACATAAGCATACACGAGAGAGAACTGAAAAAAAAAAGGAAAATTTAACTTACAGAAAGAGGGTTATGAAAGAAAGTTATGAGAAAGGTAATAAAACCGAGAGAAAAAAAATGGATGAATGGAAAACCTACAATGCCAAAAAAGGAGACTTGGGTCGCAAACTCTGTAGACTTTCAATGATGCACACATGAGAAAATTTGGAACTGTAGAGGCCATTTGGAATTTTTACAAGGATAATACGATCAGATAATTTCACCAAAAGTTATCAACTGAAGATAGAAATCAAGTATATTGAACAAAAGAAAGAAGAATACGAGACTTCTACTCTATGAGAACACACACATGCACACACAAAAGGTATCCCTAATGGTTGTATGATTGGGTGAAAATCATTCAAGAAAACAATTTATAAAAGAGACCGAATGAATGAAAATTTCATACTCCAAATTGTAAATTCACTCTCTAAATCATCTGAGAGCACTAGAGAGAGCCCAATTGAAATGCAAATTTCATATTATGAATTGTGAACTCCCCATACACACATGAGCAACACAAATCAAAACCTAAATTGTAAATCTAATTTACCAAGCTTATTTATGATTATTTACTCACCGGGTTAAGTACACCACCGAATATGTGATGCAGATAACGCACTTTGGAAACCAGTTCCTCCGAACCACTAATGCAACCAGCTATAACCTAAAGATGGAATTGACTTTTAGATTTCAATGCTGCTGATAATGCTTTATCACTAACTTGACCCAAAAAAAAAAAAGCATTTTTTTATTAACTCACATCATTATGACCTCCAATGAACTTTGTTGCAGACTGCAGCACAATATCTGCACCAAGGGCTAGGGCCTTCTGGTTGACCGGTGAAGCAAGTGTGCCATCTATACAGACTTTTGTTCCTTTGCTGTGGCAAATCTTTGAGACCAATTCAATGTCAATGCAACGGAGGTATGGATTTGTTGGAGACTCTGTAAAGAAAAGGTATACCTGTAGTGAAAGAATGTGTAGTGTGAGGGGCGGCCATCTTTCATTAAAATGTATATATCAATTAAATAACTAGGCACTAGATAACAACAAATTTTTCACTGACATTATGCTCATCAAGTGCAGATTTCAGAGCTTCCATATCAGCAGGATCAATGATAGTAGCCTGCACTTTCAAGATAAGAATCAGTAAAACAGAAACAGTGGAAAAGGAAAACAATATACACCAAGAGCAAAACAGTCATGCCAATTGACCTCCAATTACCCAGCTATCTCAAGGACTAGACCTGGAAAAAAAAAAGGTATAAACCCTCTTTTTGGACCCCAATTGTTAATAGGATCTGGGTCCACTCATGTCCATACCAAATACCTATGTACCCAAGTAATATTTACAGAATATTATCTATTACATAAAAAAAATTAAAAAACAATAAGGTATTAATAGTATTATAATTTATACGTAACATAGAACTTGAGAACATGTAGTGCAGCCGGCAGCTGCTTGTGCCTCCAAGCTTGAGATTCCCTCTTTAATTCTTGCTGAGGCAAACACTGGTAAAATAGAAGATTTTATTATTTTCTATTACTTAAATCAGGCCTGGAGTTGTATCCAGGTACGATCAGGCCCACTGGAGTCAGATCCAGTCCCAAGTATTTAAAACAAATCAGTTCGCATCCAGGTCAGGATCCACCATAGACCCATACTAAACCACACTATTTTATATCCCTACATCATAATATAAAGGGATTTTTACGAAATAATTAAGCTTATAGTCTAATTAGACGGTTTTATAAAGAAAAATAATGAAACTACAGATTGGTCGTTCGTACATTTCTTTTGGACAAAAATACCCCAGTTGACGACATCATTAGTTAGGTCGACGATATCGCCAACTGCTTGTATAACCAAAGACATCACGAAGCCCCGAATTTTCAACTGCATTTCATCTTCTCTCTATCTATTTATTCATTTTCTTCAATTTTTGTGGGTTATCTGCTTTCATTTCTCTTAGATTTTCCTTGAGTTTAGTTTGTGAAGAAATGTGCATCAAGTGGAGAAAGAGATGATGGATGCCCTAATTGAGGTTGAGGATGAAAATGGAAGGAAATATCCCCACTAACAAACAAGCACAACCCATTACCCATTCACAGAAAACCCCCACCTCGTCTTTCATCACCATTCTCATCTTCTTCCTAACTCCATCACAGATTCGCCATCTACACCCTTCTCTATCACCACAACCGAACCATCTTCCTCATCCATCCCTCTTTCTCATCCCCATCCAACTTTCTCATCATCACCATACTCGAACAGTTAAACCGACTTGCAAATGGCCAGCACCCATCTTCATCATCCACAATTGCAACTCCACTCAAGGACATTGCAACTTGCTCACCGCCGACTGCAAACAACTCCATCTTCCTCATCATCTCCCCATCTCCATCTTCGTACATCAAACACCAACCACCACTTCATCCCTTTTCTCCATCACAGTTCCCACCCCTTAAACCAAACACAATAAATACCACTACCACTTGCAACACCTTTGTTTTCATCTTTTTTCTTCTTCATCATCATCTCCATTTCATCATTTGAACCCAGCCTGCACGAACCTACATGAGACCAATCCATCTACATCCCTTCATCTCCAATACCGGCACACCTTCCCATCTTCTCTTTGTTCTCCCAATCAAACACACACTATACAAATAAGATGAACAAAAGAAAACAAACAAATAAGATGAATGCAAGATCTATTCCTTCGTAAAGATCACAGTTCAAGGGGAGGAAGACGAAGTGGGTTGTCGATTTGGGATTTTTTCCACCAAGGCATTTTGACGATATCATCAATATGACGATATCATCAATATTGATGATATCGTCAACTAGGACAAAACTGTCAAAATAAAATGTACGAACCACTCATTCGTATTTTTCTTATCATTCTTCGTCAAAACGTTTAATCACACTCTGAACTTAATTATTTCGTAAAAATCCCTACTATATAAACAAAAGGGGTGGGATTGTCCTCACAGTTAGAATACAGGGTGACTCTTCTTGGCACCACAATTTTACTTGCCAAAAACCAACAAACATACTTCAGCCTTTTAAGCTCATATAAAAAGGTGGCATGCACACAAAGTAAGCATCCAATAATCAATATATACAAAAAGGTCAGTAGTCAACAGAAAAACTGGATTAACCTTCTGCGTTTTTAATTGCAAATAAGGTATGCAACATCATATAGGAAAACTCTGCAGCAAGCCTAGAACAAGTGCCAGTAGGAAAGAACCCTCAAGGGCCACCCTCCATATCATAAAAGGTGGCATGCACATGAAGTTACCATCCAATAATGAATGTGTACTAGGAGGACAGTAGTCAACAGAAAAGACTGCAATGACCTTCTATGTTTTTAATTGTGCATAAGGTATGCAAGATGATATAGGAAAACTCTGCCGCAAGCCTACAACAAATGCCAGCACGAAAGAACCCTCAAGGGCCACCCCTCCATACCATAATAGGGTAGCATGGACGCGAAGTTAGCATCCAATAGCCAATATGTACTAGGACTGTAATCAACAGAAAAGACTGCTTTAACGTTCTGTGTTTTTAATTGTGGATAAGGTAGGCAACATCATATAGGAAAACTATGCTGCAAGCATGGATTGAAATATCGGCCGTGGCGGGCGATACCGCCACGCCACGGCCGAAATATCGGCCGTCACGTGCGTGGCGGCCCGTATCGGCCGCTACGCAAGCGTGGCGGCCGATACAGGCCGCCACGGTTCGTGGCGGCCGTTACGTGGCGGGGGGGTTATAAAAACCCCCCTTTTGACGAAAATGGGTTTCAAACCCATTTCTTCTTCCCCAAGTTGCTGTTTTCCCCCATTTCTTCCTCCAAAGTGGTCCCAAGTGTCCCCTAAGTGCATTTTTTCAAGATTTCTTGTCTCCAAATCAACAACATACAACTAATCAAAGGATTTTAAAGATTCTAAATAAGAATCTTCATCTAGGTATGCAATTTTTTTTCAACTTTTGAGATTTTCACTCTCTAACTACTATGAATCACAATATAATGGCATCATTGGCTTGTTTTATTGTAGATCCATGCTTCCTTTTGATCTTGCATGCATATCTTTTGGTTTTTTTTTCAATATTGTTATTTTTATTTTCGGATTTATGTTATTTAAAAAAAAAAAACCATTATCACTTTTGGAAAACTCATGAAACAACTTGAAAATAGCTTCATATTGTTAGATCTATGTTTCCCATAGATCATTCCAACATGTAATGCTTGTTTTTCAATTTTTTTCTTTTTTTATTTTCGGATTTTTTTATTTTTGTTAAAAAAAATATTTTTTAGTAATTGAATGCCATTCAAATGTCTTGAAAAGGGCTCCTAGATTATAGATCTATGTTTCCCATAGATCATTCCAACATGTAATGCTTGTTTTACAATTTTTTTCCTTTTTTTATTTTCGGATTTTTTTATTTTTGTAAAAAAAAATTATTTTTAGTAATTGAATGCCATTCAAATGTCTTGAAAATGGCTCCTAGATTATAGATCTATGTTTCCCATAGATCATTCCAACATGTAATGCTTTTTTTTACAATTTTTTTCCTTTTTTTATTTTCGGATTTTTTATTTTTGTAAAAAAAAATTATTTTTAGTAATTGAATGCCATTCAAATGTCTTGAAAATGGCTCCTAGATTATAGATCTATGTTTCCCATAGATCATTCCAACATGTAATGCTTGTTTTACAATTTTTTTATTTTTTTATTTTCGGATTTTTTTATTTTTATAAAAAAAATTTAATTTTAGTAATTGAATGCCAATCAAATGTCTTGAAAAGGGCTCCTAGATTATAGATCTATGTTTCCCATAGATCATTCCAACATGTAATGCTTGTTTTTCAATTTTTTTCTTTTTTTTATTTTCGGATTTTTTTATTTTTGTAAAAAAAAATTTATTTTTAGTAATTGAATGCCAATCAAATGTTAAGAGAATGATTCTTAAGTGTTAGATATATATTTCCTCTAACATGTTTTTCTGTTTTTTTAATTTTTAACATACTACTTGTTCATATTTATAGGTATTCAGTCTTCTATTGTGCATTTGTGTTTGCCAATTGATTTTTGAAGATGCCTCGTGATATTGATCCCGCATGGAACTATGGTGAGGCAGTTGAGAACAACAGGTTGAAAATCAAATGCAAGTTTTGTGGGAAAGTGACCAATGGGGGCATTACAAGATTCAAGCACCATTTGGGCCACATTTCTGGCAATGTTGCGGGCTGTACCGAAGTACCAAGGGAAATCAGGGAACAAATGAAAGCTTTGGTTGGCCAAAACAAAGCTAGAAAAATAGAGATAAAAGAAAAGAGGCAGCAAGATGTTGATGCTGCCCGTTATGATGTATTTGGGGATGAAGGTTTTGATGATGAGGATGCACAGATGGAGGCTGCACGCCGAGAGTCCTTTATGAGTCACCAAGAAGAATACGAACGTCGTGCATTTGCTGGAAGCAGCAAATATTATGATGCAGGGGGCTCATCTGCTATGCCAAGCAGGGGCAAGGGCATTGCGGGGGCCATGCGTAGGGCATTTAGCACCCGGGAAAGGGATGTTGATGTAGAAATTATTTCTACTAGAAGAGCAGTTCCTCCCTCTATTGATCCTCTAGCACATAGAAAAGAGGGGGCCAAACAACCAAATATATCAAGTGTTATGAAAGGGGTGATGAAGGGTGCAAGAGATAGATTAGCCAAAGCTACAGCAAAATGGCTAATTCACAAGAACATACCGCCTACAGCAATAGATTCCCCATATTTCCAAACAATTCTTGATGTTGCCGCCGAAGCTGGCCGAGGAATACAGTCGCCCTCTGTTTATGATGTGGGCACTAAGTATCTCGAAGAAGAATATAAAGAAATAAAGGTATGGGTGGAGAACTTTAGGCCCATGTGGCAACAGAATGGGGTTACTATTATGTGTGATGGGTGGACCAGCGGCACACAAACACAATTAATAAACTTTTTGGTACAATCAGTTGCTGGGTGTGTCTTTGTGAAGTCCGTGGATGCATCTGAACATAGACGGACAGCTAAATATATATACACTCTTATGGATAAGGTTGTAGATAGTGTGGGAGAGGAGAATGTTGTACAGATAGTTACAGATAATGGCGCCAATTTCAAGGCAGCCGGTAGGATGTTGGAGAATAAAAGACCTCATCTGTTTTGGACTCCATGTGCAGCACACTGTATAGATCTCATTATGGAAGATATTGGAAAGAAGAAGAAAATTGCTGAAGTTATCAAGGCATGTAGAGGCATTACCAGATTTATTTATGATCATTCATGGCTTTTGAGCTTGATGAAAAGATTTACAAATAACCATGCCTTGATACGTCCGGGAACAACTAGGTTTGCCACCCATTTCATTGCGATGGAGAGCCTTGTAAGGTTTAGAACAGAGCTTATTCAGATGTTTGCATCAGAGGAATGGCTTCGTTCGAAATGGGGCAATGCAACAAGTGGACCGGAATTTGAGATCCCTAACTTGATGAGGGACAATAAATTTTGGAAAAAAGTATCTAATTTATTAAAGGTTTATGAGCCTTTAGTTAAAGTGTTGCGGCTTGTAGATGGTGACAAGCCAACAATGGGATATATATACGAAGCAATGGATCGGGCTAAGCAAGCTATCATGGAAAATGTTAGATATCATGAAGATTATATAAAAATTATTGATGCCCGGTGGAATGACCAGCTGCACCATCCATTGCATGCTGCAGGTACTCAATAACAATATCACTATTTGATGCTTTTAAATCTATCTAGTTCTCTTTGATTGACGTTTAATCAATTAATCATTATGCATTTCAACTGTTTTCAATGTAGGCTATTTCCTTAATCCCGAATTCTACTACCCCAATGCCCAACAGCACAGCGATACAATAGACACAGAGTTGAGGGTAGGATTAAGGGAAGTGTTGAAAAAATTGTTGGGAGTTGATGATTCAATCGAAGCCATCCAAGAGGTGAGTTCGTGATTGGGAATTTTATATTTAAGTCTTGAGATGACAAATGTATATGCTTGAGATAGGTCTTAAACATGTATGGTTTATTAATTTATTCCGAATTTTCACATTGTAGATATCTACATACACACAAAGGAGAGGAGGCTTCGCAGACCCTCTTGCAATGAGGGCGATTGGAAAGATGCCACCTGGTACCCAATCACCAGACCTATTAGGCTTTTGTTATTTATCTTTCAATTGATTGGAACTTGGAAGGACCTAAGGAATATCTAATTTTATTTGTTTACATTGAATTTCAGCTGATTGGTGGACGAATTTTGGAGAAGACACTCCAATGCTAAGGAAAGCGGCTGTTCGCATCCTTAGTCAAGTTACAACTTCATCAAACTGCGAAAGGAATTGGAGCACTTTCTCTTTGATCCACACAAAGTCCAGGAATCGGCTTACCATGCAAAAACTCAACAAACTTGTATATTGCCATTACAATTTGAAGTTGAAAAACAGAACAAGAGAAAGGAGGGCAAGGGATAATCCGAACTATTGTCCTATTAGTTTGGATCACATATTTAGAGAGGACGATCCCTTGCTCCCATGGATAGCCGAGATAGAGGATCCATTGCTAGATTCAGATCCGGACTTTCAGGAGGAGGTTAGAGATTTGCTTGATGAAGATATAGGCGGGGCAGAGGGTGCCCCATTGGGAGGAGAAGGCTCAAGTGCACAGCCGCAAGGCCCGCAACCACAACCAAGAGGGAAAGAACCTGCTCATGCTATGTCATCTTCTGAGAAGACGAGTACCACCGTCTCTTCGAGTAGCCATGGTGGAGGAGATGGGGGAGATGGAGCGGGAGACACTAGTGGGACAGGTGCTACTAGTGAATACTACCAACATGATCAGGAAGATGTCATTCCTATAGAGGAGGTACACGACTTTCCGGAAAGAATGGAAGGAACCATTGGTTATCAATGGCGTCGGAGACCACCTGCTCCTGGAGGTAGTAATGAACAAGGTGGAGGTAATGGAGGCCAACAAGCAGCATCATGGGCTGAATCGTGGAACCCTAGTTACAGTGGACAAGGACCCTCACAGTATTTTGACTATTTTCCATATGGTCAGCCAGGTCAAGTACGACAAGAAGAAGAACAGTCTTCAACTTCAGGGTCCTACTCATATGGTGACTATGGTGAAACCCAATATAGTAGATATCCACCTCCTCCACCTCCTCCAAGTTCTTTTGATGCGGGTGCGGCTGCCTTCTTTGGATTTGTGGATCCCAATGCTCATCAATATCAAATTCCATATGGTGCCACTAGAAATGATAACAATGATGAGGATGAGGATAGTCATAGCCCCTTGAATCTTGGTAGACGCTCGTTTTGGTGGTGATTAAGGTATTCTTATTTCCTTCACTAACTCTATTATTTGTCATTTCTAAATTGGCGTTGAACGTTGATTGTTGATCACTTCATGCTTCATAGTTCATCCACTTGATTGAATTTGAACCTTGAATGTTGAAGTATTTATATTTGATTGTTTAATGTTCATTAATGAGTAATGAGTAATGAGTCTAATGACTAATGACCTAAGTACCTAACCTAAGTACCTAACTCTTAAGTCTTTTTAATTCTTATGCCTTTATTTCATGTTCTATTTTTTTTTATGAGCTTTCCATTACTTTTTAAGTTAACATGACTAAGAAAAATGAAAACATGTGAAAAAACTCATCATTACTATTATTTTCTATTTATACAGCGATACAGGACCTCATGTATTGAGGGCACCGCTACGCCCCCTTTTCTTACTTACTTTTGCAAAAGAACTACATTTTCTTTCATTTTACAATTTTCTGGATTTTCTGAAATTTTTTCAGATTTTTTTGGCGATTTTTTCAAATCGCACCGCTACGCCGCTACGTATCCCCGCTACGCTACGTATCGCCCGCTTCGTATCGTTTTGGCGGCGGGCCGCTACGCCCGCCGCCACCGCTATTTTCATCCTTGGCTGCAAGCCTTTAACAAGTGCTAGTAGGAAAGAACCCTCAATGGCCACCCCTCCACACCATAGCGTGGTGACAATTGACAATAACTAACTATGAAGGCATTAACCTCCTAGAGGAATTAGGAAGAGAAAAATTGAAAAGGGTGCAATGCTGACACATGGAGTCTGCTGCACGAAGGGTTTAACGTTTGCATGGCTAGAAGTTGTCCAGTTATGGGAATGATCTAGCAGCAAGGGACGATGATGATAGCATTAATTAGAGATACATAAATCTTCAATGAAAAATCATTCCAGCCACTCCTTAAAAGATAACGAGATGAAGATTGAAAGCCACACTGACGTAATCAGATACCATAAATACAACATTTTCCTTGAGTGGGCCTGATATATGCCCCAATGAACCAAGGCTGATGGACTTGCAGCAGTACTGACCTGGACTGAATAGCCAAGGCTTACCTCGTGTTTGCCCCGACTATTTGTTAGAACCTTTTGAGAAGAATACAGCCCAATCGATTAGAATGCATAGGCCCATATCAGGCGGGATCATTCTCAATTGGAGTGTAGGCAGCCCTTTCAAGAACTTGACTTGAACATTTTACAGTCAGAAACTCCACCATTCTGAAAAGTCATGACCATGCAAACTTCATTTGTTTTCAAATGCCCAATTCATTAAAATATCCACCAAAAATCTCCCAGCTGCTTTTAATAAATTAATTATGACCGTGCAAAATAAGGAATCATGAGGGAAAATTGGTTCAGAATTTTGTCTATCAAACAAAAACACTTGAGATTTTTTATGGAGAATTGGAGATCTACCACTTCTCCTCGACATTTTTGTAACTAGTCTGAACAACCTGATGCAAAGCCAATGAATCGATGCAACAAGACCCGTCGCCTACATGGGACACAAGGAAGTTTAGGGGTTTTTCTTATTTTATTTTCCGAATGAGCTGTAATTAAGATTAGCTTCCTATTTCCAGTAGAAGTAATTGTTTGTAGTTACGATTAGCTTTCTAATTCTATTTACTGTCCTAGTCCAGTTATGAGTCTTAGATAGTGGGGTTTTTTGACGTTCAAGCTCGTTACTAGCTTCTGCACTTTCAATCCAAACCCTCCTGTAGGG
The DNA here is from genome assembly GCA_003546025.1 of Camphora micrantha. Taxonomy (NCBI): domain Eukaryota; kingdom Viridiplantae; phylum Streptophyta; class Magnoliopsida; order Laurales; family Lauraceae; genus Camphora; species Camphora micrantha. The sequence continues at coordinate 77,828 of QPKB01000003.1, read as the reverse complement.
TTTGGATCTCAACCAAAGGAGATGCATGGAAAAAGCCATATGAACTGAACAGTATGTTCTCTGTGAATAAACATACACAGAAACTAGTTTGAAATATCTACAAATTTCATCAAAATACATTAAAAAAATGTATGATTTTAAGCAAGATACTAAAATCAACCATAAAAAACATTACAACATACAGGGAAAAAAGATATACAGGGAAATAAGTCATTACCGAAACTCCCATTTGGGGAAGTATGGTCTGGATGAAAATTCTAGTTTTCCTGTAGCAATCTGAAGTTATCACAATATGATTACCACCCTCTGGTCTCAGTGCAATTAGTGTGATTATAGAAGCATACATGCCAGATGCCATTAACAATGTTGTCTCAGCCCCCTCTAGTGCGCTGCTCAAGTTGATGATGAGAACCCAGTTAGAGAGACGGTGTCTAGTCATAATAGTCAAGAATACAAGTGCAAATACACAAAGAATACACAATATATATATGGACCTTATCTTTTCCTCTGCAACCTTTGTAGTTGGATTCCCATAGCGACCATACTCAAAACTCTCACGAGTTCCATCCTGTTGCAGTTTAGAATTTTGAATTACATGGATAGATATCAAGACTATCAACTTCAGAAACCATCTCGCATTTGCAGTCCTAGATAAGGGGAAAATATCTATGATTATGTAATTAATCTCTACATTCAAGTGGAAAACCATAGTATGCACATTGTGGGCAACATCACCCGAACAAATCGAGCACCTCCAACAAGCACCGGTTCCCTCCCTCAATGGCCAAGATGCACATGTTCAGATAAACAAATTTCATCTTCCTAAGTCACTTATGAAATATCAAATGTCATTATTTATTTTTATTTTTAGAAAATGGACTTTTACATACATCTTTGAACCAGTTGAAACTATTGAATTCTCCCGGTTAATCTTGCGTCAAGGAATGAAGGATCTCTCCTACTTCAATTTTACATAAGCTGGGAATAAACCTGACATTAAACTTACAACAGTACCAGACACAATCTAGTTGCGCCTAGCGGCAGACTCACCCCTTAAATAATCAGTATTTGTCATTAAAAAGAAAGAGTACCGTTAATATGAAGGGTCAGAAACTCTTAAAAATAACATTTACCCACAGGAAGGGAGAGAGAGAGAGAGAGAGAGAGAGAGAGAGATTAGCTTAACACAGTTATATGAGTACCACCAACTCCAAACAGCACAGTGGAAAGATTAGCTTAACACAGTTATATGAGTACCACCAACTCCAAACAGCACAGTGGAATAGATACCCTGGTATACCTTGAAAGCGATTAGCTCAGCAGTGTCCTTGAACATGTAAGCAGAAGTATTGACGATTGGAGTGGTGATGGCATCTGTAGCTATACCACGCCCTGATCTTTCACCTGTGGAAAACAAGAGCCAAGAGTATCTTTGCACTTTTAATATCCAATTTCCAAAAGAGCTGCCACCAACCAGGCACGCTATGCGTGTATGCTCTGCTATGTGTGTATCATAATATGTATTGTATTGATTTGGTTATTTTCCGTCATATATTTTTGGAGCTTGGAACTCCAGTCCACCTCTGGAAAAGGGTGGTGATGGGTATTGGGTACTTTTTTAAGTTTTTTTTTTTCCAATTATTCTAAAGAAGAAGAAGAAGAGGAGGAGGATCTGAATAGATCAGTAAATAAACAAACAAATGAATGGATGAATGAATTAGAAGAAGGGTCAGATCTTAAGAATGGGCGATGGGCGGGGGATGTAAGAAATAAGAAGTAAAGAGGGGGAACGGAAACAGATGCATTGAAGAAAGAAGAAAGGAAGATTAATTATTACCAGCATGAACTGCAATGGTCCCAATGGAGCTGGGAGGTGCCAACGGAGACAATTGCAGAGCGTTGACTGCTGCGTCGTCGTGGTGGACGACAACAGAGCCATCATCATCAACGAGGGGTCGTTGATTCGACCACGAAGCAGCGACGATCTGGGCGACGCCGATGTTGCTGCAGTTCCTCCGGGCTTTGATGCTCAGCTGACGGACGAAGTTGGGCGGGAAGCGGAAGATGAGGCCCCCTGACCCATAACCTCCTCCTCCTGCCGCCGCTGCAGCGGATGAGAAATGGCGGAAGGAGGACTTGTTGGCCCTGTCGCTCTTGTTCTTGTTCTTGTTCTTGGGGTTGGGGTTCGCATAACAGAAATCTGGATCCGAACGACACTCGAAGTAGGCGGAGATCGTACTAGGGCAGCAGGAGGCGGCCATCAGGTTCAGGTAGAGAGATACAGGTACTGCTCTGCAGCCTCCCGCTATGCTTATGCTAATGCTAGGGCTTTCTTTCTCTTCTTTCCTCCCTTGTTTCGACTTGTGATGTGCGCCAGCCAACCGATGGATGAAGTGGACGATGGATCCCTTCCTCCACTTCATCTCTCTCACTCTTAATATATTATATTATATTATATTATATTATATTTTATTTTATAATATTATATTATATTTAATATTATGCTGCCGACTGACTCTCCAAAGTCCCAACCCTAGTCCTAAAGTAACCACTAACCACCCACCCCATCCTTTCACTCTTGCCGCCGCGATATCTACAATAATCTTCCAGTTCCACTTGCTGTTTTACTTGTGTGTGTACAGTACATGCATGCATTTTGTTAACCAAGGTTTAGCCAACTATGGTCAGGTTTTGTTTAACCAAGGTTAAGGTTGGGTATATGATATCACGTATGGCCTTTACAGTGAGGGACCCCACCACTTAACACCCAATTGGCTGTTGTATATATATATGTGACTAAACACGAGTCCTGCTGGCTGGCTGGCTGGCTGGCTGCGACTAGTGAATACTGATAGTGCAGGATTTTGCTGTGCTCTGATGTGTCCCGTGTGGCTGCCACCTACTTTCCTGGTGCCTTCTTATGCGATTCTTCAACTCGAGTGCATTGCTGCCTGTGTACACGGTCCCCACGCCCAGCCCGGCCCAAATAATAAGGATTAACAAAAGTTTGAGAGAAAGAGGTTTGAGGGAAATCCGCGTGGCCCACCCACCAGGAAAAAAAAACAAGTACAATTGGCGTCCCCCACCCATTTTAAAATCTACCCTCCATCGTGATGTCCGATCCGATCATAGAGCCTGGTTAGTTGGAATTTGGAAAGAGTGAAACTCTATAATACGTATGTAAAATTCAAACTTTTTTAGATAAACACTCTTATAAGATAATCCCATTAAAAAAAAAAAATTTATCCCAAACTTGACTTCATTTGGAGTTGATTGCACTATAAGTGATTAAATGATTTTATGCATATTCATTAATTAGGGTTAATTAGGTTTTTTTTTATCTCTAATAACTTGTTATTAAAAAATACAGGTAACTAGCAAACTCAACCCAACTCATACGTGTTTTGATATGATATTCCATAAACAAAAAGTCTACTTGGACAAACTTTTTGGCCAGAATTTTGGACAAACCCTAGGGGGATATTCAAGGCATACCATAGGGGGATATTCAAGGCATATCATAAGGTTTGTTCAAAATTCTAGCTAAAAAGTTTGTCCAAGTAGCATTACTCTTCCATAAAACTCTCACTATGGGCTTGATCAGGTGCGTGACCGTGATATGTCGATCAAGTTGAGTGCAGGATCCTAAGTCGATGGATATATGCATGGTGACCATGGATGGACTACCAATGGTCCGCCATGTCACCATGGGGCAGCCCTATTATGAACATGGGCAACTGCCTGAGTGCATGGCATGCTGCCCCATGGTGACGTAGCAAACCGTGGTCGGTCCACTCACGATCACCCATGAGATTTTATTTTATTGGATCTGAACTTGATTGAGTTCCGGTCAGCTTCAACTTGGAAGCAAATAAACACATTGCCATCCTTATGTCTTCTATATTTGTTAATTATATATAGGGAGATGCTAGAGTGAGAGACACTCTCACCAAGTTTGTGAGAGATGGGTGGGGGCCTTCACATTTATGTTAGGAGGTCCTTGCATTTAAGTTGGTGAGAGTGGATATAGAAGTGAGGGCCCCCACCCATCTCTCATAAACTTGGTGAGAGTGTCTCTCATAGGAGCACCTCCCTTATATATATATATATATATATATATATATATTAAAGCATTATGATCTGCTTTGCCACATTGGCATGTTGCATATTCCTGCCGCCACGTCAGCACAGTATTTTGTGTAAAAACTTCTCTTTTATAAAGCCATATCACATATGAATAGGGTCATACAGCTATGTTAACATTAAACAATCCTTGTCCTTTAGTTTCCTAACATCATTGAATTGTTGTTCTCTAATTTTCCTACAAAATAGGATTTCAATACTCTCCAAAATCCAACACTTCAATTTTGAAATTGGAATCTGAATGCAAAATTAATTAATTATCATCTCTATCAATCCTTTCTACCATCACCACTCTTGATATTTTCTCATATCTCTATCAATCATATCTCCCTTTTTGCTTAGAACAATATTTGTGTTTTAGATCGCTGCCCGACTCTATTGCATTGCATTGGTGGCGGACTACATCATTTGTGGTCAGATTGGTCAGATTTGATTGCTCATTCACCCGAAAGTTATGGGTTCGAAACTTCACTATCATATTAGAGCTATAGGGGGAAAGGGAAGCCCAGAGGAATTAGTTCAATCCAAAGGGTTGGGAACCCTCCGATAGAAGAAGAAAAAAAAAAGAAAAAAAAAAAAAAAACTAGCCTGTATGAAGAAGAAGAAGAAAAACCAACCAATCCCCTCCCCTCCCCCTCTCTCTCTCTGTACATTTTCTCCCCACACACAGTAATGAGCGATGTCAACGTGGATGCAATCTTTATTGTATTTTATATTTGTTATGATCTTCTAATTATATATTAAAGCAAAGGGGAAGGTGGGCTGTGAGGGGTGCCACCTCATCCCTAAAAAGTCTCTCTGAGTTGTGAGGGGTGCCACATCATCTCTAAAAAGTCTCTTTCTCTCCTAAAACCTCTCTCATAAGAGATTTTTATGAATATTTGAATTTAAGTCATATTTCTTGCCATTATCTAAATTATAAGCAAATCTTTACAGTCGGTTTGTTTTCTTTTCATTAGATCTTCAATCATCAACGATTTGTTTTCTTTTCCTTAGATCTTCAATCATCAATGGGTCCCACATAAAATATGTTTTGTGGGCCCTACCGATGATTGAAATCCAAACTGTTGCTTATTTACTCTCCTTTCAGTTTTTTTTCCCTAAATGGATGGATCCAGTAGTGGGCACCAGTTCGTATTAAATATATTGCAAGATTGGACTCCAGTATTGGATAAAATCCCAATGGCCTTCTCTGAACCCCTTTTTTCTAAGAGTGGGCCCCACTGATGGAGGGAGGCAAGCCATTTGGATTTTATCTTCCCCTTTTTTTTTTATTTGGATGCAGAGCCATCAGTGGGTCACACACGTTAAAAACATTTCAAGGGTGGCCCCCACTTATGCATCAAGCACGTTAATTTTTTTATCCCTTTCTTTTTTTTTTCTTTTTAGTAGATGTAGATCCATCCGGTTTGTTTTCTTTTTCTTATATTTTCAATCATCAATGGTATAATATATTCGTAAATGAGATGGTCGTAATGGTCAATGCCTTGAAATTCAAGGGGTCGTCTTGTTATGTAAATTTACTTTATTTTATATTTATTTTCATACATAGAAAAAAATTTAATATTCAAAGATAATAAAAAAAAACTTATTTTATATTTATTTTATCTAAACAATATTTCAAAAGAATTCTTAAATTTTAACATATTTTCGTTTTAAGCCCGGGCCTTTCTTGCTAGTTTGTTTCTAAACAAATCTTTCAGTGTAGTCAAACAATGACCCATGTATTTTTAATGACATGGTAAAAATTAATCATGGTATATATGTACCGAGATGCAAACTCAGGACAATATGGATTTCAAAGGAGCAACCATAACACTACACCATAGAGCATCTTTTTTTAATAGTTATCAATAAAAACTTAAAATTAGTTAATGAGGAAGGGACCCAGCTCCACTTTGGAATATTGACCGGGAGTTGGAATTTTTATACGATGTATTTATAAAAATAACTATATTTTTAGAATATTGACCCTTATAAATACTGTTGTTATTATTTTCATACTCATGCATTGTACTTTAAGCATAGATGATCAAACTTTTGAAATAACTATATTATATGATTTCCTATATAGTCATTAATTTTCTATGACAACCATTTTACAATAAAACTAAACTCAAATGAATATATAATAAATGGAATTGATAAAAAAAATTATTAAGTTTCATAATTAATAAGAAAGTGACAATATTATTGAAAAAAGAAAACTCGCGACAACAGCGTTGAGCTAAAGAGGAGGCAAAAAACTTTCCATGTAACTGATGTGCTACCATGCACGCTTGCTAAGAGAGAAAGGGTGGAGTATGGTTTTTTTTTTTTTCATTTTTTGTTTGTGTGGCTTTAACTTTTATAAATCGTGATGTAAATGGAGTGGAACACTACAATAGACCCCATCTATTAAAAATCACAATCATTAAGGCAAACATCCTTGCAATTTATGGGATACCTCAAATTTTCACCTCATTCTGAGTTATTTCCACGGTCAAATTGATTCTCTGATAAAAAAAAATACAAAATACTAGAATTTTCCAAAACAAGTTTTTTTTTTTTTTTTTTTTTGTGATTTGAACTCTCCATCATGCCTTTTGTCTATTAAGAAACTCTCAATATCATCCTATTTCTATCAAGGCAATAGCATTTGAGTATTAATGGGTCTCTATGTCTAAGTGTCACTAATCTAAGGAATTTCAAGTACTTTTGTTTGTTCTGATTATATGATTTTTTTTCTCTTTTTTTTTTAGAATGTAAAATGTTGATTTATGGGTTGTCTGGTTTATTTAATCCTTAATCTTTTTTATTTAATCCACTCTCGATTCTAGGTTGTCTGGTTTATTTTTTATCTATTGATTTTGATAGTACAGTTTTTTTTAAGAATGCGGAACTAATGGTTAAAGGAATCTCCAATAATATTGGTCCATCTAAATAAAGAATTAAGCTCATTATTATTATCATCAATTTCTACTTTCTCTAATATAATTCTATTTCTCTATGTCAACAAGAGAACTTTTATTTTTTCCATTCATTTACTTTTAAGTTCATTGTATTTTATTAGAGCAACTTCAATAATTATTTCCTTTCTTTATGTCTCTTTTTAGTATCGTCTCATGTCTCATTTGTTTGCTTGGTTTAGATCAGTGTTCAACCCATTTTAAAATGTGAGCATCTCGAGACAATTGTTGTAATTATTAAACATTTTAATTTGAGAGGTAAACCTTTTTTAATTCATTTACTTGTTAGTTCATCATATTTTATTTGAACAATTTTAATTATCTCATTTTAATATGATTTATACAAAAGAATCATTATTTTCAAATTTCTATATATTTGCAATATTTTTATGATTTGTATTTGTATGGTTTTCATAGATTGTGAGTTTCTTTTTTTCCTCTTTTTTGTTTCAACTTTTGGGCATTGGGTTCTCCTTGGCTGTTTCTTTTTCTTTTAAATCACTTTTTATCATGGGATTTTCTGTGAATTCTCATTTTTTTGTTGTACTTTTTATTTTTTTATTGCTTATCATTATGAGTTAATTATGTATTTTACTTCCATTGTGTTCTTTAAGTTCTCTTTGTGAAATCTTTTTATGGATTTTTCTTATTTCTTTTGTGGCTTCAAATTTCCATTTTTGAGTATCAGATTATTATAAGTTGGTTTGGTTCTTCTAAATTTCTTTTATCATTGTTTTGTTTATGGATCTTTATTTATATATTTTATAGTTTTTTTAATAAAATTTATTTCTTTTTATTTTGTATTTCCTTTATTATAATTTCTCACTTTTGATGGGTTTTTAGTTTTTTTTATGATGGTTTTTAATGAATTTGTGGGTTCTTTTGTCTTTGCCCTTTTGTGCTCCATTTTTTAGTTTTTTTTCCTTTCTCACGAGCGTTTAATTCTTTTAAATTGCTTATGTTATTAAGTTGATTATGGATTTTCATTTCTATGTTTTATTTTACGTATCTTTCAAATTTTATTGGATTTTATTCATAGTTCATATTGTTTGTTTGTTTTGATTTTATTTTTTAGTTTTATTGATAATTAATCTTCAATGGGCTTGTGTTTTTTTTTTTTTTAATTATATGATATTAGGTATTGAATTCTTATGGACTTCTTTTTCTTTGCTCTCTCTTAGACTAAAACCTTTTGCATTTAATTTTAAAGAAATCGTTCATAAAATTTTTTTTATAAATTTTAATATTATGATTATTTTGCCCCGTGCGCATGTTTTTCTAATTATTATATATGAAGCGAGTGGTTTCAAATTGAAATCAGTTCCAATTCGCTCCAATTGATTTTGACTCATCCAATTTACCAATTTAATTTAGTTTGACCCTAGCAAACAGGTCGGGTCGGGGTAAATTAGGTCGGGCCAAAGATAAAGCGCACTTTTTGGACCCAACTTGACTAGTGTATTTTTCATGACATGGTAAAAATTAATCATGGTATGTGCTAAGGCTCGAACTCAGGATAATATGAATTTTAAAAGAATGACCCTACCACTACACCATAGAGGATTTTTTTGTTAATAGTTATCAACAAAAACTTAAAATTAATTAATGAGGAAGGGACCCAGCCCCACTTTGGAATATCAACCGGGAGTTATTATATATGAAGCGAAGTGGTTCCCAATTCGATTTTGAGTCTGATTATTTATTTGATTTTGATGTCTTCCCTATTTTAACTCTTCTTAAAGACAGAGAGTGTTCTAAAAAATAGTAACTTAAAAGGGTTATTACATTATAAATGATATAATTGATATAAATCTCCAAAACCGCCTCTGTAAATGATATAATCGGTAGAATCTCCATAACCGTCCCTATATACCCTATAGGGTAACGTTCATGCCTTTTCCCATTCCCTACTCTTCCCATCATCTGAGGTTCTTCTAAAACTCCTCTGATTTCAATCTATCTTATAAGCAATTCTTAGACCTGTTAAACGCATTTCATGTCCAGGGGTTATGAAGAGAGAAAGGGAACTCACATAGAAGGGCCTATCTATTTCTTCTTTCCAGGAGTTAGCAAATCATTTGAATAATATAGAAAGGAATCAAGTTCGAAGTTTCTTTAGAAAGTTAATTATACATGTTTTGTGTATAGCAACTTTGAGCTATTGTAAGGAAAGGAACTACAATAGATTTATTCTTTTTTCTCCATGTCTTTGTATTTTTATGATTATTCACATGCGAGAATCTGTTATTCTAGAAACAATGTATTGGGAATTTGTTTTTAATTGTCACGGGTGATATTATCAACATAAACAATTGACTCTACATGTTAGATCTTTTTGTTTATCATCCTTTTTTCAGCTTACTTCTATTTTGATTTTCGTACATTGGTTGTCTTCTATTTTAGGTGAATGCAACTTGGTTTTTCTTTTCCAAGTGATTTCTTATTTTAGGCCTATGGATTATAAATATCACGATATATTTTAAATCTTATAATGTTTTATTAAAATTTAATATTATGAATTGTATTGTTGCCCATGCTATTTTGACCCTGAACCCAATTGGCTTTGACCGTCGGTTCAACTTCTGGAGAACCGTTTCCACTACCATCTCCCATTAGTTTCCACCTCTCATTGATTTTTTACTCCTAACAAATGCTTAGGAAACATACATAACATATGCTTCCCCAACTCTTTGACTCCTCAAAAGTTATGTAACTTCTCTAAAGAGATGTGATGTAAAACCCTTCATTTTACCTTCATTTGCAATTTCACAAAAGAGACATGGAAATTGAAGTGGCAGCAGCTCCTTTCCCCGCGTCTCGATATCTTATCCATGAATCATGCATCATGGGCATCGATGATGATGGAGACCTCTCTCTTTATTCTTTGCTTGCTTATTTTTTCTTTATATTTATAAATGATGTCTTTCTTGTGAGAATGCGCTCGCTTCCTTGAAATTTGCCGATATGTTGCTTCCCCTCCCTCTATTTGCTTTGACTGTTCTTTACATTTTTACTTACTTCTTTTACTATATATGGTTTTTCCAATGATGGCTGAAAGTTTTCATTTTTTTATATTTGATTTAACATGAGTTTTTAGTAATTATCTAAAAATTGCTTATTTGGGTACTTTCACTTTGGAAATTTTATTTCTCTCTATCCTCTGCCCTTCTTTCCTTAATTTAAATTTTGATAAGTTGTAAACCGTAGCCAAACAGAACCAATTCCTTTCGGTTCGGTTTTAGCAAATGGGCGGTTCTTTGCTTCATATATAATAATTGTAGCAGTTCTTAACAGAGTCCTAAAACCAAAATGATTGATCTAAGAATAGTTAGGAATAATGTTTCCAAATGAATCATGAAATTCTTCTAGCGGAAATTTATAGTGGTTGTATTACAAAAATCAACCCATTTGCTCCACTGGACAAAGTTTGCAATCTTATTTGTTATGTCCTAACAGGTAGATGCATGAAGTTGTAGACTATACGTATATTAAAATGTAAAATTCCCTTATATTTGGTGCTATTGTTAATGCAAATCATCTGAAATATCAGATCAAGGGGCTACTTCAGATGTGGCTGAACTAGAGCTATAGACTTCAATGTGAGTGGGATAAATCTTTTGTTAATGCCGTGGATTGTGGCTTGCAACTCTCTATAATGCATTAAAATATAAGTAATCAATTGCTCGAGAAAAAAAGGAAACCCTTATTCAACTGTTAGCCATTTGTTGTGACAATAGCATCCTCAACAGAAAATCATCACATACCATACTAAGCACATTCAACATTGTTTGTAATTGGTTTTGCCGTCAAGAGTATATTATCCAAAAAATTGTCTCAAAGAACATGTTTGGTGACAATTTTAGACCTATCATTCTTTTGTCGTTAGGTTTCATTCATAGTTTCAAGTAGAGAGTCAAATGTTATATTTGTTTCTTCAGAAGCAAATGTGTATGTATTGACTATATTACTTAATTGACAATCTTTGCATTTTAAACAAGGCTGTAAATATTAGAAATGAAAATTCCTAAATATTGTATTTCATATATACATAAATCATTTATTTCTGATTACAATTATGAACATCAAGATAAATATATCATTAATTTATAGTTTTATAGGTTTTTTTTATTTTTTAAAATATTTAATCTTATAACTTTTATTGCCCGTGCTTAGCATGGGGGCATTTTTCTAGTTTGAATAAGATCCAACTAGAGTGTCATGCCGAGATATGGTTGATGAGGGTTAATGGGGTATACTTTCATCATTATCAATTTGAATTTGCCCTTTTGAAGAGCGAGCAATAAGTTTCAGGTTTAATTAAATAATTTGTACATAAATTTAGCATTAGTATTTTAGGTAATATTTGTTTTATGCGTTTTCAATTGTTCATTTTTCAGGTTCACTTTGATTAAGCGTCGTCGTGTTTGTTTGGTTTGGATGCAGTGCTTTATTTTATTTTATTTTTGAGCTTTTTGTATATACCCCTAAGATTAGGATTTGTAAATAAGGTTTTATTATTTGCAAACATGTCCTTACATTTTTATTTTAGTACCTTCCGTATCCCAAAAATCAATAGTCTTCAACGATCCCACTTAGTAGGAGAGAATAACCCTGTATAAATTTATTTATTTTTTCAATGGAGGGCTTATTTCATTAATTCCAAACTTATCAATAAACAACTCTACTTATAATTTGTCATGATTGATTCAATCCATACATGCTCCACCGTTGGATTGATGAAAGTTTCAAAATGCATGATTACACTTCATGTGTAAGGGGTGTAAAACAAAAATTGGAGGAATGGGCAAATATAAAAGAAATCTTAATTTTTAGAATTTGCGAAGGAGGGTGGTGTTTGGTTCTATGTAAAAGAAATTTTGGGGGAAGGTGCAACTGTAAAAAAAAAAAAAAAAAAAGTAATTTTTATAATTTGCAGGGAGGGGGGAATTTTACACTTTCTCAGTATGGGCGGGGGCTTCAATTCCCAGGCATGAGAGAGTTTCTCAGAGAAATCGAAACCATTAGGACTTTTTTTTTGTAATGAATTATTTGGACTTAGATAAAATAATGGTATTTTTGTAAATAATGATATACTCATTTTTATTTAATGGATGTAAGGGAAAAGCCGTCATTTATATAAAAATCTAACACAAATCTCACGGTGGTTGGCTGCTGCCCATTCTTTTTAGGAATATTGATTTTTGGAACATGAAAGGTATTAAAAAGAAAATGCAAGAACCTATTTACAAATACTAAAACCTCAAGGGCCTATTTACAAATCCTACAAACCCTAGGGGGAGTATATACAAAAAGCTCTTTCTTTTTTTTAATGCATGTGCAAATGTTCAAATATAAATGTTGTAAGTTCATTTTAATTTATTTTGGAAAAAATAGACATTTGTTCTCTTTGATCTTTATATGTTGAGATCATCCACTTTGAATTTATTTGCAGTTTTTTGACTATATCATGGGTCCCACATTTTTATTTATTCAACAATAAGGTAGCACTGACCAGACAATAACATTTATCTAGAAATCATCAATGGGGCGCTTAAAATTGTAAATATCAAAATTCATTTGAAAGAGAAAAATAGGGTGAACTTTGACGTGAACAACATCTTAAAGTAATTTTTATTTACAAGAAAACACCTAAAAGTAATTTTCATTCCTTTTTATTTTTCTGGCATGAGCTTAGCCAGGCCTTTGTTGTTAGTTTTATATATATATATATATATATATATATATATATATATATATTAAAGCAACACCTCTTTGCAGGAAAGCGACACGTGTTGCTCCCTCTTATAATTTAGGGGAATTCGGTGACGGGTCCTCGAACATTTCGCTTTATGACCTTAGATCGACAATATTTTTTCATAGTGTGATAGGTCATTTTTCTAAATCTTAAGATCTAAAATGTCTAATTTACCCTTTTTTCAAAATCATATCCCATGACTGGTGGGATATGCCATTAATAATGGTCAACTATCATTTAATTGGCCATGATTAATGAAATCCCATGAATGAGATTTTCAAATAAATTAAAAAAAATTTAAAAACATACAAATAAATTCAAAAGAACGCAAATAAATTTCAAAAGTAGGCAGAGAAATTTAAAAAGATGCCAATAAATTTCAAAATATCCAAATAAATTTCAAAAAATATAAATAAATTTCAAAAGATGAAAATCAATTTCAAAATATCCAAATGAATTTAAAAATATGTAAATAAATTTCAAAAGACGTAAATAAATTTCAATGGACGTAAATAAAATTAAAAAATGCAAAGAAATTTATAAAAATGCAAACACATTTTGCCGAAACTAAGATAAACCATTTTTCAAATTTCAGAAAAACTTGTCAAAAACTCAAGTATTTTTTTCAAAACTCATTTAAATTTATTTCAAATAAATTTCAAAAGACACAAATAAAATTCAAAAACAAAAAATAGATCTAAAAAAATACAAATAAATTTGCCAAAAACACAGAAAGATTCGTTAAAAAACTCAGGTAAAATTTTTAAAATGGAGATAAACTTGTCAGAAACTTAGTTATATTTTTAAAAAACTCAAATAAATTTGCCAAAAACTCAGATAGATTTGTTCAGAATTTATATAAATTTGATCTAGAGCTCAGATAAATAGCCAAAAACTCAAATAGATTTGTCCAGAACTTAGATAAATTTGTTTCAGAACTCAAATAAATTTGTGCAAAACTCAAATAAATTTGAAATAAATAAATAAATAAATAACTCAGATAAATTTGACAGAAACTCATATAAATATATTAAAAAACTCAAATAAATTTGATAAAAACTTAGATAAATTTTACATAGATTTGCTAAAAACAATATACAGCCGTGCTGCCTTCCTTCTTTGGTGATGGCCCAGCAACTTCTATGCAGGACCGCGAGAAGCTCCTTTTTCAACGACAGCGATCGATCTATGCGAGTGCGACTGAGGATCTTCCTCAACAAGTTCAAGGAAATCCCGGAATCCTCTGTTTTGTGATGGTTACGGTTTCTGCAGAGATTCTGGGTTCTGCAAGCCTCTTCAAACAACAACAAAACGCAGAAGTCTAGATCCTCATGCTTCTTCTTCCTCTCCGGCTAAGGCAAGGTGGCTCGGAGTGATGGCGAAGGGTGCGGCTGTGGATTCCAGCGGCAACCTTCTTTCGTTTCTACAACGGAGTCCAGCCCAACCTTTACAGCGGTGGTCCTCTCCTTTGGCAACGGGTGGAGATAACAGCCCTGCTGCCTTCTTGCTTTGGCGATGGCGTAACAACTTCTATGCAGGACAGCGAGAAGCTCCTTTTTCGACGACGGCGGTCTATCGATGCAACTGAGGATCTTCCTTGGCAAATGCAAGGAAATCCCACAATCCTTTGTTTTGTGATGGTTCCGATTTCTGCAGCGATTATAAGTTCTGTAAGGCTCTTCAAACAACAACAAAACACAGAAGTCCAGATCCTCGTGCTTCTTCTTCCTCTCCGGCCATGGCAAGGTAGCGCGGAGCGATGGCGAAGGGCGCGGCTGTGGATTGCAGCGACAACCCTATTTCATTTCTGCAACGGAGTCCAGCCCAACCTCTGCAGCGGTGGTCCTCTCCTCCAGCAACGGGTGGAGCAGTCTGGATCTCCTCCGGTTTGTAACCTCGGCAACAATACGAACCAGAAGTCCGATTTCTAATCTGTGTGGCCCACCTCGATCAAATCAGAATCCTTTGACTTCTTCTCTAATGGAGAACCTGTGCGACGTCTTCTCAACACCAACTGGACGATCTTTGAAAGAGGGGGAATGGAAGATTTGAATATTTGAAAATTTAAATTTTTATGCCTAATTAGTTGAAAGGGCAAATCAGTCATGGAAATTTTTGATGTGGACCTGTCACCAATATATGTCTAGTTGTGTGGACTACAGGCCTTAGAGAAAAAGTTGGTGGACCGGAGGCTTTACAAGACCATGATGAGGGACCTCTGGCTAATTATCCCTAGAATTTAACAATGACATGTACCAAAATTTGGAAGAGATGAAAACTGTGAGCCCTGATCTATGTTGCCAATCAGGTGAGCCCCACTTCCTATTAATATCTACAGCTCCTACTATTACCTGGAAAAATTGTTGGCCCCACTCATCTATATATTTTTAGGGGTGTGCATGGGCCGAGCTATGGAATATCCTGGCTCGGCCCGGCTTTTAAACGGTTTGTCCAAGTCCGAACTAGGCCCGAATTGGGCTCTAAGGAGTTGTCCCAAGCCCGACCCGCTTGGAAATGTGTAAGCGCAGGCCCAGCCCAAGATTAAGATATAATTAAAAAAGGAGAGAAAACTCACATAGTATTAAGTGTAGTTCAAGTGGTTTGGACTTGCCCATTAAGGTGAAGGGTCACTATACGAAACCCTCGCTACATTTTGCCTATTTAGATTTTCCCAATCAGGTTGGGCTGGGCTCTCTACAACTGAGTCCAAGCTCGGCCTCATCTATTAAATGGGCTGAAATAAGTAGCCCGAGTACTATAACAGAGGTCCCATGCCCGGCCCAAATCGGGCTGGACCCGGGCCTAACTTGGGCCAGACTGGTCCATGAACACCCCTATATATGCTTTACCCTAAACACGAATTTGGGTCTAACCATCAGAACCAAATGCAAGTCCAAACCCACATAAAAAAGACTTGTATTCAATACATGCAATGGCCGCGGAGCATGAAATAAACATGATATAAGATGTAATGTGAATTATTATTGATGTTTAATATTTAAATTAACTTTTACCTAACATTACTATTAAGATTAAAATTAAAATAACATTCGGTTTTTCGTTAAATATGCTAATTTAACTTTATGTTATAGGTTTAGTGTTAGTGTCTTAGATTTTTAAATACAGTAATTTTGGTAGTGATTGGTATGTTATCCATCATCAATTTGACTTTAATTAAATTAATATCTTAAACTAAATTTAGGGGATTTTACAAAAAAATAAAATAAAAATAGATTAGGTGTCCAGTGGACCGAAAAGATGATTTTAAGTGACCTTGCACCAGATGATGATTTTAAGTGACCTTGCACCAGATCAGTCATTTTGCCCGAAAACGTTTTTTTTTTTTTTTAGCACTTTCTACTAGCGTCCCTATCGACATTTGGTTTATAACGTTAAGGGTCCCTAACGGGAATATAAGTTTGAAAATCCTGAATTGTTATTCAAAGAAGAATATTTCAGTCATCATGGAAAAAAAATTTGAGAACCACTTAGAGGACCTATTAGAAAGAGGATCGAAAATCCTGTCAACCTTTTGTAAATAGCAATTTATGATGCCCTTTTTTGAAAACAGCCTAAAAACTTTAGAATCGTTTTGAAATCTTCTTCTACTCATTCATCTTCCTCTATTATCTATAAGTCTTCTCTCTCTCCAAATCTGTAATATGGATATTTCTCTAGTCTTTGGATATAGAATGAGGTTGGGGATTTACGAAGATTTAGGGTTTAAAAAGAATAAGATTTAATGGGGAAACACGGGGGATTCATAGAGGTACTAGTTGGGGTCCTGGGGACTTCAGACTTTTGAGTGCTTCAGGTAGGTTCTAAGGATTGATATTAATGGGCCTTTGAAGGAAGACGAATTGAAGGAAAAACAAAGACAGGGAAAAATAAAATAAATACTTTTCAACAGAAAACCTAAATTTGCTCTAATTAGGGGTGTTCATGGGCCAGGTTGGGTCAAACTGAGGTATGTTGAGGACCACGCCAACTTCTAAAATATAGGCCAATGCCTGGCCCAATCTCAAATTCCCGCCCGTCTGAAAATGAGTCAGCCCGAGCCCAACCCGAGCAAGCTTTAAAAAATAAAAAGGGGTTTGATTGTACAGTTGCAAGTTGTAGCTTAAGTCGTATTTGTCACTCATGCATTTGTGAAGGAAGGTGTTCCAGCGCCCCCTCT
Organism: Camphora micrantha; assembly: GCA_003546025.1. Lineage (NCBI taxonomy): Eukaryota > Viridiplantae > Streptophyta > Magnoliopsida > Laurales > Lauraceae > Camphora > Camphora micrantha. The sequence goes on along the minus strand of QPKB01000003.1, from coordinate 60,805 downwards.
ATCACTCGCTAGTAATATTTTTTATATTCAGGTCGGGCCGGGCTTTGGGCTCTCTACAGCTAAATCCAGCCCGGCCCATCTATTAAACAGGCTTTAAATAAAATGTCCAACCCGCCAAAAACATATGGTCAAAGACTGGCCCGGTCCACGATCACCGCTAGCTCTAATACCAAGTTAAATTTTAGGGTTACATCTTGACAAATATCAACGGCTATTGATAAAGGGCAACCAGAGACATTCACTCAAAAACTAGAAATCCTAATCACATCCCCAATCACATAATAATAAGAACTTCTGAGTTCGGGCAAACTTATTTTCCTAAGTAAAAGTTAACCCATAATTACTGAAAATTTATAAAAACTAAAATAGAGAGCTCCAACAACTTTCATTTCACAAGCAGGAATACAGAGCAAGTTTCTGCACGTGGTGCTTGAGTATTTTCAGTCCCAAATCTCGCAACTGTTACAAGAGTGATGAAAAAAAAAAAAAAAAAAAACCCACCAGAAAAGGCATTATTTTAAAGACCAACTAATTAATAACCTGTTTAGAGTGATGTGAATTTATTGACAACAGTTCCTTCAAATAAAACCTGACACAAAACATGCTAAAGTGAACTCGCATCACAGAATGTTGACGTTTCTTGTAGATTTTGTTATCTGCAGATTCCAGACTTCCATCCCATGTACTGCTCCCCTTAAATCTCTGAGATTAGTTATCTGCAGAAACATATACAAATAACATTCTTCCAGTATAAACATAATTAATAATTTGAAAGAAAATATGCACACATTAAGAAGAAAAAAAAGGTCCAACTACAATTCATCAGCTAGAAACGAGGGTAGTTCATCGTATCTACCACTTGCACAGTACACTCCAGAAAGGTTTGCTACAACTAAACAGGAGCCTACATCCAGCCCACATATGTGAGACTCACTAACATGCATGATGTGGAAGTGGCTCTTGTTCTTGGCCCAAAAATCAGGTCAGTTCAATTGTCACGTGATCAAAGGGCCATACATGTGAAACTTAAATGGTAAATTAACATCAACCAACAGTCCAAAATCAATTGAAATAATACATGGGCCCATATTACTGGTTGACAGTCAAAGTTATCTCAAAGTCAGGGACCACCGTTGCAGGGTTTTAAGGTAGTAGACATTCGAGTGAGGGAGGCACCAAAAGTCCATATGTGGCGGGCTCTTGCTTCCCCGCTTAATGTTTGAGATGTCTGCCTACACCTTTCTCCTGGAGTTTCGCAATAAAATGGGAGAGCAGTGGTCAACAGGTTGTCTGTGGCTTGAAAGGGTAAGGTTTGCTTTAGACCTGAACAACCGCATGTTTACTGGTGTTGATTTAGACACATTTGAACGCACGGTTGGTCTTGTCTTACCGAACCATCGCCAATTAGGGCTTGCACCGATGTGCGGCCGACTGGGACAGGTAATTGAGTGAGGGAGGGGGTAAGTAAGGAGTAGTTGGCTGCGGCTTTGGCGAAGTCCGGTCAATCCGTTGAATTGGTATCTGCTGAAGGTCTAGCTCCAGTCTACTAATGGAATCCCTCCTTCCTTTACCTTCTTTTCTCTTCCCTAATCGTCCCTAAGGAAGCCAAGTGTCTTCTAGCGATGAGCTATAGGCTGTTATCTCTAGTAGCTAGTTGTTGTCTGCTAACCTCCCCTAGGGTGAAAGCGAAAGGCCAGGGGTTACCATTCTCCTGAATGCCGTTCATTTTTCCCTTCACATTCGGTAGCTAAGATCGTCCAATCACTCAGGTCATCTTCATGGAAGGCATCACTTTCTTTTTTATCAATACTAAAAGTAAAATACCGATTAGTTTAAAAATCACATAGGTTATAGGTACACTGAATTCACAGTCAGCAGGTATGAGATTTAGAGGGTTTGAAGTTTGACTAGGCTTAGTAAATAGTAATACCTTCCAATCCAAAAGAGGTAATATGCAGTATGGGTGTCAAAGAATAAAGAAACAATTAGCAGCAACAGCAAGAGCACTACTGCAGCTATAAAAACAGTAGCAAACAATAGTAAATGAGCTCCAAAAAAGAGAAAAGAGGAAGCATTTCAAAAGGACATAAAAAGAACAAATTCTTATCACACAAGTACACCATGGAAAATAAAAGTTGAAAGTTCACAAGGAAAAACCACTGAGGCACGTCAGTGATGAGAGTTAGCAGATGAAATATTTCAGAATTAGTTATCCATACATAAAGTGACAACTGGTATTTGCAAGGATACTTACATAGGAGCAGATAATGAAGCACATAATCTTTTTTCCAAATCTGTTCCTTCAGAAACGTGACTAATTCACAGTTCACACCGCAACTGCTACAGGCCTTTTGCTAGTCTTGATGCCTCTAATAGCTGCATGGCCAGAAACATGTAGTGTCATACCCAATGCCAAAAAGATTAAAACCTGTGCACATGTGCAGGTGTTGAAGAATTAAACCAGTATAAATAATAGATTCATGCCTTCAGCATAGTTTTTAGCTCCAAAGACGGCAGAACCAGCGACCAAGGCATTGGCTCCAGCCTCAATAACCTGCCAGGATTTATGTCATAGATCACTGACTCAAGTTCAGATGCCAAAATTATATATATTGTGAAATTTGGCACATATGCATGTCCAACAAATTGTAGAACCAATTTCGGGAACCAGGGATGACCTAGTGATAAAGGCTCCCACTCCCATCCCAGCCACCAGGGATTGATCCCTGGTGGGTGGCTTTACTCCTCACCAACTTGGCCACCGAGCCAAGTAAGCACCAAAAAATAAAATAAAATAATAAAAACAATAAATTGCAGAAGCAATTGCAGAAAATCAGGATGCTTAAATGATGGTTTTATAGATATATAATGTAAGAAAACATTTATATCATATAAGTTCCAGAAAATTGTCTCCACATGAATAGCAAGCTATCTATACATGTGAATCTGTTGTCTGAGCATGTGTGTAAAATAAAATTTACTAGCTAAGACCCAGTCTCTCAAACAAAATGTAGAAACACACAAGTGGGTGCCCCCAGTTATCATTCCAAACACAATTCCCCCACCCACCTACGAATGAGTACTCATCCCAAACTGACACTCATCCGGCACATACCTATCCACTATTAGATTCAATAACAAATTCACTTTATCAAAGTACATAATTGTCAAATTTCAAAGCCCTTACGATGGGCTTTAGATGGAAGGTGTTCACAGGTGCTCAGATACATGCATGTATTCATGCATGCATTTAAAGCTTTGATCAAGAACTCACTAAACATCGTGATTTTTATTTAAGCTAGGTAAGCACCTTTCTATGGGGCCCACTTAGGTGCTTGACAATCATGGGGGTTAGCGGGATAGAAAAGGTCACATTATATATTAGAGCTAGGCAAAAAATATCCCCACTCTAAACCTTTGATTCAATTGACCTAAAGAATTAACACTTTTATAACTAGGATTCTCATCAAAATCCAATCCAAGAGTGCATTTAGGTTGAAGAATGCCAATTCATACGGGAAGGGGGTTGAATCGATCATAGGTAGGCATGTTGGCCAATAAGGGGAGGTGCATACCTAAGAGTCTATGAAGAACATTCTTTCTTAGAAAAATATTGGTATATTTTTCAATTTGGGGTTCTCCTCGCAATACTATTGGGAAAATATTTTTGAGAAAAATTTAAACCAACAAGCAATAAGATTACAAACTATATAAATGACAATGTAAATTTTTAAATAATTACTACCAAAATTTTCCATTTTATCCTGTTCATTTTCAATATTTTGACATTATATTTAATTTTCTGATATTTTGGAAATATAACTAGTGAATCAGTAATTTTGTGGCCCCACTTGTTATGGTACCAATGTAGAGACAAATATGAACATTTGTACATGTGTTGAGGACTAGAAATTAAGGTAAAGATAGAGAGTATACATGTAGCCGACCGGCCCGACCCCACCATAGTTGGGACAAGGCTTTGATGATAATGATGATAGAGAGTACATGTGTCACTCTACAGTCAGTGTCATGGGGATGAGTGGGATGTGCATGGGGTTGGTGAAGCTTCCCCTTGATCCACTCACCTTGGCCTGTTAGATGGCCTTAATGGTTTTATACAAGTCTAATTTTTAATCACCAAAGTCACCCCCACCAACAAGCCATGTGTCCCCCACCAACATAACGCAGATAAGTGCTCATCATTCTAGCAGGACAGAAACATGTATATAAATCCCAGTACTTTTTTATAGGTTAGAGTAGTACTTCTAAACTACAAAAATCAAAATGCATAAGTAAAACTAGGAAAAAAACATTAACAAGAAAGAGAAATTGATGATTTCTAATAGAAGTCGAGGATGTGTCTAAACTCTAAAGCACAAGCAGAACAATACTACTTTTATCCTTTTTTTTTTCTTTTCGGTTCAATGAGTGTTATTGTCACATAGTGAGCTAAATTTCATAAAAAAGGCACCTACTCCCATGATTTCTTGTAAGATTGATGAATTCATAGGGGCTAATCAGGTCCAAAGTTGTTGGAATGAATCGTTTGCTTTATCGAACAAAATAAAGAGAATTAGTGATTTGTAATATAAGTCCAGGATGTCTCCAAACTCTTAAGCATAAGCAGAACAGGACTTTTTTTTATCTTCTTCTCTTCTCTTCTCTTCTTTTTTTTTTTTTTTTTTGAACTTTTCAACGAGTGTCATTGTCACATAGTGCGCTAAATTTCATCAAAAGGCACCTTATATGCATTTGACGGTCCAACTCCTCCATCCACTTCGATCCATGGGTTGACGCCCTGCACACCCAAATGCTAAAACATTGAACACCATAATCTTCTTCAAGTTCATACAAAGAACTAGACTGGTATCAAAGGATTTTGACATTACCTTCTCAAGACATAACTTTTTCAAGGCTGAAATTTTCTTTACTTGGCTTTCGATAAAGCTCTGCCCGCCAAAACCAGGATTTACAGACATAATTAAAACCAAATCTACCACTGTTCACAAGCAAAGTAAATAATTTAGCCAATTAGCTTAATTTCACCCAGAAATATTATGGTAACAACATCGATAGTAGTAGAGCCTGTTAAAATGTTTTAACATCACATAATATAACGTGTCTGAATAATATAAACCTAAACCTTCCGTTTGAGTGGCAAGAAACTTCAATTCTTAAACCAAAAAAGTTCAATAAGATATTCCACATTTGAATGTGCGTAGTTAAGATGTACATGGACCTAGTCAACCATACACCTTAGCAGCGCATGATGCTAAAACACTGTATCAATCCATGCTAATAATTTCATAGAACTAGTCAACCATAAACCTTCGCTCTGGATCTTCACTGGGTTGAAGACCTCAAAGGCTGGTCAACTGGATCAGCGTAACTGGACAGCAAGGTAGCAGCATGATAGTATTAACCTGGATCAACCTTGGAGTAGGGCATGTGTAAATTCACAGATTGCATTTAGCAGATCGATGAATATACAGACTGCAAGAGGGATCTTTACTCTTCATGCAAACAACCAGATTGGAGACATCCTAACATACTAGAGAGTCTGGGATCTGTTTTATTAGATTATGATAAGATTATTTTAGATTTATAAATTTTTATTTTTTTTAAAGGTAATTTTAGATTTATAATTTAAGTAGGTTATCCATCCCTGATGTGATTAGGACTATAGTAGGTTAGGGTTATAACGCGGTTAGGTGTCTAGTTTAGGTAAATAATCTTTATTGTATTTCTATAAATAGCCATTGGCTATTCTCATAAAATCATATAAAGAATTTGGCAAGTTGTAGTCCTTTAACCTATACAGGATTAACGTGCGTCTAAGGCCTATATTCTGCCCATGTTAGTGCGTCCCTCCACAGTACTACAAAAACTGAATTTGAGACAGCTTTAGTAAAGGAGTTATCATACATGCTCCACAAGTGCAAACATGGAGAGACCATGCCTCGTTGATCTAACACCGTCATGGGTAAAAGATGCCAGGTCCAACATTTTTTTCCTGCTTTGTGAGTGTTTTAGTGTTTTACCACAGTTAGAAATTAGGACAGGCGTTTAGTGTAAGGTTATTTGGTTATAGTTGGAATTGTGGCTTCAAAAGGAGCAATTTTGTCCCTTTTTTTTATTGGCTTATAAGAGTGGGAGAAAACAGTGGTTTAAAACCATTAGTCAACAGTTGCATTCATAGTCGAGACATTTAAGAATTCCCAAAAGGTCAGAGTGGTTTTAAAATTAATGCAAACCTTGAACGGTTTTTAGGAAAGAACCCCAAAAAACCATATGTCTAACTAGCTACAAATACCTTAAAAACTTTCTTTCTTTTCAAGATCAAAGTATTTAGAGAAATACGGAAGGATGTAACACTGGAGGAAGTGAAAGTGGTCCTTTTTTTGTTTCTTTTGTTTAGGTTAAAAGATACTTCATTTGAAAAGAAAAAGAGTACACAAAGGAGTATGTTCCAATGCATATATTCACCATTCCACAATTTTGTTGGATGAAGTTTCTATACTTTATTTATTATTATTATTATTATTGGTAACAAGGAAAAAGAACTTTTTGAATTAAAGGAAAAGGGACATAAAATACACAGGAAAAAAGTACGTAGCAACAACAAAGTAAAAGGATATCTTGATTCTAAGAGTTTACCAAATATAACTCAAGGGCATTCATTCATAAGCTGCAAATTACAACTATATTTACACGGCATGAAACTTTTAGCAAGAATATTGAAATTCCAGCAAACATTTATTTGCTCAGAGATAAAATTAAAGAGATAAAATCAAAGTCCACTGTTACTGGTTTTGGTAGGATTGTTTCGTGCCTAAACAACTTAAGATTCATACAGAAACTTAAATTTACTCAAAAAATAATTAAATACACCAGACTTTTTTTTTATTCACAACAGATTTTTATATTTATTGGCAAGAGAAAAGGTTTAAAAAGAGGAGATTATAATAACACACTACAAGGGAGAAGAGTTCTAAATCAAGGTGCAAATTCCAAATAAACTTCCTTTACATGGAAACATGACTCGAAAGTACAACCTTGAGGTTGCTGCATTGAGAACCTTCCAACCGTGCTATGGGATCTTGTCAATGTTGACATCTGCTAAAGTTTTTTTTTTTTTTTTTTCAAAATTATTATAATGGGACTACCTCAAGGTTAAATGTTTGCAAATCAAGCTTTACCATCAAGCACATATTCTATGGCAGTTAGTGGGGTCCCAGGGTTAAGGACCACTCCAGCTTTTGCTCCCAGACTCTTGATCTGAATTAAAAACAAACAATACTGTATCGTCAAAAAGAACTGATAGAACCTTTTCTTTAATAATTTACTATGAAAAAGATCTCTAAACATGGAAATGATTACGACAAGGTTGGCATCTGGCGACTAGCAATTTCAAGACAAAAGGAGGCACATGTACATTTATCAACACAAAAAACAGAAATCTCTACATTAGATTTAGAATATAGCATAGATATCAGAAGAGATTCACATAGAACGTTTGTATATGAAGGAAATGGAGATAAGTAGGCAGCTCCAGCTCCCTGGAAATGCTTCAGTCACCAGTTGAAGTCACAGGTTCAGAACCTTGTGAAGGGATTTTGTAGCACTACTTTCTCTAGTCTGCTATGCATTTCCTAGAAATGAACTGTACCAGAGATATCTCCGTGCACTCTGATCTTTTGTTCTTTTCTTGAAGCCGCTTTTGTAAATACGTTAATGAACGAATTATCTCTCTTCAACACAGTAACTTTGAAAACGTAAACTCACTCCGATCCCCAACAAATAAATCAATCTAATCGGCAGAATCAGTTCAAACATTGGTGTAAAGGATAGGGTTACCTGATTAACAGTCCTGTGTAAATGGATAGTGGACGATTGCTCGCAATGAACACTAACAATGTCCGCCCCAGCCTTGACAAAATCTGGCACTCGCTGATCAGGTTCCACAATCATCTGCAAATAAGGGTTTTCCATAAGAATATTCAAATGAAACCTAGACCCCACTAGATATGCACTCATAAAACAAATGTCAAGTTCCGGACCCTGCATCAAATAGTTCAGATAGCAAAATAGAAATATCATGCAAAGTAATGAGAGATTACCAAATGCACATCCAGCGGAAGATCTGTTACAGGGCGCAAGGCATCAACCACGAGAGGACCAATAGTGATATTTGGCACAAAACGGCCATCCATTACATCAACATGAATCCAGTCACATCCAGCTACCTCCACCGCTTTAACCTAGCTAAGTGAGAATAGAAATGATCACAAATGGTGTATCAACCTTTTTAAAACCCTAATGACTCCTATAAATTGTGGGGAAAAAAACCTCGGTCAGATGTGAACATTAGATCGAAAGAAACATGTCTGGAAGACCTTTGCGGAGAACACGGACAGCCAAGAAGTAGTAAAGGAAAAAAAAATCTGCAGAAAAATATGATGTCCTTGAGGGTTACTGCATAGAAATCTTTCTGATGACTCCCTCACATTATTATCGTTGGGCCGGAACATTCCATTCAAATGCATTAAAATGTCACCTTCTTTTGCTCCTTTTTTCCTTTTCGTTCAATTTGTCACGAACCTTCTCATTGGGAATTAAGTTAAAAATATTAAAAGTTGAATGAGAGAAGCAATTCAAGTTTTTATTTTAAAGGCAACAAGAAAAATGAACCAGGAAACTACACGAAATGCAATAATTTATAGTGAAGAACAAAACGTCATATGAGTGTAGGAAAGACAATATGTTTCAGGAATCTAAAACTGGTTACGATTGATATCAAAATTAATTTGAAACTCGGGAGTCCTGATACCAGAGTAAACAATAGAAATTTAAGGGAAAAGGGGGGGGGGGGGGGGGGGGGGGGGGTTGTAAAATGGAAAACACCTGCTCGCCCAGCTTTGAAAAGTTGGCAGAAAGAATAGATGGAGAAACAATAATGTCACTTTTTGAGAATTTATCAACGCGGGCCGATGCCTTCACTGCAGTTTGAAACTTCCTCCTGAAAATTGTATTACAAAATTTGTATTGAGAGAGAACAAATGATAACAGCATCAGAAGTTGAATTAAAGGGGGGAAAAACAGAAAGCATATCCAAAATAGGGCAGAAGTGGACCTAGGGCATGATCCATTAGATGATTGAGCAATTTATTCTCAGCGATTTACCCAAGCAGACACAAATTTGACCCGATATTTCTAACTCTACCTTACCTTATTTAGTATCATCAATTTTATCTTAGTAAACCACAACAAGGCACAAGCTACAATTTGGGGTTTTTAGAGGATCCACTCCTCGCCCTGTTTTACTAAGCAGATCATAGCGCGCCCACCTACTCATACCTATTGCTGTAGTTGAGTGAGGGAGGGGCAGAGGTGAGAGAGGATTTGCCAGGCAGAGGCTCCAAACCTCCTCGAAATCCCTCCTTGAATTGGGATTGAAGAGTAGTCGCCGTCCAACAAATCGAAGAAGCAGACGACATTTTCGCTCCCTCTTTCTTTCTCGCTGGCTTCAAACAAGAAAAAGAAAATCTCCTTTTAAGAAAAACAAGGAATCGCGAATCGCAGCAGCTCTTTGGTTCTCCCCTTGTTTTTCAATCCCACGAAAAATAGGATGCTTCGGAGGACGCCACGCGTATAATGTTATCGGCAACGTTCGGTTGGCCTTCCGAGTTCCTAGACCTTTGGGACAGGAGGATGTGTGAAAGATAAGACGTCCACATCTCATATGATCCCACCATTATCTACCGTTAGAAAATGTTTGGCCCAATTGATACTAGTCATGCTTTTGGTCCACCATTAGATCTAGTGATCTACCATTTATGGGCATCATATCGACCCCTAGATCTATAGACATGAAAAAGTTAGCTCTAATTGATAGTGTTCAGCCTCAATTGCAGACCCAGCATTTTTTATTTGTGTGATGTGGGAAATGAACAAGTAAAGAAGTTTTTTGAAAATTAATATTCACTAATGAAATATAGGTGGCAATTCTCAATAATAAAATAAAATTTTTAATATGCTATTAAAGGAGTTTCTCCAAAATTACACGGTTATCGTGGCACATGTGTGTTACCACTTCGCTCTGTCCTGTTTAGGTTAATTGTTTGCTATTGTATCTACTGCTAGTGGAGACCTGCACGTGCAATGCACGTGTAAGGAAAATACTCTTTCAGTATGATAATTTGAAAAAAAAAGTCATTGAAAAATTCAATATTAACTTTCCCAATGGAGAATGACCAGTTTACATATAGCTCTTTTTTTTTTTTTTTTTTGACAAAGTATGTAATTTAAAATCACTCATTGTTATTATGAAATTTAGTAAAAGCTTCAATAGAAAAAAAAGTAAGAAGAAGATGTAACAACAAGATATACGGAAGAAAACTAATTAAAAAAAAGTTGAAAACTAACCTTTTCTGGCCATACATGATTAGGCAAAACACTCACCAATTTCAATATAGATCGATAGTCCGTCCTATTTTCCATTAAAATTTGTCTAAAACCTAGTGTCAAATACATACCAAATTAATGTTGAGAAGCACCGAATGGCAGGTATACCATTACAAAGAAATTTGAATATCATCGAAAGAAACAAGCTTGATATGTCAAGATGAGGGCCAGAGCAACAACTTAAAAAGCTTTATTTAATTAAGATGACACCACTACCAAAATTTGAACCGTGTACATTTGTGGCACTTCTGTTAGCTTTTTATGTATCATAAACCAGTTCTGTTACATTCTAATTTTGTACTAAATGAATCTTTGAAACAAATATCATAATTTGAAGCAAATGAATCAACTACAAAAAGATTTTTAGCCATGCACTCTCAGGGTGGGCACAACTACTTCCTTCAAACTTCCTAGGAAAATTTAATGAAAAATTCATTCTCCTAACATTATAGTAATGTGGTTGCAATGTTGGACATGAATTAAGTCCAAGAGTAATACTGGTTCGACCTTAGATGATACCTTGGGTGAAGCAAGCAAAATCATAAAGAAAGACAATTAGCACCCTCAAACACAGTTTAGCATGTAGAATGATAATGAATAATGCATGTTGCTAGAATTGCCTAAAAAAAAACCGGGGCCCTAAAGCAATCACTTCGAATCAACATAAGAGGGTGGATCTAAAAACATGAGTTGACATATCATAATGATGGGTTCCATTACATCATATTCATAAAAAGCTTGAGAGGAAAAAAATAAAATACCTTATCATAATCCAATAAGTAATAAGACAAGTCATTAGTCACTTGCTTTGGATGTTGATTTGTTATATAGCAATAAACTTCAAAAGAAAACCAACTTGCATGGAATGAAGAAATCAAGAAAATGCTTACATAACAAAAATCTGCATATGCTTGCATATTCACAAAAAACTTTCATGACACCGAGATTATTTGGCTACTAAGAAAATGAAGCATCTAAATAGACATTAAGCCTCTCTACAGCATCTCCGTATCTTTGGCTAGTGCACCCACACATTAATGAAATATCTTCCTCATTTCAACCAACTGATGTCACCCAAGTCCTCATCACTAAGCATGAAGACACCATGCTTTCTTAGTAAAGGGGATGTATATATATATATATATATATATATATATATGTGTGTGTGTGTGTGTGTGTGTCCTAGTATTTCTTTTTCTGATCTGCCACAAGCATACTATCAAACCACATAAAATATTTGTCTATATTTTTTAGAGTGACTATTTGGTTAGATCTACTTGTGCATAGTATTTTGTATCAATTGCGGAATTCGACTGCACCCTAATATATTTGCTAGCATACATAGGAATTTATAGTAAAATAAGTTTTACTGAAAAATTATTAAAGAAGTGAGGGGTGAGAAACACGAGGTTATAGATGCAAAAGGGACCTTGACCATCATGGGATTTGATTTCCAGGGTGATGGATGAGCATTCATCTCTCATTTTTCCTCAAATCAATTTTCATTAAAAGAGAGGTTATTTGATTGTCATTTTTTAATATTCATGTATGATTTTACATTTTAACCACTAATGAAAATCCGAAGCCCTATAACTCTTAGGAACTACATGAACGATTTTCTGTCATTCCTTATAAAGTTTGATGCACTAAAATGTGTATCATGTTACAATTATTTTTTCTTTTTTCTTTTTCTTTTTCCAAAAAGAGGGGAACGCATTAAAAGATTAAAAAATAATTAAAAATGGGCCAAACCTTCTGCCAAAACCACTAATGTCAAAGATGACATACAAGATAATCAATCCACCAAGCTGGCTAATACAAAAAAAAAATAAAAAAATAAAAAAATAGAAAAAAAAAAAAGCCCAACTGGTCACTACCTCCCCTGAATGTTAAAATTCTATTTCATTTATAACATTGCTGGTCATTTTTGAAAATTCAACTTTTATTCATTTTTAATCGCTTATAAAAATTTAAAGTAAATTTCACTATTTCAGTATCATAAAAAAAAGGCCCAACATTAAAAAGAGATTTTCTATTGTCACGAAGTTCACTTTGTCGAATGTTGTTGGAGCACTAAATGTTTAAAATGTCACAATTCTATTTCACATATTTCATTTCTAGTATTGCAAATTCAATGAAACAAAATACCAGCTAACCAAAACAGTACTCAACTCATAGCTTTAAACGAATCAACAACAAATCACAAGAATTCCAAGCAATCTTTGGCATTCTCATCTCTTCCTCTGACAAGCAAATCGTGTCTTTACAAGCATTGGGATTGAAGTTGAAATTTTCTACACATGAAAATCTCAACTAAATTTTCTCATTTGAGTTTTTGCAGCAAATGAACAAATTCTTTAAACACAACTCTTTTCATGATCATTTAAGCTAAGCATTTCATCGAAATATAATAATACTAAGTGGGGCCCACAGATGTGTAGTTCTCTTTGATTATATATAATATAATAATATTAAGTGGGGCCCACATTTGTGTAGAGAAAAAGCACGACAAGTTCTTCTACTAAGTGGGGCCTACAACTGTGTGGTTCTCTTTTATTATATATATATAATATATATAATAATACTAAGTGGAGCCTACAGATGTATAGATGTAGAGAAAAAGCATGACAAGTTCTTTTACTAAATGGGGCTTATAGATGTGTAGTTTTCGTTTTAATTATTATATATATATGTCTAATATAATAATACTAAGTAGGGCCCATAGATGTGTAGAGAAAAAGCATGACAAGTTATTCTACTAAGTGGTATAATATAATAATACTAAGTGGGGCCCATAGATGTGTAATTCTCTTTTATTTTATACATATATATATAATATAATAATACTAAGTGGGGCCACATACGTCTAGATGTAGAGAAAAAGTATGACAAGTTCTTCTACTAAGTGGGCTCACAGACGTGTAGTTCTCTTTTATTTTATATATATAATATAATATAATAATACTAAGTGAGGCCACAGATGTGTAGAGAAAAAGCATGACAAGTTCTTCACTTTTATTGGAGCCCAGATATGTGTAGTTCTCTTTTATTATATATATATATATTTATATATATAATATCATAATACTGAGTGTGGCCCACAGATGTGTAGAGAAAAAGCATGACACTTTTTTCTCTTTTATAATAATGGTATAGATATCATATGATTATTATTATAATATAATAAAAATATATTATTATATTATATTATAATATTTGGGGGGTGCCCCACAAAGGTGTAGTGAAAAAGTTTGCAACTTCTCTTCTCTTTTATAATAAGGGTATAGATTTTATATTATATTATAATATTTGGGGGTGGGCCCCACAAAGGTATAGTGAAAAAGTTTGTAATTTTTCATAATAATATATTATGATATTATATTATACTATTTGGGGGTGGGCCCTACAACAGTGTAGTGAAAAAGTTTGCATTATAATATTTAGGGTCAGGCCCCACAAAGGTGTAGTAAAAAAGTTTACAATTTCTCATAGTAATATATTATTATATTATATTATAATATTTGGAGGTGGGCCCTACAATGGCGTAGTGAAAGAAGTTTGCAACTTTCCCCCTTTTATAATAGTAGTAGATTTCATGGATGTTATCAACCATTAGATCTATTTTTTGAAATCTTTGCTCAGTGCTCACCTTTCTTTTTCACAGTGGTGAAGACATTGGCTATCATTATAAGCTTTTCCTTCATCATTATGCAAATAAAAAAAATGCATGCAAGCGAGGAAAGAATTGATGGACGGAAAGCCGACGGCCAATCGAAGTCAAGGGCACCTCCCTACATGGAAACGCCCATCCATCAATCTTGAGCTGCAATGCCAACAACAAAGAGGGTATATATATATATATATATATATATATATGGGGAACATTCATGTGCATCTATCCCTCACCATAGGGTGAGGGACACTTCCATAAATGAGGATTTTCAAGTATAAAAGTGAATTTTCAAGTACATAGGGTGAGGTACACTTTCTTGTCTTCATGTGCAAAAAGGGAAAGTGCCCCTCACCCTATGGTGAGGGATAGATGCACATGAATATTCCCATATATATATATATATATATATGGGAAGGGCTCTCCTCAATAGCCACGTGTGGATGGATAGATGATCGTGGATGGATAGATGATCGGTTCTCATTTCACAAGCCCGCTTCTGTTTTCACTTTTCTCATTTCGTTTCCCCCATTTTCATTTCCAAACCTACCAGAGCAGCTCTCCCTCTCTTGTCTATCTCTCTCCCGGGCGTCGCACGAAACTCTCCCTCTCTTGTCTCTTAGCTTTGGGCTCGTCTGATTCTCGTTGCGATTCTCCCTCTCTCGTCTCTCTCGTGGGCGTCGCTGCACTCTCCGCTGGCGACTCTCCCTCTCCAGTCTCTTCTGTCTCTCTCTGCTAGGAGTCGTCGCACTCTCCAGTGACCCACTCTCCCTCTCCCATCTCTTCGCTCCCTGTCGACACAGAAAAGGGGTTTTAGGGTTAAGATTAGGGATTTTTGTTTTTCTTCTGGGCATGAAGGATATTAAATCTTTTATGGATAAAGAGTTTAGGCGCTTTTGCTACCCTCTCAGATTCAGAGTTTTTTTTTTTTTTTTTTGTTCTATTTAGCACACACATTCATCGCAGTTCTGATTTACAGTTAAGATTTTGGGGATTTTGAGATAAGGTTATGTAAACTGCAGAAAAAAAAAAAAAAAAAAAACTATGGGTTATGCGTTAGCAATACTAGCTCGTGTATATGTAGATTCTGATATGTATTCCATTTCATGTTAGTTTGCATCTAGAAATATGGTTTAAGGAATGAATGTTGTCTGAGTTGTTTCTTTTGTGTGTTGTAGGGATTTAGGGGTATCTGGTATCGCCTAATTATTCATGCAGAGATTGCATGAAATGTAGCAATCAGATGGTCAGGAAGAAGACCCAGATCCTAAAATCCACGTTTATTTCCTATGAATCTGGGAGTTGCCGATCGTTTATATCCCGTACTTCCCAAATCCTAGAGAATCCCCGCAACCCAGATGACCAGAAACGTCATCCCATTGTCAACAGAAGTCAAATTCCCTATCTTTGCATCTCTTCATTAAACTCTATCATCACCAAGTTTTCAGAAAATGGTGACTTGGTCTCTGCACACAACCTATTCGATCAAATGCCTGACAGACATGCTGTTTCTTGGAATTCTATGATGTCTGCTTATGCTCTAAACAATCAACCCGATCGAGTTTTTGAACTGTTCTTGGCAATGCTTAGAGATGATTTTAAACCAAACCCAACTTCTTTTTCAGTTGCTTTATCTTCCTGTGGCTTTGAATCAGGGCAAACAGTTTCACGGTGTGTTTGTGGGCACTTCACTGATCACTATGTATGCAAAATGCAACGTGTTTGATTATTTGACTCAGGTTTTTGATGCCATAAACAATCTGAGTCTCGCCACATGGAATGCTTTGATCACTGGATTTGTTTCGAACGATCAGATAGAGTACGCTCACTAGGTCTTCAGTCAATTGCCATCTCGAAACATCAATTCTTTGACAGCTCTTGTTAATGGGTATATCAAGGTCAAGAAACTGAGAAATGCTTTTGAAGTTGAAAAGGTTGGAGAAAGCTTCAACCAATGTTTAGAAATTGTATTTGCTGAAAATTATAGCCAGAAGAATTGCAGTTAAAGTTGTTGAATTGTATTGAGAAATTGGTTCCAAGATGCTATTATTGGACTTGTAATTAAATTTTGAATGAAAATGCTTTTTTGTTTTGGAAGCTATTATTCTCTGTGTACATAGTGTTGTTCATCATGCTTGTATATTTGCAGAAGAGCTGTTTCGGGGGCAAAGAAAATCAAACTAAAACTTTCCTGTGACAGTTCCAAGAATGTGTTCTCCCCAGTTGTCCACAATAGATGCACATAAAAAATGCGAGAAGCTGATTAGAGGGCAATGTAACATCCTCCTGCATTTTGGGACCCATCATTGTGACATTTTAAAACCGAATTGGGCAAGTGAAGCTCTTAACTCAAGGTTTCAAACTCTTATAATGTCACCCATCTAGGATCTAAGTTATGGTTTCAACCTCTTAACAAATGGTTTCAAACTATCAATGCACATCACCTCTGGAATTTAGATTTTAAATTTAAATGTGATTATGTTTGCCTTTAATCAATAATGGCACAATTACTAACTTACACTTGTCAAGCTACTGACATTTCTATTTAATTGTGTTTCATGTAAAAGGTGCTGCCTAGGGATCCTTAAGAAGCATTTGTTTGGGCTATTCATATTAGTAATGGTTTAAACATGTACTCCAACACTGTTTAAGTTGACATGTATTCTAGAACAAGGGCAAACACCTGGAATGACACCAGATTTACACATGTTCTTTATGGGCCCCACAAGGAAGAATATAAGTTAAGAGGCATTGGGATCCCATATTCATCACCTGTAACATTAAACACTCAAGATCAAGTCAATAACATCACAACACCATTCTTATTCAACATTAACACCAATGCTGAACATCAACATTAACATCAACCTTGTTTAAAACTTCACATTTACATTAACATCAAACATTTATATTCAGCACCAACACTAAAGATTATCATCAACTTGGTTTGATACATCCATTCACATTCAAACTCAACTGCAACTTCATCATTGAGCATCAACATAAGTTCAATGTCAACTTCAATATTGAACATTCAACACCAATATCAACTGTATCAACATGGCATAAAGCTGTCTTTAGAACAAAAACAAAAATTAGCAACATCCCAGATAACAGCAACATAGCATCAACATTAGGTCTCTTTCCGGACTCCTCACTAACAAGATAGGAATTAATTTCTCACTTCAAGAATGAACCAACTTCCATGTGAATGAGAATGCAACAACTTCCATTTTTTAACATGATAAATTAGACACTTCAACCCCAGATTCAGGAATGTCCATGGGAGCAACTTCAAATCCCTACAAAAAAGAAAAGAAACAACTCAGAACATGTCTAATACCATCACAGCCAAAGCAATTCACATTTTTAATACCATCACATTATGAAACAAGCACTGGCGATGATAAACCTCAACTATCAAACTGGTGAGTAGTAATGTAGCTTAAGCACATACAAAAAAATCAGGGGACATGCAAAATCCTTTTGGGGCCTAAATAAAACTAACGGGCTTTTTATGAAAAAAAAAAAAAAATGAAACTTAAGCTCTGATTACACAAATAAATATAAAAAAACAAAAAAGCAATTGCAAAGGGAGACAGGTTTTTATTTGTTTTTGTCTCTTTTGTTTTTTTTGACAAAAATGCTAGCTCCTAGCTAGTGGCAATCTTGTTACTCACTAGCAATAGATTTTTTTCCACTAGCAGATGAGTGGGTTCTCCTTGTATGTACTAGAAAGCAGTGGCAAAGATCATCCTCCATAAATTCATTGATCAAAACTAAATATTCCATAAACACAGACGATCAAATCGCATATTATTAAAATAAGAAAAAAAAAAGCAATAAAAAATATGGCCTGCTTTTAAGAATCCAATCCCCATCTATGAGTCTGAGATTTAAAAATCATTGGCAACACCAACAGAGAGATAAGAAAAATAAGAAGAATGGTACCGGCAATGGTGACTCGAGAGGATCCAGTAACGCCTGTGTGCTCGGAGGTGCAGTAGACTTGTTCTGGTCGGTTTTGCAGAATAGCAGGAAAGGGAAAAGGGGTTTAACAAAAATCGGATTTTTAGATCCCGGGCAAAAAGCAGTAGAGATCGAGCGCATGGTAAGGGGCGACTTCGGAGCGCAATAGAGAGAGATCGAGAGATCGCCGAGCTGCCGTCTGCCGCAGCGAGAAAGGGAGAGAAAGAGGGAAATGAAGAGGGAAAATGAGAAACTCGATTAGAGCTCTGCCTAGCTGCCGCCTACCGTCTCGATTAGATCTCTGCGCAGAGACGATGAAAGGGGGAAACAAAGAGGGAAAATGAGAAGCTAAGAGACGAGAGAGGGAGAGTCCAGCGATGCCCGAGAGAGACGTCTGGGAGAGAGACGAGAGAGGGAGAGTATCGTGCGACGCCTAGGAGAGAGATAGACGAGAGAGGGAAAGCTGCTCTGATAGGTTTGGAAATAGAGAAGGGGGAAGTGAAATGTGAATAGTGAAAACAGAAATGGGCTTGTGAAATGAGAACCGGCCATCCATCCACACGTGGCTATCGCACGAGCCTAGCTGCAGTTGAGGAGAGCCCTCCCCATATATATATATATATATATATATAGGGTTGCTTTCCTCAGCTGCAGCTCTCATTAATATCAGCGGCAGGCATGTGAAGAGAGCAGCTGTAGCCCTCCTCACATGTCTGCAGCTGATATTAGAAGGGGGCTGCAGCTGAGGAGAGCAGCCCCATATATATATATATATATATATATATATATAATCGCCTCTGCTCATGTGCAATCAGCTCAAGCATGCCAAAATTGGGCTTGAAAAAGTTCATCAGCCCGCCACACTTTTTATTTGGGATTGGGCGCGTTTTCAAAAGAAGAAAATCTCTCTCCTCTCAAATGCTATCTTCTCTCTCAAACCCTATTCTCTCTCCCTCTCGTCTCTCCCTTGCACAATAGAGCCTCCTCCCTTTCGCTCGTCTCGTCCCTCTGTCGCACAACTCCCTCTCGTCTAGTCTCGAACATCGCCTCCGCCAAGAGGAACGTCACCATCGTCCAGATCAGCAGGATGGGGAAATTGACAAAATTAAGAGGCTTTATGGTTCTTCATGCTTGGCTTCTCATGTTCATCTTCATGCTGTCATTCAGTCAGAGGCAAACTCATTTAGCCTGCTGAGTCGTATGCCCTCTGTTTATATTGAGTTTCAGCATCGTTACAATATTTAGGGCTCAGTTGTTTGATTGGTATTGATAGGATTTCTAATAGATGAATTTGAAGCTAAAACAAATCAAATCAAATAAATCCTGATTGAGGAATTTAACAGTAGTCATGTTTGTTTCCATGCAAAGTAGGTGAAAGTGCCAGTAGTGAAGGGGGAAATTTGTAGGATAATTTTTTTTTCATTATGTTCCTAATGGAAAACTGGTTTCCCTTGTTTAGGAGAAACTGGACAATTTATTTAATGGTAGTGGTTGTCATTTTAAAAAATAGATGATGCATATTAATCTGACTCTTGATTAACATTTTCTTTTATGTTTGTTTACTATGCATAGGATCATGGGTTGTTGATTTAACATTTTCTTTTATAATTTAATAGGGATAAATGTCGATGGAGAAGGCATGTTAAGAGTTAACATTCTGGATCATTTTTAGTTGTTGAGAGCCGGCATTCTAGATCATTTTGAGTTGTTGAGAGTTGACATTATGGCTGATTCTGAGTTGTTGTATATGATTTGTAATTTGACTTCATGTCGTGTGTTTTTGGAATGGATTTTTATTTGGATTTGATATGGTGTGGTTCAAATTGATGATCTTGAAATTTTTTGTTGAAATGCACGGATGACTCGTCATGTAATA
Organism: Camphora micrantha; assembly: GCA_003546025.1. NCBI lineage: Eukaryota > Viridiplantae > Streptophyta > Magnoliopsida > Laurales > Lauraceae > Camphora > Camphora micrantha. Next base: position 40,826 of record QPKB01000003.1, on the reverse strand, counting down.
TTTACTGTTATTTTTATCTTAGTTTTAACAAGTATCACAATCATTAACTTAGGAGTGAAGAGATTTGCTCAGATTCAAATAGTTGATTTCACTACCCCTGCATTGTTTGGCACCAGCCATAATTTTACACATCTATTTAATTCAAATTCATCAATGTGGGCTTACATTGGGTAGTAATTGAGTCATGTTTATGTTGGGCAAATACTTGTTACCATAATTGATGAACAGGAACGAAACCCAACCTAATCCATTGCTTTCTCTATTGAGAATAACTTGACATGTTGGGGGCAAACACATTCTCTATGTTCAGCCAGACAAATAATCTTAATGACCCAATCCATTCATTTCAAATGGCTAATGCAATTCAAGCTCTTGATTTTTTAGTTGTGAAGATGACCGCAACAACTCAAATAGTAACTTGGACTCTTGTCTACCATCTTTTTCATTTAAAATTATGGGTCTTGCTCGGAAAAGCTTCCTACCAGATAATACTTGGGCAGGATAGATGCATTCAGATTCTTTTCATATTTTTTTGGTGATTGAGCTGTAGATAACATTTCTTGCATAATTAGTACTAAAATAACTTTTGCAGTTTCGTTTGAAACTTTTTTATGGCAACAGTAAACCTTCTAATATTTGCTAGTATCATGCCCCACTTTAATTTTTGCCTTTTGTTTGATACTAGAAACTTCACTAATTCTCACTTTGACCCTAGTTTGAGAAGGGTTTTTTCTTTCCAGACATACCTACTCATAAACGATCTCATGCCACATGAACATCTTCAATGCAGTACAACAATAGTTGTTTTGGGTAAGGTACTTGTTAACTACCACCATGAGTGTGTTGATTCAGTTAAGTCGGGCCATAATTTACATACTGTCACGACCCGAGTCCGAGATCCGGCAAACCCGAGCCGTGATCGGCATACTTACTCCCGTAAATCTCGAATTAACCGAAGTTAAAACGAGATCCACAAGGGATATCATTCTCAAAGTACCTATCAAATACAAAATCTTGCGGAAACAATTATATTTGACAATATCCATTTACGATTTACATGTATACAAAATACAGTCCTTATACATGTATCATTTCCAATATACATTGATCAACACTGCATTTCAAAAACATTATGTAGATGTCCATTAATTACATTCCAAAATGAATTTATAGACGGTTTATCAAAAACATTTCTCAAAATGTTTCAATTTCCAATTTGCACTTGCATACCCAATTCAAATGGTATCCCGCCGGTTCCACTCTATCAGACCTCCTGGAAGAACTGGAGCGGTCTCCTCCGCTGGCGCTGGGGGAGCTGCAACGCCGGCAGAGGCAATCTGGCCTGTAATGCCATCAATAATACTAATGAACACGACAGTTCAACAATGTATAAACAATTCTTGCAATAGCATATTAATACATTCATATTGCATTAATAACAGCTTCAATACTAGAGAAATCTAGACCATTCTACAATAACAATAAGAGACAATGTCAGTCAATATACATGTTCGAAATGGCAACTACCATAGTATTCATTGCATTGTATTTCAATTCATTACCATCTTCCCTCAAGGAAGGATTTATTTTCATTTACCATCTCCCCTCAAAGGGAGGATTCATCTTCCAATGGAAGGCATCAATCAATATCCGAAGATACGATCAGAATTTGATGGGACTTACTAATGTCCGGGCCAGGGACAACTAGCATCACCACGGAGCTCCGGAACACCCCAATATCCATCTGCTGCAGCAAGATTAGTCATTCATTATTCATTGAACTCATTTAGAGTTCTAATACAATCGCTAGGTAGTGCCAGACTCACGGTCAATATCCTTCAGTAAGAAATCCTTTTATGGATCTAATTCAACTCAATAATTCTTTTCATGACAAAAGAAATGAATGACAATAATATCAATCTCATTAGATTGAATCACAATGACACAATGAGAGTATTATTAACCACATATGGTTTTACTCAATCCTATTTCAATCCTATCTCAATCCTAATCAACAATTCGGGTGTAACCGTTGGTTTCCAAATGCACGTGTTATTCTTGATGGACATCACATTTATACATTTAATATGTGCATTTCTAGTCCCCGTAATTATCACCCATGGAGCTTAGGCAATTATCGATTTATATGGTTCATTCAAGGGACCCTTTTTAAAACACCATTAATTCTCAATAATTTGATTAACCCATGATTAGTCTTAAAAACTAATCGGTGAAGCGTTTTAACTTACGAGATATACCTCAAATTCTCGTAAAAATCCGAAATCCAAATTTTCTCACAGTTAATATCCTAACAGTATCCTGGCGGTTAGCCGCGGTCTAGTTGGCGGTTAGCTGCGGTTTAGTTGGCGGCTAGCCGAACCGAGTTCGGTTAGCTTTCCAGAAGCTATGCAAATCCTGACTCAACTTTGGTTAGCTTGGCGGTCACCTGGCGGCTAGCCGAACTTTCAATTTTGGTTAACCGCGATACGGCGGTCAGCTCATGGTCAGCTTTCCAGAGGCTGACCATTTTACGAATTTATGGTGGTTAACATGGCTGTTAGCCTTGCGGCTAGCCGCCAGCACCCAGAAACTCATTCTTCGAGTTTCAGAACTTCTGACCTTTCTTCCTTCTTCTACTTTCATTTCTCCAATCCATTTCCACAACCTGTGAAAGAGACTTGGAACCTCTTGTTCCCTCCTCATACAACATGCATTCATCATTTAATCATAATAACACATCTAATTATCCATTAAACATATCATTAAACCCATAATAACTCCCAACACTCAATGTAAAATGCATACAATCCATGAAAATACTATGAACAACTACAATGGTTAACATTAATCACAAGAGATGCTTATACTTGCCTCTCTTGAAGTTATTAGCCAAAAACTCTCTTTTACTTAGCTTGGTTTAAACACAAATAACCCCCTTTTTCAAACCCTAATCATAAAAACAAACAAATGAACTCCCATGAGTCATTTGTGCTAGAAATCAGTACAATACCATCAATGAAACTTGAAAATCACAAGGGAGATCCAATACTTACTTGTAGCTCAAAGGAAAAGGGTTCTAGAGATCTCTCTCAAGCTCCACTCTTCAACAATGGAGGAATAGCTTGGGGAAGATGAGGAAGATGAAGCCCCTCACTCCAAAGATCACTCAAATCACTCATAATCTCACTAACAAAGAAGAGGAATGGAAGAGAAAAGAAGAAAATGGAGAGCCTAGGGTTTTGTTGCTTGGAATGAAATGAGAAATGAACCCATTGCATCCATTTGATTCTAATGTAAGAGGTTTTACATCAAAACCCCCTCTCATTTCATCTATTTTCATTTTGAGTCAAATGAGGCTCCACTTGGCCCATTTGAGGTCAAATGGAATAGTGTGTATTATGAAAGTTAACGTATTCTTCGAGATACACACGTTGGTATCAAGAATTTTCGTATTCGACGAAATACGGGAAAACCCGTATTTACGAAAAAGTCCTTAGCTTACCTTGTTTGAATCTAAACTCACTTTAATCAATTCAATTTCATTCCATTATGCTTAATGCATCAATTGAGACTAGTTTGTCTCTCTTTGGTCATTAACCTTGATTAACCAAATTATCCATGCTTAATTAACATTAATCTCGATTAATTAGCCTTAATCATGATTAGTTCGGTTCAGGGTGTAACACGTACTTAAGTGCCATAATGGATGTGCAACTGCAATTTAACCAGTCTATCATTTATCTCTATCATTTTAGACAAAGAAGACTCATGTGATGACGTGAGACTTATAAAAAAGATTACTACACAAGCCATGCTATCAGAGGCAACATGTCAAGCACCATCATTCACTCATCAATATGTTGTGCGCGTGTATGCGGAAACGTAAATCAATGCGATCGGGCAATCAATCAACCACACAGGAACAAGCAATCACACACAAGAGAATTACGTGCTTCGGCAATCTTGCCTACGTCCACGGGAAAGAAACTCGACTCTCCTTTGGATTCACTCTCTATATGATCTGTTATAGTACATCATGGGTTACACATTACATCATATATATAATACTCTTTTTCTTATCCCCTAAGAAACCCTATCTTATTCAATAAGAAGATCCTGGTACAATTACTAAAATACTCATGACCTTGAACCCAATTGGTTTGGACCCACTAGGCCAACAATCTCCCCCTCCAGACCATGGGGAAGACGCCTTTGAACCCCCTTACTAGGAGTCCAGTCCTACTAACTCTGAATGCAACTCCAGCTTTCCCTTAGACATGACCTTAGTCATCATATCCGAGGGATTCTTGTCAGTGTGAATCTTTTTTAGCTTCATGAGATTCTTTTCGATGACTTCACGGATCCAATGGTATCTCACATCAACATGCTTTGTGCGAGCATGGTATTAGTGTTCTTGCTAAGATCCATAGCACTCTGATTATCACAATAGACTACATACTCTCCTTGCTTCAAATCCAGTTTTCGAAAAAATTTCTTCAACCAAATCATCTCCTTCCCTGCTTCATTAGTAGCTATGTATTCTGCTTCGGTTGTAGACAATGCTGTACACTTCTGCAACTTAGACAGCCAGGAAATAGCTCCCCCTGCAAAAGTAAATAAGTACCTAGAAGTAGATAACCGACGATCAAGATCGCCTTCAAAATCAACATCTGTAAAGCCTTCAAGTACTGGTTTTGATCCTTTGAAACACAAGTAAAAATCTGATGCACCTCTCAAGTATATGAAGATCCATTTCACTGCTTCCCAATGCTCTTTCCCAGGGTTAGATGAAATCTACCCACTAAACCCACTGCATGAGCAATGTTTGGCCGTGTACACACCATGGCACACATAAGACTCCCAACTGTTGAGGAGTATGGAACATACATCATCTGTTCCTTTTCTTTATCTATAGTAGGACATAGTCTCTTACAGAGCTTGAAGTGACTGGCTAAAGGCATGCTAACTGGCTTAGCATCTTTCATGTTGAACTTTGCTAGCACCCGTTCAACATATTTCTCCTATGACAACCACAGCTTCTTGGCATTCCTATCATGACGTATTTGCATTCCCAAAATTTGTTGTGCGGGACCCAAGTCTTTCATGTCAAAAGTCTTTGACATGTTCATTTTCAACCTATCATTCATCTTACTATCATGTCCAACTATCAACATATCATCTACATATAAAAGAAGGATGATAAATTTATCGTTACCAAATTTACGAATATAAACACAGTAATCTGCAGCTGTCATCCGGTACCCATGACTCACCATAAATGAATCAAACTTCTTGTACCACTGCCTCGGTGCTTGCTTCAGCCCGTAGAGACTCTTCTTTAACATGCAAACCAACTGTTCTTTTCCTTCCACCTCAAACCCCTCCGGCTGAGTCATGTAGATCTCTTCTTTCAGATCACCGTGAAGAAATACAGTCTTCACATCCATTTGTTCGAGTTCAAGGTCTATACTGACGATTAGACCTAAAACAGCTCTGATAGAAGTCATTTTCACAACTGGAGAGAAGATTTTATCGAAGTCAATACCCTTTGTCTGCGCAAAGCCTTTAACCACTAGCCATGCTTTGTGCTTAATCAGTTTTTCATTATCATCTCTCTTCAACTTGAACGCTCATCTCATCCTGTATAGCCACATAGCCTTCATCCATTCATCTTTATCTGTATGAGTTTTTGCTCCTGGGTAACTCTCTAGCTCCCCCTAATCAGTAAGCAAAATATAATCTGTTGTAGGGTATCTTGTTGATCGTTGACGCTCTCGAGTAGACCTTCTAACCTGAGGTTCTATGGTTTCTGATTGAGGAGACTGCTCCCCTTGCTCAACACCCTGTTCATCCGGCAACCCCTGTGCCTCATCACGATCCGGATCGTTTTGTCCACCTTCTCCACCTGTAGTCTGCACTGGAGAAGGAGTCAGTGTGAGATCAACCACTCCATTAACAACTTCTTTAGACTTTTCAGTCCTCTCAATATCTCCAAAGAACTGGTCTTCATGAAACACTACATCCCTACTTCTGATAATTTTCCTCTTCTTTAGATCCCATAATCTTTAGCCAAACTCAGCTCCACCATAGCCAAGAAAAATACAACATACTGCCTTATCATCCAGCTTTGAACGCTGCTCCTTTGGTACATGTGCAAAAGCCTTGCATCCAAACACCTTCAAATGAGAATAAGAAACATCTTTACCTGTCCATTTTCTATCCGGAATGTCAAAATCCAAAGGAAGTGAGGGAGACCTGTTAATCAGGTAAATGATAGTCAGGACAGCTTCACCCCAAAATGGCTTGGGTAGCTGTGCCACTCTAATCATGCATCTAATCCTTTCAAGAATAGTGCGGTTCATTCTCTCTGCCACACCATTGTGTTGTGGAGTACTAGGAATTGTTCTTTCATGTCGAATACCATGCTTCGATCAATAGCCTTTAAACTGGTTGAATGTATACTTTCCACCATTATCTGTGTAGAGACATGCCAAGAGCTTTCTTGTTTCTCTTTCAACCATGACATGAAATTGCTGAAATACCTGGAACACCTGATCATTCGATTTCAATGTATAAACTCAGACTTTCCTGGATGCATCATCAATAAATGTGAAAAAAACTTATTGCCACCCAATGACTCCACCTCCATGGGACCACAAACATCAGAATATACCAAATCTAACACATTAGATTTTATCGTTGATGTTTTAGAGAAAGATACATTGTGTTGTTTACCAAACAAGCAATAATCAAAATGGTCAAGGGATGTACCTTTGGAGTAATGAATTCGATCTTTATTTGCCAATATCTGCAGTCCTTTCTTACTCATATGTCCCAGTCTCTAGTACCACAGATTTGGAGAGAATCTATTTTCAATAGCATTCAACACACCTTTGCATAGCTTCACATGTGTCTTGTACAACGTATTACACGCCTTCCCTTTTGCAACAATAAGAGACCCTTTAGTGAGTTTCCATCTGTCATTTCCAAAGTAACTCTCATAACCTGCATGGTCCAATGAAGTTTTGGAAATCAGATTCATTTGTAGATCAGTAATATGTCGCACATCTTTCAGCGTCATTGTGCAACCAATATTGGTTTGAATGCAGACATCACCGATCCCAACAATATCCGAATGACTTGTGTTGCCCATCTTCACAATGCCAAAGTCCCATACTTTATACGTCGTGAACATCTCCTTAAAAGGAGTAGCATGGTAGGATGCCGCTGTATCAACAACCCAGTCAACTTGATCATCTGCAACAATCAAACACTTTTCATCTTCATTGGCCAGTACCACTATTTCATTATTCAAAGTAGCTGTAGTGTTAGTGTTATTCTTCTGCTCATTGTTGGCTTCTTTCTTTTCCTTCAAGGTAAGGCAATTCTTCTTAATGTGATCATTCTTGCCACAATGAAAGCATTTTTCAGACTTTTTCTTAGTTTGTGATCCACCTCTAGACTTGCCACGACTCCCCTTTGGTCCCCTACTCTTACTCCTACCCCTTTTCTTAGTAACAAAGGCCTGTGCATTATCTGTCCTTGCAGTTTTTCTCCTTGTTTCTTCATTCAACAAGCTGCTAGTAACCTGATTCATTGATAACACACCATCTGGAGTAGAGTTGCTCAAGGAAACAACCAATGTCTCCCATGTATCAAGCAAAGAACTTTAAAGCTTTCATCTCATCATCAAGAACCATCTTCATTGTAGCCAGCTCATTCACAGTGCATTGAAAATCATTTATGCGATCTTCAATTTTACTACCCTCCTTGAATTTCATATTCACAAGCTTTTTAGTTAGCAAAGTTTTGTTCACTGCAGTTTTCTTTTCATATCTTTCTTCTAACTTCTTTCAAAGGGTATTCGCATTGGTTTCATTAGACACGTGATAAAATATGCTGTTATCCACCCACTGTCTGATGTGACCAATAGTCTTTCTATGCCTTTTCCAATCTGGATCAGACATCTCTTTTGGTCGGGCACTATCCCCTTAATGGGATCATAGAGGTCTTTGCAATAGAGTATATCCTCCATTTTAGGTTTCCAAATCAACCAACAGGTATGGTTGAGTTTGATCATAGTAGTGTTCACAGTGTTGTTCTCCATCTCAATCAAAAATCAAGAAATACAAACAACTTTCACTAACCTCAATTTCTGCACCAATCTGTAGATCTTGCAACACGAGACGCTATAGGAAACGGATTTGAAATCCGACTTTGGATGGCTCCGATATCGCAAAAACTGTTTTCTACGCTTCGATTAGTCAAACTTTCATGTTGACCGTCAAACTGCTAATCTTCTTCCACAGTTATGTAGATCTGCTCACAACGAGTCTGTAGGCACAAACGGATCTCTGATCTGACCTTGGATGATCACGATATCGACGAAACAAGTTTCAGCCATCAATCTGGTCAAACTCCTGCTGACCGTACGTTCTGTTGACGTATGCAATATTGCGATGGGCTTCTGCAAAAGGGTCAGGCTGAATTGACCCAAACTGAACCTGACCCGGTCTGGGCTCTGGGCTGATGAGCTTGTGGAACGGGTTAGATCAAAACCCAACCCGAATCTGGAACCAACCTGGCCTGGGCGAAAAGCCCAGGCTGTCTTCTTCTTCAAGTTTTGGTTTTTGTAACCAGAAAACGATGAAAACAACGCTGCTCCTTCCTTCTTCCTCTCCGGCCACGGCACGACGGCGGCTTCTGGTGATGATCCCCCTTCTCCGGCGACAAGCAGGAAGTCCGGCGATGATGTGGGTCTGGCGACAATCTTGCAAATCAAGAAAACCAAGCAGCCCTGTGAGCAGTAATGGCGGTGCGGCGATCCTCCTTTTCAGGCGACGTTCAAGTAGTCCGGTAATGGCACGGCACGACGTCGGGTGACGGCGAGGGCAGCAGCAGCGGCGCGAACTTCGGTCCAATGCCGGCAATTACAGGCTTTGCAACCAAAACCTGGGCAAGGAGGCAACTGCTATAGCGGTCTTCTTTTTCCTCTCCGGTGACATGCAGCGGCGGCAAGCGGAACGATTGTGTATTCCGGTGGGGACCTTCCTTCTTCCGATCCGGTGAGATGTACTATGATCTTGCCTCTGCAAGAATCGAGAACCCAGAACCCATAAACCAATTCTTGTTGAAATCGCAGAACTGAGAAGAACTCTGCAACTCCTCTTCAAGATATCCTTAGACCTGGAAACCCTTGATCAGTGTGGCCCAACAGAGATCGTTTCTGATCTCTCTTTTCTGCGACGAAGACGACGTGCAGATGTTCGGATCAATCCCTTGATCCGATCCGTCGATCGCAGCACAGTACAATCCAACCCTAGCAAAACTTGGCTCTGATACCACTTGTTGTGCGCGTGTATGCGGAAACGTGAATCAATGTGATTGAGCAATCAATCAACCACACAAGAACAAGTAATCACACACAAGAGAATTACGTGGTTCGACAATCTTGCTTATGTCCACGGGAAAGAAACTCGACTCTCCTTTGGGCTCATTCTCTGTATGATCTATTCTAGTACATCATGGGTTACATATTACATCATATATATAATGCTCTCTTTCTTATCCCCCAAGAAACCCTATCTTAGTAAACCTGGTACAATTACCAAAATATCCATAACCCTGAACCCAATTAGTCTGGCCCACTAGGCCAACACAATATACAAACTAATAATTCAATATACATTCCACAAATAACACAAGTTGGATGACACAGTACACCTTTCAAATGCTAACAACTCCACATTCACTTTACATTTCAAATGGTGACAAGTCTACATTCATTCTACATTTTAAATGTTCAATCTGCATGAGACCCATCTAAACCTTTATTAATATGTGACATTCCACAATCATTCTACATTAGAAGCTGCAGCAATTAGGACTGTCAAAATGTCATACGACCCGTTAACACGACACGAATCCACACGATATTAACGGGTTTGGGTTGGCTCTTAATGGGTTCGGGTCATTAATGGGTCAAACCCGTTAACACGTTAAGTTAACGGGTCGAGTATGAATTAAACTAGTAACCCGTTAACAACCCGCTTGACCCGTTAAATTTTTTTTTACTCCCTAAATGTAAATAAATTAATTTATATTCACAAGAAAAGAAATTAAAATTTATTATTTTATAGTAGGTTTTTAGGTGGGATCCACTTGAGATCCTCACTTATAGTTTCATGTGGCTTATATATTTTTCTTCTTCTATTTTTGTATAATTTTTTTAAAATTTCGAAATAACTTAATTACTTAACGGATTAACGGGTTGGGCCGGGTAACCCGTTAAATTAACGGGTCGTGTTTGGGTTAGATTTTTTGACCCGTTAAGTTAACGGGTCGGGTACGGGTTGAGATGATTTTAACCCGAATTCGTTAACCCGTAACCCGAATTCGTTAACACGACACGATTGACACCCCCAGTAGCAACAACCACCACAACCGCATTTACAATTCATCAACACTCATAATTTCATAAGTATAGCAAACACACCACGGTTCATGACGCTGTCATATAACAACTCTCGAGCCATTCAATACAACACAAATTTCATAAATTTTACAAGAACCAGATACAACTCATATGCAACACAAAAAATTACAGGAATCATAAAATGTGATACACAACAGCCCCATGAATGTTACAACCCACACAATTACAGAAACTAGAACATGGAGAATCTGTAAAAGAAAATATGTCAACCTTTGCGGTTACAAAGGGAGTACCAAGGACCATAGATATTATAAAAATCCTATTGATGAGGAGGCAACATCCATCTTGAAATAGGACCACAAATAATAAAAAAATGTGGTGATGAATTATATTAGCACTATTCAATCAGAATACAGAGTCATCAAGCATGCATCAAACAAAAATTCAATTAGAGATTAGAAATTTATGTCAATAGAAATTAGGGATTTAGATATGTGGGAAGTAGGGCTTAAGGGGTTGCTTAAGGATTTGGGGATGGGAGAATAAGTTTTTCGGTCCGGGTGAGAGAGACTGGGGAGAGGGAGAGAGAGAGACTGTGTTGGGTTCGGGGCGGGGGCGGGGGGAGGGGGGGGGGGGGGGGGGGGGTGGTTTTGGGTCATTTCATGTGCAAATGCCTGTGGAAGATGGAGAAAGTGGCTGGAGGGTCGGGTTGGGTCGTTTCATGTGCAGATACCTGTGGAAGATGCCTCCAAATCCGATTGCGTCCTTGAAGATTCTGTTGATTTGGACGATGGTGATGTTCGTCTTGGCCTAGGCGCTATTCGAGACGAGATGAGAGGGAGTTGTGCGATGGAGAGATGAGACGAGCAAGAGGGAGGAGGCTTTATTGTGCGACTGAGAGACGAGAGAGAGAGAATAGGGTTTGAGAGGAGAGATTTTCCTCTTTTGAAAACGCGCCCAGTTCCAAATAAAAGGTGTGGCGGGCTGATGAATTTTTTTCAAGCACATGTGAGTTTGGCATGCTTGAGCTGATATTACGCTGCACATGAGCTAAGGAGAGGCACTTCATATATATATATATATATATATTTATATAGAGGGTTGCTCTCCTCAGCTGCAACCCTTATTATCCTCAGCTGCAGGCATGTGAGGAGAGCAGCTGCAGGCCTCCTCACATGCCTGCAGCTGAGGATAGAGGGGGGCTGCAGCTGAGGATAGAGGGGGGCTACAGCTGAGGAGAGCAGCCCCCATATATATAAATATATATATGGGAGGGGTTCTCCTCAACTGCAGTTGAGGAGAGCATTAGCTGGGGCGCGCGTGCGAATCCCTCGTGTGGGCTTAACACAATGTCTACGATGCATTTCAAATTTCGTTGGCTACCGCGCAGTCTCATTTCCCCACTTTCATTTTCCCCTTTCATCGACAAACCTAATCACAGTTTCTCTTCCCTGTGATCTCCCATCTCGCCCGCTTGCGATCTCTCTCTCATCGAAGATCTCTCTCGCTACTGTATCGCCCCTCTCTCGCTGCCACGCTACGATCTCTCTCTCGCTGCTGCTGCGATCTCTCCACCCTCTTTGCTGAGATTTGAAACTCTTAATCTCTCTCCCGAACGTCATCCCTCTTGTCCAAAGATCAGTTGAACGTCTCTTGCTGCAGCTCTCTCTCCGGGCGACGCCTCTCTTGCTGTAGCTCTCCCTGTCTCGTCTCTGACTCTCAATGTCAGCTACGCGACCATCTCCACCCCTACCGTACGTAGCCTCTCTCCCTCTCGCACGACATCATATAGAAACCCTCTCTGACGCTATCTCCTCTATTCCACCCATCTATCGACTACAACGCCCTGCTTGCCCCTTTAGTAAACTTTTCCAAAATCTATTTTGTTGAATACTCTCTTGAAATGAGGATGGAGAGGAAGAATGTGCTCTCATCTACCCTTGGTAGTGGCAGGTACTCTCTCCCCATCCTCCCCACAAACGATTCTCTCTGTACGTTCCACACCTTTTATTAGAGTCTTCTCTCTCCTCCTCTTTGGAGGATCTCAAATATTTAAATTTCTTGAAGTAGAGTTTGTGGGTTTTCATCTTTTTACAATTCTAAAGTGGGTTTTGTGTTTTCTCCTTATTATGTGATTTCTTCTATTCATTTATTTTGGACATAGGTTTTTTCTGAATCTGTCCCCAAAAAATGTGTTTTTTTTTTTTGGAAAATAATTCAACTTTAGAGTTGTATTACCATAATACAGTCTTTTCAAGATTATTTGTTGTGATTTGGGTCGAGTGGGTTTTCAAGAAAGAATACGAAGGATCTTGTGATTTAGTTTTTCATGGAAATTTTTGTTTATGATGTCATGGACTGCAGAACCGAGTTGGTATTTTATTTTTTAGATCTGGGTCAATACTTATTCGTTCTAGGCAGATTTTCCATTTATCTATCATTAATCTTTGTATTTCCAACATTTTGGCACCCTCCAACTCTGTCTCTCCTTTTATTAGTAGCCTACTTTTAATTATGTCCAGATTACTCAAAATCACATTCACATATTTATTGGAAGTGGGCAGAATTGCAAAACAGAATTTAAATTTACAATGCAGCCTCTAGCATGGGTCTTGTCTTTTTAATAATGTTTTTCTTTGTACAGGTTCAGTGACAGTGGGAGTATAGCCGACATGCAAAGGAGTAAATAGTTGCAAAACTCTGATGATTTTGAAGTGTTCAATGATACATGTTGAAGGGGTTGAATGTTGAAGTTTTATGTAAAAATGATGATTCAACTGTTTTTTCCTTTTTTTTTTTTTCTTTTTTCTTGTAGATAAAAAATGATGTATCAGATTCCAGTGTTGAATGTATCAGATTTCCCTGGACGTGATATACTGTAGCACATTTTATTGTTTGAGTCATAAGTTTAACTGTGTTTCTATCAAATGTGTGGTTATTGCTGTTGGGTTCGAAAACTTCTATCAAATGTGTGGTTATTGCTGTTGAGTTTAAAAACTCTGCTCTATATTTCATGACAGATTGTCATCAGAACATTCCACTTGAGATGCCTGAGGGTGCATTTGCAATCTTCATCACAAGCAGAGAACTGATTCTCACCTTAAAGGCTTAAACACCTAGATTAACTGCATTTTTAAAAATATCCAAGGAATGAGAGAGAGAGAGAGAGAGAGAGAGAGAGTTCTGAATGAAACTCAAAATTCCTTATGAACTAGTCAGCCACAACATTATCACCTGGAGCCCAAAAGAGCACAATCCCATACAATTAAACTTACATAAAATATTTCAAACATTCAAACATTCGATCTCTCACAAACATATGCTCAAAAGTTGGTAAATCGGGGTAAAAAACAAACAATTGAAAAGAATAAAAATTGCATTATTGATCTCAATCAAAATACATTTGTATTAAGAGAGTGTTGTGTCGTTGTGTACAATCTTAAGTCCATGAATAATAGGTAATGCTCCAAGGAAAAAGATATAAAGAAACATAAAATCCATTAAATCATGATCCCAGCCTCTTCGAAGTTGGACTCAGTCTCTCACAAAACTCCATCTGATCCAAATCCTCCACGCCATCCTTCAAACCCTTCAGGCCTATAAGAGTAGAGTTCTTGTTCAAGCTTTCAAAGGTGATGACCACTTTTTTCCTATACATAAACATAGAAAAAAAAAGTCATAAATAGAATTAGAGAATATAAATTTATTCTCATAACATGAAACCCACATCACATATCAAAAAATCGCAATTGTAATGGATTAAAAAAAAAAAAAAAAACTCACCTCGAAGTCTCAGCCTAAAATGAGATGAACACACTAAATGTTGAGATATGGGAAGTTTGATGAAATCAGAGAACCCCCATTTTGAAATCAATAAATAACACTAAAAACCCCAATTTCAACTCCTAAACATCTTAAAATTTTAATTTCTAAACCATAAAACCTAAAATTTTTTATTTTAGAATCATAAACCCAAATCTTCGAGAACCAGAAAAAAAAATTCTAAATCTTCCCCCAGGAACCATGGCATAGAGTAAGAAAGAAAAAACCTAATAAGAGAAAGAGGACATCACAAAAAGGAAAAGATATGGGTTCCAAATCCATGGCATAGAGAGAACCTAATCTGAAAGAGAAGAACTTCTCCATCCTTGTTTACTGCCTTCTTCTCCGTCGTCTCTCCCTCTCCGGTCTTTTTGTCGAAACTAAAATTTGGGCGTGCCCTTTGGAAAAGAAAAGGCTGCAAACAATTCCATCATATTATGAGTTCGTCTCCACTGATTTTCTTCTCATTATGAATTCCCACAGAAAACACTTACAAATTATTTTGTGTAGGCATCTTAAAATTTTCTGAAAAGTCAGACAGGCTTTGTCCTCTCACATTGAATTTCTTCATGGATCCCTAACCCAAGATCACAGATCTAACATCACAGACCATGGAAACAAAAAGAAGATTTTAAAAGACAAAACGCTACAATTGGAAGCACGAAAGAGAAGCAGAGATTATGGATCTTACCTTTTTGTTCTAGAAGAAAAGCCCCTTTTAGATCGGGGCGGAGATGGGAGAGCATGGCGCTGCAGCCGAGAGATGGGGTAGGGGCGGAGATGGTCATGTAGCTGACATCGAGAGGGAGAGCTGCAGCAAGAGAGGTGTCGCCTGGAGAGAGAGCTGCAACGAGAGAGACGTTCAACTAATCTCTGGGCGAGAGGGATGACGCTCGAGAGAGAGATAAAGAGTTTCAAATCTCAGCAGCAGTGAGAGAGAGATCGCAGCGTGGCAGCGAGAGAGGGGCGATGCAGTAGCGAGAGAGATCTTCGACAAGAGAAAGATCGTAGGCGAGAGGGAGAGAAAGAGATTGCAAGCGGACGAGATGGGAGATCGCAGGGAAAAGAAGCTGTGATTAGGTCTGTCGATGAAAGGGGGAAATGAGACTGCGCGGTAGCCAACGAAATTTGAGATGCATCAAAGACATTGTGTTAAGCCCACACGAGGGAGTCGCACGCACCCGGCTAATGCTCTCCTCAACTGCAGTTGAGGAGAGCCCCTCCCTATATATATATATATATATATATATATATATATATATATATATATATATATATATATATATATATATAATTTTTGTGGTAACTTTATCCCCCAATATTTTAAATACGTCCATATGACTCTTGATTGGAACAAAGCCCCTCCTTCACCTCCTCCATTGTCCCCGTGGTGATCCGGCCGGCAAAAACTAGTGCCCCCATGGGGATTGGCGACATGTAGCGGCTACTAGAGGCATGCCATGGCTTTAAACAAAGACCAATTTGAATATTTTAAGAAATTAACAATAAAATACATTTAAAATGACCGTGCACCTTTAATTGGGCCTCAAATTGAAGAGTTTTGAAATGAATATCCCTTTTCAAAACAAAGGAAAAAAAATCCAAGACCTTGTTTGAGAATTGAGCCGTGCTACTTGTCCCGGGACAGCCTGGGATCCAACGGACCCCCTGGGGGTTCGGTCCATGTCCCGGGACAAAAGCCCCGGGACAAGTAGCATTTTTGTTGAGAATTATATAAAGAGAGAGAAAGAGACACATAGGAACGAGGGCATCAAAGTCCAGTCCAGATGGAGGAGAAGCCGTAATTTTGAGCTTCAAATCTGTGCCCGTGAATGCGTAGTCCAACGAGACTGTGCACTGCAGGTCTCAATTCTGCCCCGTTTCTCACTTCAGTAGCAACCCTACCTTTTTAGTTGGGGATTTGGGAGCCAACTAAATAAATCTTCCTTTCGTGAAAAAAAAAAAAAAAAAAAAAATAAATAAAAAAAAAAAAAAAAAAAATGAAAAATGAAAAAAAAGGGGTGTTAAAGCTATTTTCATTCCCGAGCGATCTCAAAGAGATGCATTATCAGAAAAAAAAAATGGTGATAGCCCCCTGTAAAGTGCTTTGATGGATTTGAAGATGATGAGGAGGCTGTCATCTCAGTCCACGCGCACAAATCCCCAAAATTACGGCATGTCTAGCGGGGCAGTAGCAGGTGGAGGAGGAGGGGAGAAGAGATCCGGTTTGAACATGAACATGGTTGGATCGATGGGGTTTTTGGTTGGTTGTCTGATGGCCTTGTCGCTTCTCATCGCTTTCGGCGTCGTTTTTCGAGATCAGCCTTCCCATCAAATGCCTATGCCCGACGTTCCACAATCACAAACCACTGCCTTTAAACAAAAGCCTCAGCAGCAGCCAGGTAATAATAATAATAATAATAATAATAATAATGTACGATGATAACTCCTCCTCTTCCCTTCTTCACTTCATTTCTCATCTTCGTGATTGCTTGCCCTTACTTGTGTGATTCTGAAGGTAGACGTGTGATTTTCATGCTCAAGCATCCATGAGGATGATGGTGCTGCGGCACCGTTTTGTTCTTCCTCGCCTGGATCGATCTCATCAGATCAAATTAGTGGTGTTGGGAAGAAGGCAGAAAAAATCGTAATAAAGAAATAATTATGGGCTTACTTTTCAGTAGGACTTTCTTCTTTTTTTATTTTATTTTATTTTTTTATCCTCATTACTAAATATACGGTGCTCTCCGGATCCCTTTCCTCACTTGTTTCGTGTTTAGGTAGGTTTCTTTGGGCAATGGGTTCCCCCTTTGGATGTCTTCAGTAGTATTTTGGTACCATTGTGTTTGATATATCATAGTCTTTCAAGTTATTCCATTCCATTCTTTTCTTTTTAAAAAAAATAAAAATAATTTCTTAGCCCGTTGATTGATCTCCACATGAGATGACTGATCTGCTAGTTATCAAACAAACTAGTTTACTGATCGCTCACACGTGCAACTAATAGTGTAACTAATTGAGGACCATAATACATGATCTCCTAGTGTAGCCCCCAGGGAACACCTGTAATTAACAGCAAACAAAAATCCCAAATAGAAGAATTGAAATTTATATAACGCCACAACTTGTTGCTTGAATTCCTTTCTGCTCGTAACTTGTTGGAGAAATCAACTACCGCTGAACCTTGTTTGAGAACTGATTGCAAGACTCAGACAGCCCTTGCAATTTGGAAATAGGCAAGAGTTCGAGGCAGAAAATTTGGGATGGCAGGAAAACTTAAAAAAGACTATGATATTGACTTTGTGGGGGTTGGGACCATAGGTTATTAAGCGTACGTGATCTTGACTATGTGGGGGTTGGTTATTATGTGTACATGATCTTTTTTTCCCGGGGGGGCGGGGGGGGAGACCATTATATATGTACGTGATCTTGACTTTGTGGGGGCTGGGACCATTATAATATATTAAGCTAGGAGGTTTTAGCTTCAATTGACCGTCGGTTACGTAACTACTCATGTAATTACCCACTCATTTTTCTATATTTCAGTTGTTCCTATATAACTATACCCTATTTGCTCCAATTTCTCTATTTTTATTTTATCCAACTTGTCCTATGGAAAGAGGTAATTTTTTTAATATGTGATTATTTATTTTGCAGTGTAGGGAGATACCGTACTCAGCACGGGTTATTGGGCTAGTGTATTATTAGGCTCCTAGGTGGGTCCCACAAAATGTCTTCTTACCATCTCGCCGATGCGAAATGGACTAAAGGAGAAATAATGGTTTATATAAGTCAAAATTTCAAATTAGTAAAATGATGGCCCTACCACCCTAGGATGATTGATGGAAATGAGGTCATGAGACTTCACCCATCCACTATCTATGTGACCCTGCATATCCGATGAATTGTGCTGGCATGCTGGCCCAGGGTGGCCCACAAAAATAATCACGCTTTTGCTTGTTCACAGTCTCTATACATGATGCCCTCTTCATATCCCTTGTCCCCTTCCAATTGACATCTGTCTAAGGGGCTTATGATTTTTTCTTTCTTTTTCCAAAAGGGGATCTTTTGATTTACTGGTAAATGTATGTTTGTGCTTTCTTCTTTTTTTTTTTTTTTTTTTTTGTATTTTGACTAGAATCTTTTAGACTGAAATGGAGAAACAAAATTCAGGTAGCTGACCCAACATAGTTGGGACAAAGCTTTGATGATGATGATTGTAATCTTTATCTAGATGAGCCTACCTACAGACTTCTTGACCTGCTCAATTGAAATTTTAAACCTTGTACTAGTTTCCTTCTGATCTGATATCACAGCTTGTAAATTGTCATATTGGGGACTGTCCAAACAAAAGTTGGGAGCTCTATGAAATATGGCAGTATGGCACTTAATGTTGCAATACTTAGTAATTTAAAATATCAGCTAATTAAAATTTTGTTTTGTTTTGTTTTGTTTTTGAAGGCAATGATACTTATTCTATGAAATCAGAAAAAAGGACGCAACACAGTGGCTAAAGAACTAGTCAACCAGGAAAAAGTTAAACATCTAAATTTAGCTAATATTAGAATGTTAGGCTTAGAACTGTATAACTTAATGTTGCAATAGTTGCTAGGTGGAAACCTGACAAGATTTGACCTTTGACCTAAATCTTGCATAAAATGATAGAGAATGTTGGACTATGATTTTATTTTTGGTGCTAAGACAGACCGTAACCATCATCTGGGAGCCGTGTTAGCTCTTCCCTGTTTTGTCCACTGACGAGCACATTCAATTGGATAGTACAGCCGGGTTTTTGTCACACTTATATGTTATGGTCGCGAGGGACATCCATTCAATGATGCACAAATACGGCATGGATATGACAAGGATACGCTATAAATACAGTAGAGACACATATTTTATACATAAAAAATGAAATATCGGATACGATACGACACAATACGTTGTCCATTTTAAAATATCTGTGCATCATATATCCATTGAGTATTTGATCTAGTGAAGATGGTAGTTTAATCCCTATCTCATAATTCTGGGTTGCGCATGTGCTTAGAAGACTGGAAGCAGCCTCTACATGAATTACTAAGTGCTGCAAGTCACTTGGAATGGAGTTAAATGTGACATGATGGATGGTGATGATGATGGTACATAAGATCTATATAATAATTTCCTTCTGTTGTACTTAATCTCTTGATCAGATTTAGATACGCCTGCAACTATTAGATTAGATGGAGGTTCATCTATTTTGTTACGTTATTCTGCACTTACATAGCCTTGTAATTTGATGATCTCTGATTGGTTTTTCACAATTTTTAGGTTCAAGTGATGATCTATCCATGTCAGCGGATGCACTTTAGGACAAACTGCTAGGTGGCTTGCTTGCTTCTGGGTTTGACGAAGGATCATGTTTGAGTAGGTACTGAGTGGGGGTTTATTTAGGCTTGGTAAAAGTACCAACGCATCTTGATCTTGGCCAGAAGCTCCACCTCGGCCAAGAGCTCCACCTTGGCCATAAGCTCCATCTCGGCTAGAAGCTCCACATCGCTCTGGGACCCAATCTAAGTCAGGTACTTCACATCGGCAGTACCGCCAGGGTGCTTACTAAGAGGAGACCACTTCGGCAGCAGTGCCAGACATCCCATCTCGACAGTAGTACCAGAGAGTCCAAATGTCATCCCATCTCGGTCAGCACCGGGCTGGGTACCTCAGTAATTGAGATCGGTACCTCAGCATGAGATCGGTACTTCAACATCTGAGCTCGGTAACAGTACCAGCTCAGCCAGGCATCCTATATCGGACAGGTGTTCCACCCCGACAGTAGCACCTGACCTCGGCAACAGTGTCAGAATGCTCATTAAAGCAAGTACGGCACGCCATACCTCTATGGAGACTCAACCACGTTACAGAACGTGTTGAGTACTGATGGTAGGCATTTGGCAGAGAGCTGTGGTTTTGCTTATGTTAAGCCACCAGCGTCAGAGCCACCCATACCACTGATGGGACTCCCCATCACCAAGAGTCAACTCTCCCCACTACAAATACAAGGAGCAAGCTCCATGACCCGGTAAGCAACTGGAAAATACACAGGCACTCTGCCTCTCTTCATCTTCTCCAACTTAAGTTCAGTTCCAGCACTAACTTAGGCATCGGAGGGCCTTGCGCTGATAGCAGCCAGGGTCTTCTAACCTTCTCTTCTCTCCCCCTTGCAGGTTCTCCGGCGTGTAATCTTCCCAAAAAAAAGTTCATCATCTATCTAAGTGGGTGTGAGATTTTTACCACTTACAATTGGCGCCGTCTGTGGGAAACGATACAAAAAAGCCATGCCTCCAAAAGCTAAGAAGGCAGAGAATCATCAAAAGTCTTACCACCACCGTTGGTATCGCTGCCACTGGCATTGCAAGAACAGTAGCCGGTCCATCGCAAGAAGAGATCCGGGAGAAGGCCTGTTACTCAGTTAGGTTCATCTCCAAAGGGGGTGACAACACCTTCCTGGCGAGATAAGACTCCAGTGCAGGTCGGGCCTCCTCGACCCCACCAGCAGATTGATGGTGAAGGCGACGAAAACGACTCTCTCGCGGATATTAGGGCCAAAAACCTCATGATCCAAGAGAAGGATGAGTTGATTCGTCAGCTCCAGCAGCAGCTGCGAGAACAGGGGGCAACCCCGGTTTCCCCCGCTGGACGCGACCGAGCTTGCGATGAAGGCTCGAGTAGCAGTCGCTGGACGACTGCCAGATCAGAGACGACCTCGGAGAATGGCTTAACAGACGAGTCAAGCAAATGGTCCAGCAGAACCTAGAGTTGGTCGGCTTCACCCGAGGTCGGCTGGACGCCCTCGGCACCAATGACCTTGGTACGTCCCCTCTCTCTCGGGAGATCAGGAATTCCCATCTCACTGAAAGGTTCAGTGTCCCAAAGTTCGTCCTTTACAACGGGACCTTGGACCCTACAGCATATATGCGGCACTTCACTCAGTGCATGTCGGTATGGGGCGACATCGGTCACCTGAACTGCAGAGTCTTCTTCTTCAGTTTAGGAGACCTCCCCCTAAAATGGTTTTGTGCGCTTCCAGAGGGATCAATTTCGAGCTGGCGGCAGCTCCGGGATCCCTTCGTAGAGAGGTTCAGGTTCACATGGTCATCCCAAAGACCAACGCCTACCTCTTAGCAATCAAAATGAAGTGGACCAAGATCACCACACAGTTCGTCAAAAGGTTTTGGACCGTCTACAGCCAGATCGAGGACGCCAATGATGAAGTGGCCATCATGTGCTTCAGGCAAGCCCTACTCCCAGGCAACGAATTGCGCAAAGACTTGGTTCGGTCCCCCGTGGTCACGGTGAAGGCACTAATGACCAGGGTAAATCAGTTTATCGAACAAGAGGCAGATGAAGCCCAAGCTCAACAGCGCCGAAATGGTGATCATGACAGTGATGAGTCGCAGAGCTACCGAATTGGGGGGCAGGATAGCGACGAGTCAGAGTGCTACAAAACTGGGGAGGAGTAAGCATCGCAGCCGAGTTGCCGAAATCCTGAAGCACGAGTCTTAGCTACCAAGCTCGGCGTGAAAGGACAGCGGCCATCTTCACTCGTGTAAGACAACCTCCCTTCTCAGTTGCTGCCCCCAAGCCTCGCCAGGTACTTGAGCTCGGCAAACCACCTTGTTGTGGAACTCGGCAACTCCAGCTCAGGCACGATCTTTCGAGCTCGGTTGACAAACCGGATCCAGCTCGACTACGGGACTAACATCTACAAGGAGCTTCGCGGCCTTGGTGACAACACCAGCCTGAATGCCTCAGGCTCGGTTACAGAACCAGCCCCTACAGTGCTTCGCGGCATCGGTAACAGCACCAGTCCGAATGCCTCAGGCTCGGTTACAGAACCAGCCCCTACAGAGCTTCGCGGCCTCGGTAATAGCACCAGCCCGAATGCCTCAGGCTCGGTTACAGAACCGGCCCCTACAGAGCTTCGCGGCCTCGGTGATAGCACCAGCCCGAATGCCTCAGGCTCGGTTACAAAACCAGCCCCTACGGAGCTCCGCAAGGCCTCGGTGACAGCACCGGCCTCCAATCGGATGCCTTGGATCATGACAGCTATGACTGTGGCCTCGATCACAAGACCAGCCTCAGCTCGGACATTTCATACTTTCGAAATGATCAGCTACGACTGTGGCCTCGGTCACAGGACCAGCCTCAGCTCGGACGCTTCATACTTTCGAAATGATCAGCTACGACTGTGGCCTTGGTGACAGCACCCACCTCAGCTCGACCAGCTTCGATCGCAACTCCGACGGGCCTCGGAGATAGTACCTATGGGAGTTTTCCTAATCTTGGTAGTTCTCCCACCTCGGCCAGGCTTTCCATCCACGACCTACAACGCCTGACCTCGGTCATAGCCTCAACACATCTCAGCCCGTCGGACCTGCAGCCCTGCTCAGTATCATCCCGGCAGAGTCCTGCAGCTCTGCTCAGTCTCCGCTCAGTCTCTGCTCAGTCTCAGTATCAGCTCGACAGAGTCCTGCAGCTCTGCTCAGTCTCTACTCTGTCTCAGCTCAGCAGTCTCAGCTCAGTCAAAGACCTGCAGCTCTCCTAACTGAAGCAAAGCATTAGGAGAATAAAAGAAGATCTCATACAGTTGAGGCACACCTTGTTATAGAACTTGGTGGCTTCAACTTGGTTGCAGAACCAGCTGTGAAGTTCTCTCCACCATCATAGTACTTAGCTCCCGACCTCCAAGTGTTAAGGAACTGTTGGAGCTTAGGAGCTAGGGGGCAATTGAGTGGGGGTTTATTTAGGCTTGATAAAAGTACCAACGCATCTTGGTCTTGGCCAGAAGCTCCACCTCGGCCACCTCGACCAAGAGCTCCACCTCGGCCATAAGCTCCATCTCGACTAGAAGCTCCACATCGGCCTGGGACCCAATCTGGGTCAGGTACTCCACATCGGCAATACCGCCAGGGTGCTTACCAAGAGGAGACCACTTCGGCAGCAGTGCCAGACATCCCATCTCGGCAGCAGTGCCAGAGAGTCCAAATGTCATCCCATCTCGGTCAGCACCGAGCTCGGTACCTCAGTAATTGAGATTGATACCTCAGCATGAGATCGGTACTTCAGCATCTGAGCTCAGTAACAGTACCAGCTCAGCCAAGCATCCTATATCGGACAGGTGTTCCACCCCGACAGTAGCACCTGAGCTCGGCAACAGTGTCAGAATGCTCATTAAAGCAAGTACGGCACGCCATACCTCTATGGAGACTCAACCACGTTACAGAACGTGTTGAGTACTGATGGTAGGCATTGGGTAGAGAGCTGTGGTTTTGTCTATGTTAAGCCACCAGCGTCAGAGCCACCCATACCACTGATGGGACTCTCCATCACCAAGAGTCAACTCTCCTCACTACAAATACAAGGAGCAAGCTCCATGACCTGGTAAGCAACAGAAAATACACGGGCACTCTGCCTCTCTTTATCTTCTCCAACCTAAGTTCAGTTCCAGCACTAACTTAGGCATCGGAGGGCCTTGCGCTGACAGCAGCCAGGGTCTTCTGACCTTCTCTTCTCTCCTCCTTGCAGGTTCTCCAGCGTATAATCTTCCCCAAAAGAAGTTCATCATCTATCTAAGTGGGTGTGAGATTTTTACCACTTACAGGTACCAATCGGTCTTATATCGCAAAGCATTGCACCACAAACCGCAAAGCATTGCACCACAAACCTTCTTCCCATCTCTTGGCTAGGTTGCGGAAGTATGAAGCTCTTCATAAACAGTGTGGTCCAAATACTGAATTGAACAACAAAACCATAGAGCAGCTGAAGTCTGGTAACAATATTGGAAGTTTGGGTTGTAATTATGTGGTATGGATATCATTTAGTGGCTTAGGAAACATAATACTTACTCTAGCTTCAACATTTCTATATGCTCCTCACGGAGCGTGTCCTACTTGTTGACAAAGGGGTTGACATGGGTGACCTCTTTTGTGAACCATTTCCTGATAACTCATGGTCGCTTCCACATGATTTTCCTCTCAATCAATTAAATGAAAAATCTCCTCGCAGTTATGGAAATATGCTGAAAAATAAGCTTATCAATCAAAACATGAACAGTGGTTCTGCTGGATTGCTGCCAGTGTATGTCTTGTAAGAGTGGATGCAGCGGAAGTACGGATCTATAAGAGTTGCCTGCTACAAACGCTATAAGGACAGCGTCGACTTGAATTAGGCAATGGTGTGGAGATCTGTGACTATCTACGAGAGATCAGTCACATATGATTCACTTTTTAAGATCCAAGGGCAAGGATGGACACCCTGGATGTAGAAGATGATGATGGAGAATTGTAGATCTAGTGGAAGGAAAATTGATTATAAAAGTTAGGATAAAGAATAAGATCAATCTCTCTCAATTTGAATTTGAATGTAAATATGATAAAGAGATAGAGAGATAGATAAAACTAAGGCTATTTTTATCCATATCACCATGAGACTCCTTGTGAGGAGTGTATATTTGTGAGTGGAGTCCACCCACATATAAACACAAGTGGGCCCAATCACAAAAGTCAACATGCCTATCTTCATCTGGCTTACAACTATGATGATTATGAATTTATGACAAGCTTTTCTTCTGTGAGCAAGATCAACTGCTCCTTCAAAGAATTCCTTGGTTGATTTTGAGATCTGATAACTACTTTGTGCCTTCTCTATTTTTGATCCCATTGTTTGAGGAAGAACTAAGTCAACTGTTCCCAGAGAAAGACACAGTTTTTCACCATTTAGGTCGTTATCTTTTTCATCCATCAAATCTGGTATGGGAATTGATTACAAGGTTTTATCAAGCTTATTTAGTTAATGCAAAAGAAAGGATAGGCATACAGATCAGAGTATTTGATACTGGAACTGGGCCTTTTCAGTATGTCTTGGATCAGATCCTTGCTTGCGCATTGAATGAGATATTGCTGCCGAATGTCACCCTTGAAGCGGTTGCCTCTACTATGAGTCAAAGGGCAAAAGCCGTCCTAATTACTTCCTTAAGCTCAGGGTACTATGAGAATATAAGGAACATGTATTGGGAGCATCCTACTGTTAGTGGAGAGATTGTGAGCGTCTATCAGCCGAGCCATGAAGAATATCAGCAGACAGAGAAGCAGATGCATAATGTGAAAGCATGGGCAGAGATGTATCTTCTGAGCTTAACTGACTTGTTGGTCACAAGTTTGTCGACCTTTGGCAATGTAGCGCAGGGCCTTGGAGGCTTAAAAGCCTTGGATCCTATTCAAGCCTGAGAACCAGACAGCACCAGATCCTCCCTGTTGTCGTGCCATGTCGATGGAACCATGGTTCCATGCACCTTCCTTTTATGACTGCAAAGCTAAGGCAGGCACCGACACCTTGTTCCTCACGTGAGACAATGCGAAGACATGAGCTGGGGCCTTAAGCTTGTTCAGCCTGATGAGTTGTAGCTTTAAAGCATTTGGACAGCAAATCTGGCAATATGCTTTTGTTGTTGTATGCTCTATTCTTAGGAATTGGAGAGGTGGTTTTGCCTTGGGAATGACGGTGTGCTTCCTGGGAATTACGAACAGGGTTTTGTACGATTCTAGATTATATTGTCGTCCTAGACTCAATGGGAATTATAGATCTTGGTGGTTTCTATCAGTCATCAGGTGAATTTATCTATGAGGCTTCTGATCACTTGTCATGTTTTTTTCTTAAACCAATGGCTTTATGCTGTAGGTGTTGGAATTTTATACTATGTTTAGGAAGGAGGTAAAATGAGGGGAAGGAAAAAAAAAAAAAAAAAGAAGAGAAAATAGAGGGAATGTGTTAATTGAGGGCGTTCGGAAAAATAGAGGGAATGTGTTAATTGAGGGTGTTCGGGAAGGAAGGCAGGAAGCAGGGGGGGGGGGGGGGGGGGGTTGTTGATTGATTTCGGCGGTAAAAAAAAGTGTGGGGCCCACTCCAAAATTTTTCCCTCAAAACCGGGGGAAAAATAAGAGGCAAAGAGGAAAATTTTGATGAAATTACTGAAATGCCTTTTTTGAAGCTTATCTTTCCAAATCCAAATTACCTCAAGCATAGGGTTTATCGTGTCCTTTTGGTTGCTTTAGTGCGTCACTAAATTATCAGTTGTACGAGTAAAAATGGCCAGCTGCATATTATTTGTTGGTGCCACTCACAAGCTAATAAAGCATTCTAATCCAACATCAAAGAATATGAGTTTGTGTATCATATTCCTGTGCAATGATTCCAGATTGAATACATTATTATTTTTTTTTTTTTGAATATTCTGAGTCCACTTTTTTTTTTTCTTTCTTTTTTGCTTGAATTATGAGTCAATGTCCTCCAAAGTGCAGAAATATGATAAACCGTCAAGAAGTTGTGTCAATATGTTTTCTTTTTTCATCAAATTAAATTCGTAGGAATTCTAAGAAATGTAATTTTATGAATGTGGCTAAAATTGCAAAAAACAAAAATACAGATCTACAAATGACCCTCAAATAATTAGTGAAAAATGATTAATCAGCTATGTCACCCAACAAAATCAAATCCTACATGAGATCCACTTTTTTCTCACCTATTTAGTACTCAAATGTAGGAACGCAATTTTTATTATGAGTTTGGGGTGTCAGACGGGCCGTTGTGACGTGCCGATGGGATGTAGGACTTGGCCCATCAAAGCCTATAGCTAGCCCATAAAGATAAAATGGTAATTGTCTCCCTACCTCACAAACAAACAAAATTACAGTTTTTTACTTTTCTTTTTCATATTTTTTTTACTATCCAAACAATAAGAGGTAAAATTAATTTTTTTTCTCCCCTGCATTTTCCTTCCCCCTCAAATTTTTCCTCCCATCCCCTCTCCTCCCCGTCCCGTCCCAAACATAGTGTTAGGAAAAAAAAAACATGGTGCTCTAGTTGTACTTGTGCTCCTGCTTTTATTTAAGAGGGTATCCTGTTCAAGTAAGGTCGTATTTAAGAGGGAATCCACTGAGTGGCTAGTTGCACGGAAAAGAAGAAGTGTATTCACGAGTGACTTATTTGGTGCTGAACATTCATAGTATATTGTCGGGTATGATTCATGTAAATATTAGTTGAGAGGCCTTCCGATAAGGTACTTTCGTTTGAGAGATCATTTTGGGTTTGAAAAAAGCTACCTGTCCCGGATTCTTTCCTGGGACATGAACAAACTCCCCCTTGGGGGGCGTTGGATCCTAGGCCTGGGATCCAACGCCCCCCAAGGGGGAGTTTGTCCATGTCCCGGGACAGAACCTGGGACATGTGAACCCGGGACATGTAGCATCTCTCTTTGGGTTCTCTTTGGGTTTTAGCATATGTAAGGTACATGACGCAGCCCTTAGTGGTGCTCCATGTAGATCTTGGCTCTCTTCTTTTTATGTGGTGCTTGTTTTTATGTTTCTCTTGCTTGTGCAGAGTAGGTCTTATTCACCGCAACGAACTGGTAGGTGTCACAACTAAAAAGCTTTGAATTGTTCTGCTTGCAGCTGCTTTTGCTTTTGGTTTGGTTTTGAATAGAGATTTTTTTTTTTTTTAATATATCCCTGAGGTTTATAAAATTTGTAAATAGGCCCATGTGGTTTAGTATTTGCATATATCCCCTGCCTTCTTATTTTAATACCTTCCTTATCCCCAAAATCACCAGTTACTAGTCATAACGAGAAAAAGGCGACCACCAAAACATTTGTATAAAAAATGACAACTTTGCCCTTAAATTCATTAAACAAGAATAAGTAAGTCATTATTTATAAAAATATTATTATTTTATCCCAAGTCCCAATAGACTCTCAAATTCTCCCATGCACATGAAACCTAGTGATGTACTTGATACTCTCGTCAATCTAATAATGGGTTGTGCATGAATTAGATAAAATATAACCAATTGCAAGTAAAAGTGTTTCTACCAAAAAAAAAAGAGTAGAACCAACTACCTAGCTTCTATGCTCTCAAAAGTAATGTGAGAGCTTCTCAGATAGGAATATAATCATATATACAAATCTTCCTCGGCATATGGTGCGCATCGTGCCGATCCGAATGGACCACACATCTTCCTTGACAGTCACCAATCCCAAGGGTCGGCACTAATCTGAACGGACTAAACCATTGCCCATCCGAATGGACCAGACATTTTCCATAATAGTCACCAATCCCATATGTTACATTAATCTAAATGGATTGAACTATTGGATCGAAGTTATCTATATATATATATATCTCTCTCTCTCTCTCTCTCTATATATATATATATATATATAGCTGTTAAACTTGTGGGCCATGGATTAAGATAGATATGTATGAGAAATCTTCCTATACATCCTTACCATGCATCCTTATTGCACCAACTTTGGCCCACCCAAGGCCCCACAGACAATGGGACAAGGGGGATCAAAAGATCTAATTGGAACCACCTTAGATATGAAGTATTAACTCAATCCAATGGCTTTAACCCTTTGATCATGTGCATCATTTCCTTACTATAAGGTAAGGGACAAACTTAATGGGGCTTATTTAGGGCCCCATTGATCAAGGGACTTGAGGAGGATGGAAAAATACATCTTGAATGTGCCCATATATCAAATTTCGGATCAATCTCATGCCTCTAACCTCTTCATCCGTGGCCTAAAAATTTAACAACTTTATTTTATAGAAAAAAATTAACCTTCAATCCAACGGTCCAATTAATTTGGATAGGTAAAAACTTGATGGATCTAGTATACTTACGGAGGTCCCATGTATGTCAATAGTTCGGATGTATCAGTCAGCCCCACTATGTTGTCCTCACCATAAAATGGTATTGTGAGGGATAAATGCGCATGAATATTTTCCATGCATGCATACATACATACATGTTAGTAACAAAGGCCCGGGCTTAAAAAATCAAAATAAATTTAATATTAATATTCTCTTCTATAATATTATTATAAAATAAATTGAGAATAAATAAATACTTATTATAAAAAAGAAAACCACAAGCTCGGTTTCCGAACTCTATGGGAATGACCAATCTTAATTTTCCAAACCAATCTAAAGCGTGCTACATTGTAATAATTGAAATATCATACCTACAATTGTAGGCCGCAACCGTATTAGTTGAGACATCTTTTCTTATAACTATAAATAGATGTGCTATATCCAAATCCTCAGGTTTTTTTTTTTTTTTTTTAGTACTCCAGTTAAGGAGGCTGGGACCTAAGAGAGAGCCCACATACACATGGGAAAGCCGTCCACACAAGTGGGAAGAAAGCCCATACAAGTGGCAAGAGGTGAGCGGATTTAACTTAAAAAGAAAGTGCACCGCATTAACCTGATTGCATGCCTGCAAATATACCTAGGCAAGAAGGAGATGTATCCTGTCTTCGTAAACACCATTTATTAAAAAAAAGTCAAGCATCTCTCCTGCTAATTATTGAGACAATCCTACCTGATAACACCAAATACTGCATTAAATGACCTTTCATTGTCACGTTTGCCAAAGAAAATATACTTGAACAAGAGGGACAACACCCATCGCTAACAAAGCAGTCATGCATGTATCATTTCCAATGAAAGCGGGCCTTATGTCATTAGCAGGTTCCATCAGTTTTTCCTTCCCTCGGACAGGATTACGTGGTATCCATGCCTGCGTTGTTTTAAAAAGGGCTCAAGAGTTAAATCTCAACAAACCTCCATATGTAATTAGAAAAATTATGAACTTCAAGACCAACAAATAAATTATCGTTGACCCCTAACACGAATGTCACTTGAGAACATGAACGCGGTGATGGATGCAGAGATGACAAGCTGACCCGTCCATACAATTGTATGACAGTAATGAAAATTTCACCATTACATCATATACATTAGACAAATCAAAAGAAATCGATCTTAGCACTTGAGCATCATATTTCATAATAATAAGAACAAATGACAGAAAATATAAATATTTGAATAGAAGTTTTTCCTATCTCGTAGAACATAAGCTTCTTGGTTAATATTGCAAACATTATTAATTCAAGGGTTAAGGGTTTTAAATCCCACCCCCCGCAATTGATCCAATGGTTCCTAGTAAGCTGTAAGGACCGGCCTTATAGGACCATTACTCATATTTAAATGATAGGTTATAGTTAAACTTAAGTTAATTTACAAATTTAAGAGATTACTCAATGGGGGTACAATAATATGATTATATCCTCACAACAACGGAACTACATTGTGTTGACCTTATTAACCACCCAATGAATGCATGTACATATATATACACACACAACCTTAAAGATGCAGGCCAGACAATAGGTCGGCCAAACCATTGGGTCCAGTCCATAGGCCCAACGGGACATCCATTTAATTAGGAAGTATTATTAAGTAGTTTGATTTGTTTATGATTAATGTTAGCATGTTTCATATTTTAGGGATGAAGCCCACTAATCTATATAAAGATTAGGAAATATTGTTGCGTAGGGATGAAGCCAACTAATCTATATAAAGATGTTAGGCCTCGTTGTATTTAGAGTGCTTATTATCGATTAATTTTTGAGTTATGAGAGTTTTCTCTTCAGTTATGGGATTTCTCCTCATTATGACTGTGCCTTAGAGCTGGAATCCATCTTGGATTCAATCAATCCTTCGGGTGATTGATCTCTTGATCCCGATCGCAAATCCAGGCTATGCTACTTAGTATCAAAACTTCTCTAACTGTTGAATGTTGATCCTTGAGGCCTTGAACTCAATTCGGTTGGTTTTTAGTCTATTCGTAAATAGGCCTTTATCATGGGGTTTCCCTCGGATTTTAGTAACAAAAAGAGGGTCCTATGTAGTGTTGCTCAAGCGGTGCCCATTTATAAGTTGTGCTTGGGAGCTATATTTGATAATACTATGAGTTAAGCTTGACTTGAGCTCGAGATTTATGTGTATTGCCAACCCAACCTCAAACCAAGCTTAATTGGGATTGATTTAAAATTAAGCTTAAGCTCGAACACAAGCAAACCAAGCTTCAACTCAAGACAAGCTTGTAGTGGCTTGTTTAATGTCCAACGACAGCTCAAACTGGGCTACGCTCAGCTCACTTTGGCCCATCTACAGCCCTAGGTATTATTCTTAGTCTTGGAATGAATAAGATGGCTCACTCCATCTACAGCCCTAGGTATTATTCTTGTCTTATAGAAAGAATGCGAAGGGTCACTCCATCTACAACCCTAGGTATTATTCTTGTTTTAGAACGAAGAAGAACCAGTCTATATAAAAGTAGATCCATAGAAATAATTTTTTGCCCATTCCACCTGGTATGTAACACATCCCTTTCAAGAACTGGGAGATCTTAGGAATATGCACTTTGAAAGTTTGGCATCCATCTTATCTCTATGAGCACCAGGAACATAGACAAAAAAAACACATCCAAATACTTCGGGACGTATTGACAACAAAGGCTTTCTAGTTGCAATACCCGGTTGCAATACTGGGTATGTGATTGGTAAAACAAGATCCAATAAAAACAAATCAGGACAATAGGAATTAGGAACATCATCCTGGGTTGTAGCTTAACTGGTTAGGAACACTGTACACCCAACTTAGAGGGTGAGCAGGGAAGCCAGGGATCACCTTAAGAAGAAGTTGGTTCTTTCTTTCGGTTGCAACATCTTGATACAGAGTATAGGGACATGTTTTCTGGATTCACATTTTTCAATAAATACCTTTGAAACTCAGATGAAATATACTCCCTCCTTTTTATCTGAACACAAAAAATTGATTTTTGCATTGAACTGATCAGTAATCATCTCACAACAAAAAAAATTAAGATAATGAACTTCACCTTTAGATTTTATAAGATATTTTGTCATAGTTCTAGTGCAATCATCAATGAAAAACGCAAGGTACTGGAAACCAGCACTGATACAAACTTTTGATGTTCCCAAACATATGCATGAATCAACTCAAAAGAAACACCTGTGTTAGTGCCATTGTTAAATATGTCACTTCCTCGGGTTGTCAATTCCGCGACTAGTCCATGAAGTTGCCTTTGGAGAAGACCCAAGTTATATCAAGAGTAAGTCTAGAAGACTAAGTCATGGAAGCCCTTGCTACATCAAGTCATATTCCCAATATGAGCCAACCATCAGGTAAATTGAACCTTAGAATATACCAAGAAACAGGCCCTAGGACCTTGAACCAAACTAGTAAAATTTGTTATGTCTATGTGGCTAGAGAAGCATAGTATCTTGTATGCTTCTCGGGAGACCAAGACCTTTCTTTAGTCTAAATTCCAGAGAGCTCAATTTTGAGAACCGATGGTCTTGGGGGCCAGAAGTTGGTGGTGTCAGTCGACCGAAAGACCCTTTGGAGGATTGAAGCTTTTGTTCGGTTTATTTTCTAGAGAGCGTGTTTTTTTTAGGCTCGTAGGGTCTCGTGGGACGGAGGTGTTCCTTGATCAACCGAAGTGCATCTGGATCTGAGTCAAACTAGCCGTTGTGCATGAGTTGCGTTGCCTGCTTTGGCACATCGAGCGATTGAAGCTTAGAATCTATAAATATATGTCTTCGGATCCATATCTAGATACACGACCATTCTGAAAGTTCACAGAGAGAGAAGTCGTGTAGACCATTAACACCATCCTCAAGCTTTCAAACCTTCTTCGACCTCTCTAAGTCCTTCATAGGAAAATCATATTGATCATTCAAGCTCATTAAAGAGAGTTTTTGTGGAATAGATTGTGATATACCAAAACCTTAGATCCCATAGCCTCTACGATTTATTTGGTTGTGCTACATTGGGAGATCATCATCACCAAGGTCAGTTGTTACAAAGGCTAAAGCTCGAGTCTGGATCTTAGAACTCATCATCAAACACGAGCTTCAGAGTAACATTTATTATTGTTAGCGTTTGATTTTCTTTACACTTTATTATATATTGTAAAGAAGAGTAGACCTCTGTAAAAGAGAGCTTCCTCTGATTCTTCTTCTTTAGGATCATCTTGTGTTTCCGGTTCATCGTGTGGGCTTGGAGAAAATCTTTTCCGACGAACTAGCACTTCGATTAAAATCTGGCTTTGATGGGGCCTCTTGTGCTGGCCATTTAGACACAAGAAATTTTTGGGCCTGATAATTCGCAATGTCTTTGGTCTTGATGGCATGTTGGATGATCTCATCAACATTAGCAAAATTCTTGAATGCAAGGATATGTTGTATCAATTCTCAACCCATCAATTCTCAACCCATGAAAATATCGGTAAACCAACACATCATTAGTTCCATTTAAACCACAAAAAGCTTGCATTGTCATAAACTCTTCAAAAATACTCAACAACCATCCTAGATCCTTATTTCAAGTCTTGAAAACTTGAACGCAAATCTCGAGTAATTGACAGAAAGGAACTTTTACTCCAACAAAATTTTCATCTCAACCCATGTCTCAACGGGGTCTAGGTTTTGGTTCCTTCTCTTCTTTTGCAACTTGGCCTACCTTATTGCGGCATAATTGCGAAGTTGAGTTGCTACTAGAGTGACTTAATGGCCCTCCGTCATTGGCTTATGTGCAAAAATATTTTCGTCACACACTAACCAATCCATAAATTCATCATGTTTCAATTTTCCATCATATTCGGGAATCACGAGTTTAATTCCTAAATCTCGATCAACATTGACTGCCCGTTGATCTCGTTGATTCCGAAACGTCCTCCATCATCTCGGTTAACATCCGTACGCCAATTATTTTCCAAATGTGTTATTCTAGTATCCATTCTCAAAAGAGTTTTTTGGAGTTGAGCAATCGTTGCGGTTAGTTTAGTAATATTTTCCGATAACTCCGCAACGGTTCCAGTCAAGTCCTTTATGGTCATGGATGAAGACTCCACTTATGCCTTCTTATGAACCACCATATTTTTTTTATGCAATCTAAAAAAGTTGATTTACCTGATGTGTAGATCTGCTATCCACGAAAGCAGATGTGAAAACTAATCTGAAATCCAACTACAGATTGTTCCAATATCGCATAAAGAAGATTCAACCGTTGATTTGGTCAAATCTGCCATTGAATGATTTTGGTGATGCAGTGATGATGTTAGGATGTTGCAGCTTTTTTTTTTATTATTATTAAATCTTATTGTTTGCTTGATTCTTGCTGAAGTCAGCCCTTGTGTTGCTACGTTGTAGTTCTGACTTCTGACCAATAGGGCCTAGTTGTTTCAACATGCACTTGACCTAGTCTGAATTAACCCAAACTCTAACTTGGTTCGATCTATGTCCTGTCTCGGTCTTCATGACAAAAAAAAAGGGGCTGAAGATCCCTTTTTGTTAATGCTTCAAAGAAGGGGAATGGGAGAGCTTCTTTTACTGGACTGTTCAGAGAGATGAATACTGGGACTCCTCTTCGATAAAGGAGGACGGAGACGAAGCGATGACAACGACGGAGGCGCTGATGTTTGGTTGCCGTGGGTGACAAGTGGGCATGTCGATGATGGTGTGATGGCAAGCCTCAGGTACGTCGTTCTTCTCCTCCTTTGCTTATTCTTCGTGTTCGAGTAGGGGTTTAGATGGAGATGTGGTGAGTTTAGGTTTTGGTTCTTGGATTCGGTGGTTGGGGATTTGAGTTTTATTTATTTATTTTGGGTTTGGGGTTCACGTGGGATGGGTCTAGGGACTGGGAAAAGGGTTCATTTGCTAGGTTCATGTGGTGGGTTCGCAAACACCACAAATCATCTTCGCAAGACCTCAACAGGAGGACAAACCCACGATAATTCTATTCCAATAATCAAATCTGAGATTTTCATCTCTACAAGTTGTAATATATATGTGCTAGGCTCTCCTAAGCTTAAGGTTAGGATAAGGTTCCATAAGCTAACACTTCTCGGGCCCACCCTTGGTCCATCCAAATGGACCAAACACATGGCCCCCCTAAATTGCACATGTCCACCAACTTTTAGTCAAATCCGAATTTACTGGACCGTTGGATCAACTGTGTACCAATCCGAATGGAGTGTTGACCATTAAACCTTTGGTGCCCAGATGGAGATGATAGAAACCACGGTTCGGGCTGACTTTTTGCAAAGAGGAGGGTCCCAAGGAGTCCTCGAAATCCCCCCCATTCCCATGTGGGTCCCCAAGTGGGCCCCACCACAAAATTGAACTTACCTTTTCCTAAGCTTCAGCTTAGGATAAAATTCCGTAAGCTTACGCTTGTAGTGCCCACCTTTAACCCATCCAAAGGGACCAAACACACGAACCCCCTGAATTGCACATGTCCAACAACTTTCAGTTAGATCCGAATTTATTGCTCCGTTGGATCGACTGTGTACCAATCCGAATGGATTGTTGACCATCGACTGTGTA
This sequence comes from Camphora micrantha, assembly GCA_003546025.1. Lineage (NCBI taxonomy): Eukaryota > Viridiplantae > Streptophyta > Magnoliopsida > Laurales > Lauraceae > Camphora > Camphora micrantha. The sequence goes on along the minus strand of QPKB01000003.1, from coordinate 5,273 downwards.
CCTATCCGAATGGATTGTTGACCATTAAACTTTTGGGGCCCAGATGAAGATAAAAGAAACCACATTTGGGGCTATTTTTTTTCAAAGAAAAGGGTCTTAGAGAGTACTTGAAATCCCGCCATCCCCATCCCCATGTGGGCCCCACCACATACCTTACCAGAGCTTACCTTATCCTAAGCTCTAGCTTAGAAGAGTTGCTCCCTATATATATAATAAGAAAAGTAAATTTAGGGCCTAAGAAAATCTAATCCAATAATGGAAACTACCCTAATTACAAATCTTTTATAAAATTAGAAACTACTAAAAAAATAAAATATTCCTAAACTATCTTGGGCTCGTTTTGCATCATTTATCCTTCCTAGTTTTACCACACATCTACCTCAACATTCTCATCTCTACCACATTCATTCTGTGTATATGTTGCTTCTTGATTAGCCAATATTCTGCTCCATTTGTCATAACTGGTCTAATCGTTGTCCTGTAAAATTTTCATTTTCAATCACACAGGCATTCGTCGGTCACAAAGCATTCCAGAAGCAAATCTCCACTTCAACCTTCCCGCTTTTATCCTATGTTCGACATCTTCACCAATCTCCCCATCCTTACTAATTATAGAGCCAAGGTAGTAGAAAGAATCCATTTGTGACATCTCATGGTCTTTAATTCTTACAGTAGTTTCAGCTCTTTCTATATGCCCACTGAAGTTACAATCCATATATTTCATCTTTGTATGGCTTTTATTTTAAAGGCTTTGGATTATAAATCCTCCAGTCATCTCTTGAATTTTGCATTCACACCATCTCTTGATTCATCTACCATTTGCAACTAACATACATCAAGGTACTTCTTCTTGAATATGAGTAGTTCACTCATCCATAATCAATGCAAAGAGATAAGGGCTTAGGCCTAACCCCTGATGCAACCTATGGTCATTGGGAACTGTCTTATCTCTCATCCACAAGTAGTTCTCACATTCGTTACTACTCCTTCATGAATGTCTCTAATAATCTCAATATAACCTCTTAACATTCCTTTTATTTAAAACCCACCAAATTAAATCTCTAGGTACCCTGTCGTAGACTTTTTCTAAATCGATAAAGACCATATACAGATTGTTCCTCTTCGCTCGATATTTTTCCATTAATTGCGTAAGTGAGAAGATAGCTTCCATCGTTGACCTTCCTAGCATAAAACAAAATTGATTTTCAGATATCTCGGATATCTCGGTCTTCTAAGTCTTTGCTCCATTACTCTCTCCCATAACTTTATAGTATAACTCATAAGTTTAATCCCCAAAGAGTTGGTATAGTTTTGAATACCTCCCTTGTTCTTATATATAGGTATTACAACACTTTTTCTTCATTCATCCAACATTTTCTTTGTCATTAATATCTTATTGAAGAGTCTAGTTAATCAAACCTCCCAACTTCTCCTAAGCATTTCCAAGCTTTAATCGGGACGTCATTTGGACCCGTAGCTCTTCCCGTCTTCATTTGATTTAATGCTTTCCTCACTTCCACCACCCTAATTCTACAAAAAAAAAAAAGTATGCTTTGCTAACGAAGTATCCTCTTTTGTTCTTTTGTCTCCTATATAGTCTTCATTTAAAAGTATGCTAAAACATACCCTTCACTTTTCCTTGATATCGTTGTCCTACACTAAAACCTTTTGGCTATTGCTCTGAATACATTTGACATGATCTAAGTCCCTACTTTTCCTTTCACTTATTTTTGCAAGCTTAAAAAATACCCTTCTCTCCTCTTGTTCCCAACCTATTATATAGGTCATTATATGCTTTGTACTTTGCATCACTTACTACTTTCTTAGCTTATTTCTTTGCCTCATTATACATCCCATAGTTTTCCATATTCCTAGTTGATGGGGACATCAGGTAAAGGAACAAGAAGAAAATAGCACACATGACCCCATTGTGGATGGATCACCCTTTCTTAGGGTTAATCCGTCAAGATTAGGAGAATCCACCGTTGGATCGAAGTTTGGAAGAAGATCTACCATCGGATGTGATGGACGGCTGGCCGAAGACCTCCCATGGCAATCATAAGGAAGGCCCCACATTGGGATGTGCCAAGGGGGAAGATATGTTGCTGATTCAAGATGTTCTAAATCGATTGAGGGGCCCAAGAAGTTTTAAATGAGTTTAAGTTATAAAGAAGGGGCCCAAGGAACATTGTATTAAATAAAAGATGGGGGGGGGGGGGGGGGGGGGGGGGGCTTAAGTTTACTAGGGAGAAGTACGTGGGATGACTTGCGCACGTCTTCCCATGCGCAAGTCCTCCCCAACTCACGACATTGCTCCCTCTTTTGCTAATTTTATTTATTTATTTTCTTGTCTTTGGTTAGTTATTCTCATCTAAGGACTAGTAAGATGTTTTAATCTCAACAATCCATTGTTAGGGTTGAGTTCTCTATTCTTTTAAGCTTGTATCTCCATTGTGGAGGCCATTATTGAACTATTAACAAAGAAAACTCTTCAATGGAAGCTTTTTTGAGTTCTTTCATGCAAGTTTTTCATATTTCCTCGCCCGAGATGGGAAGTTTGGCATGAGGCCAAGGTTATTGTCATCTCCAACCAGGTATTTCTTCCATCTCTTTCTTCTTCTTTCATTATTTACTGCTGTTACAACACAACCCCAGATCTAGTTCAACCCCTCCATACAAAATCCTAGATCTAGCCTTGATCCCTTTACCCGACCCTAATCCAAACCCAAAACCATCATCAGGCATAAGAACCAGCCCCATAGGACCTGACTGAGCATAGATCAGACCCTATCTTCACCTGGCTGAACCTGATCCAGTCCATCTGGGCCTAATCAGACTTGGTCCAACCCATTTATAGTTGGGTCAACCCATTTTTGAAAGCCCAATTTACCATTTTATTGTTGTGCATCCCCTTTAAAGCCTGTATTATCCCTAGACAAGTTGGAAGTCCTAGCTTCCCATCGGTCCTCTCTTTACTTCCTAGAGGTTCCGATTGCAGGACTATAACTCGATCTCGGATCAAGACATAATCACTCTTACTAATTTATTGCTAGAAATGTGTTTAGTGCCAATTTTGAATATGATTATGGTTGCTATTAATTCAATATTTTGATCTCACATTTGCATTTCGTCAATTAAGTAGTAGGTCTTTCATCACTAGTACACTGCCAAACTTTGTAACGTCTATTCTCTCGAACAACTTCTTGAACCTCTACACTCCACCACCAGGTTTCTTTATTATAGTGTATTTCCCCTTTCGACTCTCCAAGCACCTCTTTCGCAACCTTCCTAATACAATTAGCCAGTTGTTTCCACATCGCTGTTGTTTCTCCCTCAAAACTTCATTCTCCATCCTAATCACTTTACCCTTAAATATTGTTGCTCTTTCTCCTGTTAAATCCCTCCACCTTGTTTTAGCATATATTTTATATACTACTCATTTTCTACTTTTAATGCAAGTATCTAAAACTACTAACATATGTTGTGTGCTCAAACTCTGTCCTAGAATAACCTTACAGTCTTTACAAATTACAAGTCAATCGGTCATGTTTTCTAACTAGAAAAAAGTCTATCTGGCCCCTGCTAGTTCCACTTTTATAAGTAATTAAATGCTCCTCTCTTTTTTTAAAGCAAGTGTTTGCTATTACAAGGTCAAATGCTAATGCAAAGTCCAAATCATAACTCATTCTTTTCTCCAAATCCTTGCCCTCCATGCACTCTCTCATATCCTCTATTATTCTTTCCTACATGCCCATTTAAGTCCCCTCTCAAGAAAATCTTTTCACTAGTTGGAATTTCTTGTAGTAAACCATCTATCTCCTCCCAAAATTAGCGCCTAACACTTTCATCTAATCCTGCTTGGGGAGCATATGCACTATGGTATGAATTATGTCTTCCTCTAACACTAGTTTAATTGCTATAATTCTATCACCCAATCTCTTTACTCCCAGAACTCTCTTTCAACTACACCCACTCCATTTCTTGTATTGTTCTTTCCTGCACATAAAAGTTTATAACCATCAGCGAACTCCTTAGCTTTATCCCCCTTCCACTTTGTCTCCTGTAGACAAGCTACACCAACTCTTCTTCTTTTCATTACCTTGACTAACTCCATGCTCTTGCCTGTTTGGCGAATATATGATGCTTTATATGTACTAACAAGATCTCTCTCTCTCTCTCTCTCAAGAAAAGAACCTTAAGCATGCATTTTGAATGATCATACAGTCACAAATCAATGGAATCTGTCCTCGAGTTTCCATAGAAAAACCCTCTAGTTAAAAAACCCTCAAAATTGGCTCCAAAAAATTGTGATAAATTAACCCAAAAATTGCATTCTCCTACGCAACCTAGACCATGGTGTTTATGAGCCCTAAAACTGGAATGGTTGCTGATATCGGCACCTACAATTGCTGGCATCAGTCTTAGATGACGTCGGCACTGCTTTCCAACACTTTTCCTCACAGTGCTCAGATACCAAGTAGCAGAATATAATGGCTGATATTTGGTTTAGATGAAGGAACAATTGTATATACCGTCCCCTGACTACTCTCCCTTATTTTATCAAGTGCTACAAGCAAAATTACAACTGAACCCCTTTGGCACCAGCATAATTAAAAAGACACCTTTAAACAATATCATAATCAACCAAAATAAATAAATAATAAACCATATATCTCTATAGCATTGGACTCTTTGAAGCAAGCAACACAACAGTGTTAAGACATATATTGGACATGACACATGATGGATCATTGTATTACTAATTTGAATGTAGTTGATAATTTATAGCAAGACTTGTAACATATTTTTTTATTGGTGCTATTCTTTTTATGATTGGTCATTGGTGCCATCTTTGCATATTATTTTATTTAAAAATAGACATTTATTTGAACATCAAGCAGAATATTTGAATCCTACCTATCGATTCCAACATGTACCCATACTATGCAACTTAAAGTTTGGGACCTTGAGTCAGAGTTGAATCTGGGTCCAATTTGGGCCTGACCAAAACCCGGACCTTGTACACCCTACTATGCAACATCATGCAGAATATTTGAATCCTACCTATCGATTCCAACATGTACCCATACCATGCAAGTTAAAGTTTGGGACCTTGAGTCAGTTGAATCTGGGTCCAATTTGGGCCTGACCAAAACCCGAAACTTGTACACCCTCTAAGTCCACATATTTGGTTATTTGAAAAGTTGAGTACATCATAGGTTAGATCAATGAAAAATGACATTGTAGGATAAGCCCCAACAGGCTACCTAAAC
>QPKB01000002.1:80767168-81065106 GCA_003546025.1 Camphora micrantha | reverse complement strand
GAAAATGGAGGTTCAATGCATTTTAAGTTTAAGGAGAAACACATGCGCGCGCGCGCACACACACAAAAGAAAGTATCAATCACAGTTCGAAACTTTCAGGTTTAGAAATGAATGAAAGGATATAAATAGAGGCTGGATCGTGCTCAAGTGTAATACAACACCTTAAACTATTATATTTGATGCATGCATTGATTCATGAAAGATTCTTGTATAGGCATTGTAAGTGCCAAAATATAATGGACTTGCTTAGATAGATGTTAAACTTCTTGAGAATGATTGGATGCCTGAAACCTGAAAAGAGAAGGAGAAACAAGGTCAGGGCCCCTGGCTGCTCTCAGCCAAAGGCACTCCGATACCTAAGTTAGTTTAACAACTCGACAGAGGGTGAGTGAGGAAGAGAAATGAGAAGAGTAGAAGATATATGTAAGTGTGTAAGCCTCAACGTTCCTTTTTTGGATTTGTTCCTTTGCATATATATATATATATATATATATATATATACATATAGGCGGAAGTCCCATCGGACCTTACCTGGTAGTTGGAGGTAGGGTCTCATCAGACCATACCCTGAGTTGTCAGAGGTAGACTCCCATCGGACCTTACCCTGATTTCTTGTAAGGGACGTAACCATCGGGTAATGATAACCTCTTATCCCTATCCGATGCATACCTTTATCTCTCAATACGTTTTGTAATGTGGTTGGGTTTTTATAGAGGTACAACTGTCAGTGCTCGTCTCGATTAACCGAATTGAGGATGGTACAAAGGCCAAGTATGACCTTAATACGAACGCATTTTGGCACTATTGCCGAGATGCATTGTGCCTAGCTGGTAGCTTTACCAAAACTAGAACAATCTCACAGAGACCAAGACATGCCTAGTTGGTACCTTTACCGAGACCAAAATGATCTCGATACAGTGAATATATCTCTACCGCCACTGTTGCCGAGATGTATAAAACCGAGATCGAGACGTACGTAGCTGGTACTCTTATCGAAATTAGGACAGTCTTGGTATTATGAAAATGTCTCACAAAGGCATATATATCAATATGTTGGAAATCAGCAAATTAAATGATGAAGAAAGAAGACAAGAAAAAAAAAAGAAAAGAAAAAGAAGGTTGCTGAACAACATGATATCTTGAAGTGAGGGAAAGCTCAAACTTGGCTGTTATTGTCATGAACCCGGTGCATTCTTTCGGACGCAGAACTTGTAGAGAGCAGCTCCACAAGCGAGCGAGGTTATGGCACCAAAGACCCTATCTCCCAACAAGACGTGACCAACGTTACCAGCCGCGCTCTGCTGCTGCGTAGAGCTATCGTAAATGAAGAAGTAGACTCCCCAGAAGCAATAGGCAATGCCCAGAAATGCGCCAATCAGGGTGACGGCCACCAGATGCTCGTCATCCATTTTGACCCGATCTTTTTTCCCTTTCGTGTTGTTTGGTTGATGGGATGCGAGTGAAGGGGGAGAGGAGAGAAGATCAAGCTGAAGATCGAACACGGACCCACAACAATTAATATGAAATTGGGCATGTAATTGTAGCTTTAATTTGTAGACACAATTCAATAGGTTTTGTCTTCAGTCCATGTTTAATTATTGTAACCTTAAGATAAGTCCATTGATTTAACTATGTTTGTCAAATTCTGTATCCTGGTGGACCTGGAATTTGGAGCCAGACCTGCAGGCAGGCATTTTCGGTTGGTAGCAGTCAGTTCTTGGGTCTGACCCACCCATGTACAACCCTCGAGGTGCCCATGTCTCTCAGATTTGACAATGCTAACGACTTGGTCGATTATCATTTTGCCAGGAAAGGGGCCAACTTTGACTTGATTTCAAAGATTGAGAGAGGTGGGCCAAGACCTGGAGACATATGGCTCCGAAGAGTAATGTGCTGTGGTGTTGCCAACTGAAACGTGATGGCATGGTAACGTCAGTATCCCTCATCAAGAATGTGTCCTAGTAAATATGCAGAAGGTTTGGTCCCTTTAGTTGGTTATTATATGGGTGCGTGATTAGAGTGTATTGAGTACAAATTCTTTTATGTTGCAAGGGTCGATAATAATTTAAAAAAAAGAAAAAAAAAGAAAGAAGCAAAAGGCATCCTATAGTTGAAATTGCTAGATCTAATTACCAACTTTTTTAGAATCTTCATTCGGTGATTCTCGAATATCTGCTTCTCCCTCTTCCTTTATTAACATCAATGAAGAATAATGAATAACACTGTTGTTGAACTGATTGGGTTCATTCATTAACGATGGTACCTCCTCAACTAAATGCAATTGTCCTTCTTCATGCAGTTTCTACAATCTTGATTGATGAGTGAGAAATCTAAGGGCTTTTTTGCCTACTTGGTGGATGGAATTATTAGACGTGCATAGTAAAGTTGTTCTCGACGGAGTAACACCAATGACTGTCGGCCTTGTCAGTATTGAAATCCTAGAAAATTATCATGAAGTGGGTCATTGAAGAGGTTAGAAGTGTAAGATATCATTAATAAGATGGGATAATAATAGGAAGAAATAACTGCTTAGAACTTGTAGGAAATTAGACCGGATGAAAGGATCATTGAAGAGCATCTAAACACGAATTTAGCTTGTAAGCCTATACGCGCGGGTATTCAATTAAAACAAGTTTTGTGACATCTATCATATCTTGTATTAAATATTTGCCCTGACCAGATAAAGGGACACCTTACACTAGTTTCCTATATCAATTGCTCTGTTTTCTTTAGTTTTTCTCCCTCTCTATTTAGCGTTGTTTGGAGTTTGGTTCTTAAGCCTATCAAGGTCAATCCATAATACTAAATTGTATTACTATCCCTTGTCTAATGTGACTTGGGATTATGGCATTGCTCACATGTAGGTTGTCAAAGTTGTGACTTTGATCGCAAACCATGATAGGTGACAAAAACTAATCTTACCTGGTCTAGTATTAAGAAGAAGAAGAAGAAGAAAGTAGAAAAAAAAAATAAAAATTCTGATCTTACCTCATACACTTTAAATGGTTAAGCTTCCTATTTGACCAATAATCTCTAGCAAGAAGAAGGGCACGTTTGTTCCATGTAACTAAATATATATCTCGGCTTGTACTTTTATAAGTCATTGAAAGTAAAGAATAAAAGGTGAATACAATATATATATATATATATATAACGGCCCATAAGGAAAACTGAATAAGTGAAGATGGAAGAGTGAATAATAACTGAATAAACATCCCATCTAAATCGCCTCGGGCCCTTTATATCCTCCCCCCTCGCGTCTTTAACAATCATCCAAATCTTATCCGGAATTCATTAATAGTTATTTAATTCCAATTCCAATACGTTTTTATGCAATCCAGCGAAGGGGCTTGAATGAAATACCGAGTAAAAACATAATAATTAAACAAAAATAAAATAAAAATTACAGAGGACGTGAATACGTGAGAGGGGCTGAGTGACATTCAGAAATAGTGCTGACCGCTGCAACCGGACAAACAAGAGGAATTGGACTCTTTGTGTGGAATTTAATTCGGTTGGGTACTTGGGCCTCGCTCAATCACATTGTCGGATTAGGATTACGATTAAGATTGGGGTTAAAACCGACAAGAATTCTAAGATCCGTAGATCCACTGATACAGTAACAGGAACACGCCCCTCCTTTTATTTTATTTTTCCCCCCCGTGCCTTCCTGCCCGCCTGCCTCATCGACATCAAACCAGCGAGGCAGTAAATAGTCTATATATCTGCGTATATACGCGTATTTAGATTTGATTTTTTTTTTTTTTCTTTCTTTCCTTAGTCATCGAAACCACAGCGACTATTGACGGTTTGAACAGATCTACCACAACAGCACTACTCCCATCAATCATTCTAACCCTTGTCTCTCAAATTCCATTCCATCCTTCTGCTTCTTCTTCTTCTTTATTCCTATATTAATTACTCTGGGGATTCCACGAACGAGCGACCGAACATAGAACCAGATCAGATCTCTCGGCACCAGATCTGTCTCCTGAAGCACGGAGAAGGCTCTATCGCTCCAAATTTCTCTTTGATGGGAGGGAGAGGGGACTGACTCCGTGGTCTGAGAGAGTGAGAAAGATGGATACGGTCTCGATCCGGCTGCCTTACAAGCATCTGAAAGAGGCCGAAGTGGAATTGGTCGGTTTAGATGATCATACCGATCAGATCGATCGCAGCAACTCTAGGGTTTCTGATGCGAGATCCGACGCTCCTGCCTCTTCAGATGGAACGAATGGCAGAGGTCTCAAGACGTTGATTCTCGCTTCTATGGTCGCTGCTGGAGTTCAATTCGGTTGGGCTCTGCAGCTTTCACTTCTCACGCCCTACGTTCAGGTAATTTCTCTCTCTCTCTCTCTCTGTGTGTGTGTGTGTGTGTTTATGACGCACAAAGTAACTGGATAAGTAGTTCGATTGGTGATTTTTTTTTTTTTTTTAAATTTTTCCTTTGAATGTTTCTATACAGAATCAAGTAAGTCAATGGAAATAACTAAAAGAAATAAAGATGGGGTGATTTTTTTTTTTTTTTTTTTTTTAATGTTTCGATATAGAGGCAATGGCGATCTAAAATTGTATCATCTGTGTTGAATCGTGAAGCGTTGTTGTATTTACTTTTTTTATTTGTTTGTTTGTTTGTTTCTGAAAAGATTAATAAGAAGAAGAAGAAGAAGAAGAAGAGGAGAGATTGATAAAACATGCATCTGATTAGTGTAAGATAATGTTTTAGGTTTTTTAGTGTTGGCTAAATTCATTGGTTGGCAATTTTTTTAGAAAAAAATCTATGAAGATAGAAGATTGTAAGGACTCATAAAGTTGAAGAAAACATGCTGATGCTGAATTTCCAGATCAACCAAAATGGGGTCTGCTTGAGCGATCATCTCATCGGCTCGAGTGAAGGCAAGATAGAAAGCCCAGATGCCCGACAGAAGAGAACTTGTGCTGAGATAGAACTTTATCCACTCAAGCAGATGGTGGGTTCGCTCGAGCGAACTGGTGCACAGATTTTGGGAAAGTCTCTTAATCATGATTTTTGTAGTGTTTCTTTTAAAACTATGTTTTTCAATTTGAGTCCTACTTGTGCACTAAGTCTTAGGCACGAATTTGGGGCTCTATTTAGGGTGTTTTTCTCAACCCTAAAGGCAAGGAAGATATATCCTATAGAGAGTTTATTCTCATTAAACTGAGTCAGAAATATCCTATAGAGAGTTTATTCTCTAGAGCCATTGAGAGACTGTTCTGAAGGGCTGCTCTAGAAGGTCATTGCTGCTTCTACCTTTCTTGTAAAAGATTGATCATCTTGATTGTCAAAGTGCTGGGAGATCAAATAAGGAAAACGGGGCACAGTGGATGTCGTGTTAGTTGATTCTTTGCAAGAATAACTACAGTCCTTAGGTCGAGGTACAGACTGTGGTAAATGAGCTTGTGAGTATATCTTGTAACTGTTCGTGCACTCTTGATTTCTAGTTCGTGGTTTTTCTCCCTAGATAGGGTTTCCATGTTAAATATTGTGTATGCCTTCTTGTGGTGTGTGATTGGTAGATAGCTAGTTCTATATTGCCTAATTGGTTTATTTCCGTTGCATTGTTTGGTTAAATTAAGACCAGTAATCCATTCTAGTAGCACCTAAAGGTAATTTCAGAATGGATGGTTAGTTGTTGTATAGCTTGGTTTGGTTAGTAAACTCTTTACTTGGGGCATTGCATTTGGTTTGGTACTGTCCTTGTGCTTCTTCTTTTTTTTTTTTCTGGCGGAGAACATGCTTCCAGAAATGCACGTTGGAATGGTTTACAATTTCATCAAATGTTGGTTTGTTGATGAATAAAGCTGTGCTTGTGCTTGAAATAAAGGCAACTTCATTTTTTTTTTTTTATTGGTGGTTAAAGCAGACAATTAACATGGGAAAATAGTGTTGGCTACTCAAATATGTCCCAATTGGTTTATGTGAAATTAGTGTTGGCTACCCAAATATGTCCCAATTGGTTTCTGTTCCGATCCCTTATACTTTCTCTGCATATGGTCCTGACTCCTGAACCATTTGTCATCTTGATGTCTGTCTCCATGGATGGGCCAAAGGCAAAAGAACTTGCACAGATCAGATGATTCTTGCTTGTATTTAGCAGGCTAGTTGCCGGTTCAGTGAGTTCAATTGGTTTTTGTTTTTTCCCCCTTTTGGGAACAATTACTTTTCAGAATGCTAATATGACTAGAGTAACTTTGGGTCATGTAATTTCAAGATGCATTCCTCCAAATGGTTGTGTTAATTCACCGTGCAGTTTCCATATGTGTGATGAAATTGAGATGACCACCGACCACCCATTCAGCTGGTAAGGCTGGTTCAAACCCCGCCAGGTTTTATCACTCTATATGTGAATTCATTAACTTGGTAATCTTCTGTAAGGTACTTAGCAGGAAAAAAAAAAAGAATAATCTGATAAATGCTAGGACTTTCATACCATTTACGTACCTAAGATCCTCCTCTATAGGTTGAACGCTGTTTTTTTTTTTTTTCTTCTCATCCATTCCATTGGCCATAATGGCCAATTGTTTTTTAGTCAAGAGGGCGTATTGGTGATTTTTTTTTCTATAGGGGTTTTTTTCCCAGAAAGTAAGAAAGTATCTTAATCGATCAAAAGGGGTGAGTCCCTTTGTATAAAAGAGGAGAAGTGTACTCATTTCATTCACCACCCCAGTAAGGCAACCAGCCATGCCAAGGCAATTGGTGACCTGCAGCATGCGAGGGAATAAAGCAAGGGCAAAAAATACTGGGAATATTTTGGTAAGTAGTTCAAACTTAAAATTGAAGTCTCCCTCTACACAAATTGAAGTCTTCCTCTACAAAATTTAGGTTTCACCCTTTCTGTATTACTTTGAACCATTGGAATAACCCTACGCATCTTGGAAGCAATGATTTTTGTGCTGGTATCTAACATGGACTTGAGTCAAGCGTGTCAGTTTCCATGACAGAATGATAACCAACATCATGTTACTATTTTCAATAAAAAATAAATGTAGCTAGCAGTTCACATCTGTAAAGGATATATTTGGAAATATCTAGGCAAAAATAAATGTAATAGAACCATAAGTTATGCCAGAATGTAAAGAAAAGGGAAAAAAAAAACAGATATTAAAATGCAAAATAAGGGTTTCTCCTTATAATATTGTTGTCAAACATCTAACAGGGGTCCCCAAAAATTTGTATGCTGTGTTCTCTTCTTCTTGCCGTGAGATATCTTGTGTTGCATTGGCATAGATTGTGTGGGTACTAAACCCACTGCTGTGCAGACTCAAACAGGTTGATGTTCATATGAAGCTTAGAAGCTTTGGTCTACTATATATACTATGTAGTGCTTGAAGGGTTTTGCATTAGATCCTATGCTTTAATAATTAGATTCTTAGAACTTAATTTGGTTTTACAACGCTAATATTATAAACTTTTGATTGATGCAGACGCTTGGAATAGATCATGCCTTTTCTTCATTCATTTGGCTTTGTGGCCCTATTACAGGTCTCGTGGTAAGTGACTCCAAATTCCGAACTTTTTATTTTTTAGTTTGACAGACGTTTTTTGTTTTTATTGTTGATGTCTGCATTTAATACCTTTTAAGTTCTCCACTTGAGGCCATCATCACTAGCAAAGGTTCAATTTCAATTATTTATTACTTTAGGTCATTTTCTTTTTAGTTTATTAATGATATTGGTGCGCATGTTTAGTATGACCTTACTTTTTCCTTCTTGGAATCCTTTTATTCATTTAATATTGGTTATCCAAGTCCTCTCGTATTTTTCTTGGTTCAACTGGATATGCTTCATATGATAATATCATGATTGTGTTGTAGCTCCTTATGCATTGGTGATTTCAATGTTTGCCACATGCCTCATCTGAGCCGCAGAAACTTATTCATGATCAAGCATCAACTAACTTAGTTTTGAAAGAACTTCTAACCATATCTAATGGTGATGGGGTGTTCTGTATTATTTATGTAATATGTTTCTTTGATATTTTATCAATTCTCTGTAAGTCGAGACTTGGAATTTGGAAATGCATTAAACATGGAAACTTTTCCTATTTAATATAAAATTCTCTTTATCTTAAAAATAGAAAGAAAGAAAGAAAGAAAGAAATGGAAGCCTTCTTATAGGCTTATGAACTATGAAGGTTATTGATTCCTTCACTAGTAGACTAAATTATTTGTAGAAATCTTGTATTTATTATTTATGCAGGTATCAAATAATGTCAATCAGGTAATTTCAAAACTAATTTTACCATAAACTTGGCCAAGTAAATTTGGACTAGGGAGGTGCCAAGTTGATTCATCCCCAACTCACCAGTTGGCCAATTTTTATGGTTCTTGTGCTCCAAACACATTTTTTTTTTTGGAATTTTTCTATTTGAAAAAGCTGGGAGGCTCCTAGGGACATTTTGCACTTATTCTAGAAAAAAAAAACTTTTATTTTTTCTTTTTATTATATTTTATTTTTAGAATTCAAAGATTCAAGCATTTTAAGATTGGTGGTGCTATTTATCTGGTGGAATGAAATATAAATATGGACACTTATAATGGCTAAATTCATTATAATACCAACAGGAGTGAATGAGTTCATTCCGTTCCTTTTTAATAGTGCTATTTGAGCTTGTAGGACTTGGGTTGTCAAATTTGTCTTTAGGATTTTTGAAAGGAAGTTGTGTTGGAATTTGGGTTGTTTATTGGCAAGTCTTCTAACAATTACTCTCAAAGATGTTCTTTGCCATGTACTGAACCGCCACTTCTCAGCAAGAGTGTAAATAGCAGCCGATACTCCGCAAAATCGGGTAGCGGTGGTCACCGCTGCGCTTTTTGATATTTATCGACGCTCGCAAGTGTAGCGGCCCGTAGTGGCCGCTATGTATGTATAGCGGCCGCTACATTAACGTAGTGCTCCTACGTAACCGGCACAACTGTAGAAATTTAAAAAAAGAAAAAAGGAAAAGGACACCCCTCTACCCATGTATTCGTCCAACCTAGTGCAAAAAGAAAGAAAGAAAGAAAGAATAGCAACTGCAACTTGCAAGAAGGAGACATACTTGAAGAGCAGGAGCACCAGCGGCAGCCACCACAGTTGCAGCAGGCAGCAACATCGAATCGCTGTGGCAGAAATTGCAGTAGCAGCAACAGATTTTCCCTCTTTTCCTTTCCCTCCCTCCTTTTCCCTCTTTTCTTTTCGTTCTTGGTCTCTTGATGCTTCTGTTTTGGCGAAAACAAATGGCAGCGAATGCCCTAGTTGATTATGTCCCCCATCGTTTTTAAAGGGTAACATATGGACCCCAATTTGGCCCAAAGCCCACTGTATGGTATATTCAAATAAAAAATTAAGTGGGCCCCCGCAGAAAAAAAAAGAAAAAAGAAGGCACAACCTTAATTGGTGGGCTCCACAATGAGGCCCAAGTATTAAAAAAAAAAAAGTTACTCCCTAACCAAATCTTACTTAATTGAAATTAAGGCCTTAGCCAAACTTCATTCTAATTAAAAATAGCACCTAATCGAAATTTCACTCTTATTGGAAATAGGCCCCAATCAAAATTTCACACCAATTGAAAATAGAGCTCCAACGAAATCTCACATTAACAAGAAATAGAGCCAAGACAAATGTCACTTTAATAAGAAATAGAGCACAACCAGGTTTCACTCTAAAATAGGACATGGGTGATAAGTGCTTAATTGTTTACAATTTGAGCCATAATATTTGGTTTATCTTGTGCTAGTCATGTTTGTTTTATTTATTTTTACATAGTCTATGTTAATTTTTATGAAAAGGTCAAAAGGAGCTAAAAGAGAAGAATTTATGAAGAAGTAGGCGTGAATCCCAAAGAATGAGTCATGGTGGGTCCATCCAAGCTGTTTCAGATTTCAAGATTTCGTTCTAATTCTTTGGACAACTTAAAATTCAAATTAGAAGGAAAGAATTGGAGAACAGGAAAGCATAATCAAAGAAGGAAAGTGAAACAAAGAAGGAAAAGAAGAAAACCAACTGTGTTACACGCCCAAAGGGGGCCCCACAATCATTGCAAAAGCTGAAATTCAGAAATTAGAAAGTCCTATTCAAGTTCAAGTGGAGCCTAAGAATGTAGAAGAAAAAGGAGAAAAATAAGGAAAGTTTGAAGCAAGAATTCATGCCAAATTAGAAGTCTGAAAAAGGGTCCCACAGTTAGGGTTGTCAAAATGTCATACGACCCGTTAACATGACATGAACCCACACGATATTAACGGGTTTAGGTTGGCTCTTAATGGGTTCAGGTCGTTAATGGGTTAAACCCGTTAACACGTTAAGTTAACGGGTTGGGTATGAATTAAACAAGTAACCCGTTAACAACCCGCTTGATCCGTTAAATTTTTTTTTACTTCCTAAATGTAAATAAATTAATTTATATTTATAAAAAAAGAAATTAAAATTTATTGTTTTATAGTGGTTTTTAGGTGGGATGCACTTGAGATCCTCACTTATAGTTTCATGTGGCTTATATATTTTTCTTATTTTATTTTTGTATAATTTTTTTTTTAAATTTCGAAATGATTTAATTACTTAACGGGTTAACGGATTGGGTCGGGTAACCCGTTAAATTAACGGGTCATGTTCGGGTTATATTTTTTGACCTGTTAAGTTAACGGGTCGGGTACGGGTTGAGGTGATTTTAACCCGAATTCGTTAACCCGTAACCCGAATTCGTTAACACGACACGATTGACAGCCCTACCCACACTCATTGTGCACGCATCATATGGGCTCACTTTTGTGTTACAAGCTTCAGATTTAATCTCTTTTAATTAATTCTCAGATTTGTGGATCCATTTGAAGAATTTTCTAGAAGATACAAGTGGGACCAGATTTAGAAAGTCTTGCTAATCAAGAAAGAAGACTCCTATTTCATTCTAATTGGGAAGCCTAATTGTAAAGCAAGATGGAAACCTAAACATACAAGGGAACTATTTACATAAGGGGCTGTTGCAAAAGTATAAAAAAACATCCAAAGGGGTGGACGACCAACACCCATCACCACCACACTCGCAGCAATACAACCCTATTTGGAGAGCTTTTTGGAGCGAGGAAAATTGAAGCAAGCTGCTGGATGACTCCTTCTTCATCTTTTAGAGTTTTTCCTAGGACTTTATTTTCCATTTTATTTTTCATTAAAGACATGGGTCGCTAATTTTTTTAGGGCTAGGGTGTAGTTGAAATCCTAGCTTAGTTCTATCTAGTTTCTTTTGGCATCTTTTAATCAAGAATTCGGTTTTATTAGTTGAGATTCTAAACCATGTTTTTAATTGATGAGTTGTGTGTATGCCATGCCAACCATGTTATGTTCAATTAAATTTAAGAGTAGCTAACTTATGTTTAATTGATCTTGATGATTAAGTATATGGGGTTTAGAAACATGAATAATCTAAGTATATCTCATGCTTAGACTCATGCATTTATCATTCCCATTGTTTTATGCATTATGTATGTTTTGACTAGGACATGCCATGCTTAGTTTTTGCATCATAATGAATAATTCATGTAGTATGCCACTCATGAATTAGGTTTAGGGGAATAGTAATCTAGATACATATGCCATGGTCTAGGTTGATAAATGTCACCAATAATTCTGATTTTTTATTAAAGGGTAATAAGGGACATGCATAGAATCGGTTAGGAGAGTAGATGAAACCCTAGTTCATTCATTATTACTATTTTTCAATTCTAGTACTAGTCGTAGTTTAATTCAACCTTTCATCATTCAATTGTATCTTTTAATATTTTGATTTTTAGTTAATTTTGACATTGTTTTATCACAAGTCTTCGTGGGATCGACCTCGTACGTACAATTCATTATACTACATAGTGATTTTGTGCGCATGCGAGTTTTAAGTTGTGTGCATATTAAGTAGCTTATTTCTAGGTTGCTTAGTGCATACCAATGGGACCTAGGAAAATTTAACTCTAATAAGAAATAAGGCCCTAATCAAATTTCACTTTAACTGAAAATTTTCTCTCTCTCTCTCTCTCTATATATATATATATATTATTTTATGACATTTTTTTAGTTTTTAACTTTGCTGAGCTAACCAACATGAATGTATATGAAAAAATATATCAATATTATCATTTTATAATCCCCCAGCGATACATGGTTATTATCATTTTATCATCATCCAGCAATACAGGGTTTCATGCAATGATGGGACCGCCACACCCCCGCTATACTAGCTACTTTTGTAAAAAGACCATATATTCAAGCATTTTTCAATATTCTGGATGTTCTGGGAATTTTTTGGATTTTTTTGACAACTTTTTTTATTCGCACCGCTATGGCCCGCTGCTACCGCTATTTTCATCCTTGCTTCTCGGTCCTCATTACCATTTCTATTCTATGGATGCTCAAGTGTTTAGAACATGATGACTTGTTTAATGATTTAGTGTTCAAAAGAGGATGACTTGTTTAATGGTTTTTCTCTCCTAAAGATCAAGCAAAGATGATGCATCACCTAATTCTTTACCAGATAACAATTTTATCTGTACAAGATCCTAAGTTGTTATCTGGATATATCCCTTAAAAGTTAAAACGCATAAGCCAGCACTACCACTACTATACTTGACTTCTAAGGGGTACATGGTTGGGTTATCCCAGGCCTTACAGCCTGCACCGGGTTCGGTTTGAGCTATATTTTAATAATGTTGGCTGGCTTGGTAAGAATTTTTTTTAATCCAATAGCTAAACGGGGTTGGCCTTCACCTGGGTCTATGTTTGCTTAAAGCTAGACTACATGCCTGCTTGATCTGGCATATTTAAACATGAGAGAGAGAGAGAGAGAGAGAGAGAGAGAGAGAGAGAGAGAGAGCTGGATGATGATTCGGAATTCCTCTTCTTGTTGTTTGTTGTCGATTGAAAAGTAGGTGATGGTTCTCCACTAAGATTCTCTATAAGAGCTGGATGATGATTCTGAATTCCTCTTCTTGTTGTTTTTGAAAACTAGGTGATGGTTCTCTACTAAGATTCTCTATAGGAATTTAAGGTTGATCTAGAATTTTTTGATGTCTGATGTTTGGGAGAGAGTGCTAGCTGATGATTCTGGATTCATCTCCTTGCATATTGTTTTTGTCTTGCAAAACTAGGAGATGATTCTACACTAAGATTGTAGACTGCTGGCTGATGATTCTTATTAATCTCTTGGACATTTTTTTTTTTGGGGTCTAGGTGATGATTCGGCATTAAAATCCTTGCCAGGAATTTATAGATGCTCTGTTTGGGTTTGGGTATTGAGTATTGTGACAAAAAGACGATGAGGATTATCTATGAATCTGAACTTGTTTTGGTCATTGTCGGTTGTAATATTGTTTGCCAAACTGTCAGGACTTACCATCTAATCTGCTCACAGTTGTGGCAGTTAAAAGATGTATGTGTACATTGACAAAGTTTGTTCTATTTGATTGGAGATGATATAAGATTCTTATGAAATTGTTTACAGATTTGCATTGGTCATTCTCTTATACCCATAATCCTGAAACCTTTTTGCTCGAGTGCTTAACATTTCAGGATCCTATGTGGAACTTGAGTGATTAACATGACTCAAGTTGGTCACAATTCACATCCAGGGTCACGTTTGTTGATGATGATTGTCAGTTCATGGGTTTGGTGCTCTAAAATTAGCCATTGTACTGGCTTTTTGACTGCTCAGATTGTACCAGTGATATTTACTTGGTTTCTTCAAGAGCCTTGAGTTATTATCATAAGGGCTTTTGTTGTATAACCATGCACAAGCAATTTAGTTTTAGTTCTCTAGGTCACAAAATGGAAATGTTGTAGCCAAATGCTCATCGGTGCTTTAGTAAACTCTCTAAAATCTTACTTGTATTTGCCAAATTAGTAGGTTACATTCTACAGATTCTACCATAAACTTACATATTTACTTTTATGCACTTCCTTATTGTCAATACTCAATAGTACCCAAGACATCATTTTATTCCCTTTTGTCTTTTTCTGTAGTATGAATGATTTGCTGGTGAAATGTTTTACTGATTCATGTGTCTAGGACCTCCGCATTGGCCACTGTAAGTTTAATTTCCAGATAGTTGCCATATCTCGGATCATCTTCTAGCTAAAAGTTTTATTAGAGATTAAAGCATATGCATATTGATCTTGTGCTCAGGTGCAACCATGCGTTGGTATTTGGAGTGATAAATGCTACTCAAAATATGGTCGCAGACGGCCATTCATTTTAATTGGATCTCTCATGATAGCTCTTGCTGTGAGTTTTGATAGATCTCACATTACATTGTTAGACTAGCTGTTGCATGGTCTCCCCTATCTTGACCCATTGAAAGTATTTTCATCATTTAGGTGACTATAATCGGGTTTTCTGCAGACATTGGGTACGTCTTAGGGGATACAAGGGAGCATTGCAGGTGAATTTTGTTCTTTTCTTGATATTATGATTTTGATTGCACAAGTGAAATGTTTGAGATTTTGACCAAGTTCCTTATTTATACAGTACTTATAAAGGTACACGAACACGGGCAGCTATTGTATTTGTCATTGGCTTTTGGATGCTGGATCTTGCTAACAATACAGTTCAAGTAAGCTTGTTGAAATGGTTGTCTCCTGTTTTCTAAATTTTCCTAGTTTTTATATCATGCACTTGATGTGTATATGTGATACCTGAACACATGATGTTTAATCAGGTACTTGGATATCATATTTTTTAGATTTTTTTTTATTGGTACTGTGTTTGACAATTCAGTCGTCCATCTCCTTCAAGCATATGTGACAGTTTCCCAATAACATTCCTAACAACAAAATACAGGAATAAAAGACATATAGAAGGACTATACGTACAAGAAACTAGGACATAGGGGAGACCAAGTAAGAACTTAAATGGAGTAGCGAGGAAAGACATGATTGATTGTGGAATTCCTGAAAATGTGGCTCCAAATGGGCTGAATGGAAAGTAGAGATACAAGCTGACCCAAAATAGATGAAATAAGGCTTCAGTGATGATGCACTGAATGTGCTTGCTGACGTTGCTATGACACTGCCTATCCATGATGCACTGAATGTGCTTGCGGACATTGCTATGACACCATCTATCTACAATTGACACTGCTTCAATTTTTTTCCAAGGGTAGTACAGAATCTCCAGCTGCAATGACTGTTAGTATGTGTTGGTGGTGAGTGAACCCAGCTAAAAGCAATGCTGTAGGAGAAGAGGGAGAGAAATTAGTAGCTTATGTAGGAGCAAGCATTTAAGAGTTGGAAGGTGTTCATTGTCACAACCATGAGGTGGCGAGTTTGAGTCATGTAACCAATTATATATATTAAAAAAATTGAGAGTTTTGCTAGCCAGAGGAATGACTGGATACAGAAACCAATGAATCTGTCAATGGAACCTGCAAATAAAAGAGGGATTTCTGAATTGGAGATTTAAAAAAAAGAGGAAGAAAAACTTGACCACATTGGATGTTGAAAGAAATCAGATTAATGACAATGAAATGGATGTTGAACAGAGAAAACAGTGTAGGGTTACAAATCACAGATCCTGCTTTCAACTAGGCATCACATTTGATGGGGGCCATGGGGCTGATCTTTGGAAAATATCCAACCAATGGAACCCCATTTATTTGGTTAAACCAGTGGATGCCACCGACATTCCAATGGCTTCTTCGACAAATTCATGTCCTTGTATGTACAGTGTTTCATGTGACTTTCTTCTTCATATCTATATAGTTTCTGTTGATTTCCCAAAGGCTCTTTCGACAAATTCATGTCACTGTATGTACAGTGATTCATTTGACTCTCCTTTTCATATCTATATAGTTTCTGTTGATTTCCCGGTGTTGTTTCCATTGTAGGGTCCAGCTCGTGCCCTTCTGGCTGATCTTTCTGGTAAGCGCATGTTTCCATGCAAATTGTTTTATGGCTATTCTGCATTCAACATCTTGCGATATTCCAGAAAATGATTTCTTGGTACCATGCAAGATTGTTAAGATGGTTAGATGTTTTGTGGCAGGTCCTGACAAATGCAATTCAGCAAATGCAATATTTTGCTCTTGGATGGCTCTTGGAAACATCCTTGGGTTTTCTTCTGGTGCTAGTGGAAACTGGCATAGGTGATGGTTTCTTAGTTAATAATGGATTTATAGTTTATTTGTTTTTTTACTTTTTTACTGTTTAATTTTATGGATCTTGTTGGCATCATATATGAACCTAGTCATATTTCACATACACATGCTGGTTACCATTCGGGCAGGTCAGCTCGGATTTGCTCAACCGAAGCCTGACCTGAAATGGATTCAAAGTCAGTCAAATAATACAATATAACTGATCCAAGCCCATTCCGAATTGTAAATTCACTATCCCCATGCAACTTGAGTTTCACTGAGTACCTAAAATTTAGAAAATTCTAAATCCTTGAATTCCCATGTGGGTTTTAAAATTCAGTCATAAGCCTGATCCAGAGCGGAACAAGCCCTTCCTGAATTTCACTTTTGGTGGGATCATTTGATGTGGGTTCATGTTTCACCTGACCTAACCTCTAACGCATCCTTCTGCTACACATTGTATTGGCTGATACTCTCCACGTGGCTATTTTAACATTTAATGAATTTCATGCTGATATGGCCAATGTTCTGATACATTGCACTGATGCAGCTAATACATTTCGGTTCGGGCCCTACCAATATGGGCTCTGATACTGATATTAGATGGTGGCGTGTGTTTCAGTTCTTGAACTCATCTTGCCTTAATATCTGTTGATTGTCTCTGTCTTCATGAGTTCTACAGTAACTGGTATTTCTTTGAGACTCTTCTTCTTTTACACTGATCTCTATAGTGAAGAGCATTCCTCTTGGGTCCGGTGTTGTAAGATGCAGATTTTAGAATCTTATAATGAGGTTTAGTTGTTGGTGGCACTAACCTGCTCTCACGAGACCACTTACTCATCTTTTAATTGAAAAACTTCTCTACTGCTTCAAGTTTAGATTTAGACTTTTCCATTCGTTAGCAGATCGTGAATGGATGTTTCCATGTTGAGCAGGTGGTTTCCATTTTTGACCTCAACAGCTTGCTGTGAAGCCTGTGGAAATTTGAAGGCAGCATTTCTAGTAGCTGTGGTGAGTGTCTCACCAATCATGTTATTAATTTATCCTTTTGTTTTCTGTTTCTCAGTTTTCCCTTGTGGCCTCAGAAACTTAACAGTAACTAAGTTCTGCCATCTTAGCAAAGGTAATACCAGAAATGGGACAATTCTGATCTTGCAGCTATACTTGCAAAGATTAGTATCTTGCCGAAACATATTATTGGTCCACAAAGCCATCTGTATTAAAGTATTTTTTCTGCAAATGTTGCACAAAAAGTACCACATTATTGAAGTCGTTGGCTTCTAATTTCATAGTTTGCCAACCAGGACCAAGACCAGACGTTGGCCAGTTTGCTGGTTGAGTCAACCTGGAAACCTTGTTTATAAGGTAGGTCAGTAAACTAAATTATGAACCTTTTGCCATATATTTTTCTATACAACTCCAGATAAATATATATTTCAGAAAAAATAGCAGTGCACAACATCGCAAGGACAATGTAGCAAACAAATTATATGGCCATGCTCATGCAATCAGCCATTCACATGGAACCTGCTCGAATTCTTTCAATGCTCACGTAAGCAAACACTATCTGCTTATGCATGCTTAGGGCAGTTGGTTACAGACATAAAAGTTCCTCCAATTGGAGAGGAGCACACGGGTTGGATTCCCAAGGAAAGGTTGTCCACTGTGCTCTCTAGTAAAACTATCCTACAGTCCACTAGGTTTTATTTTTGCCAAAACCTGAGTAACAAATCTGAATAGTACATGAAGATTTGCACATTTATTTTTGCGAAAATTTCAAATAGTAAGTGTAAAACTTTTGGCTCATTTAAAAAAAAGGTATATGAAGATTTGAACTTTTGAAAACCCTTCTTTTTTTTTTTTTTTAAATATTCAAATCTTCATGTACGTTTTTTTTAAAATGAACCAAAAGTTTAATGCCTTTATGAAAATTTCCCTTTTTTTTTTTAAATACCCAGCCAAGGGGGCTGGGACCCATGAGATACCCCATCCGGGGGGAGAGCACCCGCTCAACAGGAAGAAAACCTGAACAAGCAAGGAGGGAAACCGTGGGGGGAGGACCTGCTCATGTAAGGAGAGAAACCCGCACCACGGGGAGAGGACCCGTGGATGATCCCTGTGCAGTGAGGTGTGAAACAGGGTTCCCAAACAACGGGCCAAACCCTGGTTCTCAGTGGTGGTCTTGAGTGCAGTAGATGATTGAACGAGTGGAAGGAACTGAAAGAAGGAACTGAAATATTTCATCCCAGTAAATGGAGGGGCAATGTGTATGTATGCGGCGGGTGATGAAAATTGTGGGCTCACTTTGGCCAGTGCAATTCATGAAGACGGGCAGGTTGCAATGAAAATTGTGTGGCCTACTTCAATGCTGTAAAAAGATGCTACTGGATGTCAATGGTTGTTCACATTGTTTTGATGCCATATGCATTCATCTGCATTTGTTAACAAAAGTATGAAAACTGTGGGCTCACTTTGGCAAGTGCCAATTCATGAGGACGTGAGGGTTGCAATGAAACCTGTATGACCCACTTCGATGCAGTAAAAAGAGGCTATTCGATGTCAATGGTTGTTTGCTTTGTTTTAATGCTACATGCATTCATCTGTATTTATTAACTATGTTTTGATATGATGTAGTGCTTCCTCACGTTGTGTACGGCTGTCACTATATATTTTGCTGAGGAGGTTCCACTGGTAGCAAAGCCACAACATCATATTTCCGATTCTGCACCTTTATTAAATGGTGCTCAAAGACCTAGTGTTGGATTGTCAGATATGCACTCTGAGAAGCCAATAGATGATCATGTAAATGGTATCAGTTTACAAGTTGCTAATGAAGGTACTGCTGAAACGTCAATGCATCAGTCATTAAAACCTGAAGAGCAGAATCAAGTGTATCATGATGGACCTGGAGCAGTCTTGGTCAACCTTTTGACAAGCTTGAGACATTTACCACCTGGAATGCATTCAGTGCTTCTTGTCATGGCTCTTTGTTGGGTGGGTGCTACATTACACACCTACTTGGTTATCCAAGCAGAATACATTTCCTCATTATCTTGTTCGAAATTCTCTATCCACTGTCTAAAGTTGCAGTTGGGCTTGCTCCCCTGGAAAAAAAGACCAGGCATGACTTGTTTTAAGTATGCTGGGTTGTCCTGTCAGTTAGACCTTGGGGAAAGCATAGATATGAAGTTCAGGTAGAGGTGCTGAAGGGCCGAGCCAGCCTTGGCCTGACCCTACTGGGGCTTTGGCCTTGTGTTTTTGTTCTCGACTTCTCGGGCCAGCCCTGAATCTAAAATTTGGCCCTTTTAATAGATGGGCCAGCTTGGATTGAGCAATAGAAAGCCTGAAGTGTGGCCTGGCGACGTGTATAAGGAGGGCCGGACTTGGGCCCAGGCCAGGCACTTAAGGCCCTTGTCGGGCTTGTGCCAGATACGGGCCTTTATTCTAAAGTGGGGCCGGTTCTGGATATGACTCAGCCTGGCCTGGCTCATGAACACCCTTTAGCTCAGGTCCTTGATTGGTTCACTGGACTTTGGGCTCAATGCATATATGCATGGTGAGGCCCAATTGCGCCCCGAAACTGTTGTATGACATGTATTATTTTTAACTATTTAAACAGCTTCTTCCCACCAAAAAATAAAAGAATTAAACAGTTACTTATATCATGCCTGCAGTTGTCATGGTTTCCATTTTTTCTCTTTGATACGGATTGGATGGGACGTGAAGTTTATCATGGTGATCCTAAAGGGATCGAGACATCCCAAAAAGCAGCTTATGAAAATGGTGTCAGGGAAGGTGCATTTGGTTTGCTAATAAATTCAGTAAGAACTCATTTTGACCAACAATCTTTCTCCCTTTTCCATGATCCATATCTGCTTGTGTTTCAATGAGGAAACATAAGCAATTGCATCTTGGGAAATTGTTTTTTTCATCTGTCGGCACAGGTGTATGTAGAACTAACAGTTCTTTACTGATTAGGTTGTTCTTGGGATCAGCTCTTTCCTCATCGAACCAATGTGTCAACGGATAGGTGCAAGATTAGTTTGGGCAGTGAGCAACTTTATTATATTTGTCTGCATGGGGGGCACTGCAGTTATAAGCTTGTTTGCCAGTAGGAAGTATTCTGATGGAATCCAGCATGTAATTGTAGTGAATGGAACTACCCGGGTTGCAGCTTTGGTTATCTTCGCGGTTCTTGGATTTCCTCTTGCTGTAAGCATATTTTTAATGCCTGTTTCAATATCCATTACCTTTCAGGACTGCCATTGGTCGTCCTGTTTTGGGTTCTGTTTTTGGAGGGGCCATGGTTGTGGTAGTTTTGTTTTTGGGTCTTTCCTTTTTGTGCCTGTGGCTTTTCAGCATACCTCCTCTCTTGTACTGTTTAGCCGCGTTTCAATGAATGTTAATATTCTCAAATACACACACACATTACCTTTCAGTGTCATCCACAGAAAGATTCACTGTGCTATGCTTATGATAACTGTTTGGACGTGCAGATTACATATAGTGTTCCATTTTCTGTAACCGCAGAGTTGACTTCTGATTCAGGAGGCGGACAAGGTCTATATTGAATCGACTCTTTATATATATATAAATAATCTTTTATCCTTATCTTTTGGTCATTTGGCGACGCAAAAGGGGTCATTATTATTATTATTATTATTATTATTTGTTCTAAATAGTATCTGTCACCTTGCAGGGCTGGCTATTGGGGTTTTAAATCTTGCTATTGTCATTCCTCAGGTATCTTCTGGAAGTGTTTTGTCTTTTGTATTTATTTGTGAATCACTCTGTCTGGTTTTCCAGTCATGCTCTAATTCTGATCATGCAGTGCAAATTTATACCTTATCTCAATTTTAGCATGCTGTGAACCACATGGACTCATTTTTTAACATGCATGAATCTTCTTACAGCAACACTTCATGGATGTGCCTATCACATAAGTTTTAAGAGAGAAAGATTACTGTGGGCCCCAACATTCTTTTTTTTTTTTTTTTTTTGGGGTTCCTTTAGGCTCTTAAATGTAGTCCATGGCCATTGCCTGTATTTTCTTGAACTGTGTTCACTGTAATGTTCAAAGCAGGGGGAAGGGTGGAAGATAAAAATGCTTAGTTGTCAGACTATGCTCGCCAAATATGCACTCTGGATAATTGTACATAGGAGTATTTGTATGGGGAGTACTTACCCTTGTTTAGCTTGTCATACCTTTCCTTTTTGTCTGCAGATGATTGTATCACTTGGGGCTGGTCCTTGGGATGCTCTCTTTGGTGGAGGGAACATACCGGCATTTGTTCTGGCATCTATATTTGCATTTGCTGCAGGTACTACCGCAATTTTGAAGCTGCCAAAGCTTTCCGGCGGGTCCTACAATTCTCCTGGTATTCATGGTTTCGGATGATTTCTGCATTGAGAGAAAAAAAGCGGTTCCTGTCCTTTAAAATTACATGTTTCAGGCAGGAGGCTGTGCTGATTTTGCAGCCCATTTGCATACAAAAATTAATGAGCTTTTCCATCTCATTTGATTCATTATTTTTTATTATTTTTCCACCACTAATGTTGAGGAATTCATAATGTGAAAGTATTAGTTGATAGGGAAACTTAAAATGCAAATGCTTTTGTTGGGATAGCATCCTCAGATGTTTGTATGAAAGTGTATCTACTGCACCTATATTTCTCAGTAATATATATATATATATATATATATATATATGCTTCCAACAATAAAGAAGAATTCCTTTATCAGAAGATAATGAGAAATTTCTTTTGCGGAATCTGTGTTCATTAATGAAGAAATTAATTCTGGAGCTGGGAGTGGTTGATAGTTTTATTCTAAGCTACCACTGAGAGTACATTAAAAAAAAAAAAATTCCCGTGTTTTCTGCCATATTTGTTCCTATTAACTCCAACCTCCTCTTGCCAGCAGCACCTCATCAAAAGCGGGACCCACCTCATCATGGCCTTGGGGAGTTGGGGTGGGTGAAGAATATATGGAATGCCCCTCTCTCTTTATTAGGATTAGGATTAGGATCTTCAAAGCAATTTAAAACCCCATTTGAATGTCGAATTCACAGCCAGAAGGATATGGATCCAGCGCCAGCGGGGCAAGGCTCATGTGTGAGTGTGACCTGAGGTAACCGCCAACGACAACTACCGTGTCCCAGACCACTAACCACCCTAGCTGCAACTTGGGATCATTATTTATTGTTTTGGTGGCCGGATTTAGTAAATCAAAATGGTTTTTCTTGGCAGATGTGTTTCTTTTCTTCTTTCTTCCTACCTTCCTTCTAATTTCCCTTATCCCTAAAATGTCATTCAAAACGTATATTTTTCAAACATTTTTGTTTTCTAAGGTTTATATCTTTTAGAACTCAGCTGTGAAATCCGTGGATACAATAATTTGGGTTGGGCCCTCCCCTCCTCAAGCCGTTTGCCTAATAATGGTTTTGGCACTGGGTAGGTATTACAGATCCGGTCCGTGTTCTTATAACCTTCCGACTTTGGACTTGTGGTGGCTGCTGAAACCATAGTGGGAGAGCGCATACATCTATCTCCACCACTTGGTAGACTGTCGTCTGATGCGGATGGTCTGGCATCATTCATGGACATATGCAATTTCACCTAAGTGGGGCCGGCCGGACCACTCTTCTAAATCTAATTGACCCCACCCCATGTGGTAAAGAATATGGTGAAGGTAACATCAACAAGCAAAGCAAAGCAATGCATTGCATCTCATCTTCTCTCTTTCCTCCTTTTGCTTCTTTTCTATTCTAAATGTTCTTGCGCTTTTAAAGAGATACCTCATAAAAAAGCATGACTTAAATGAAACCCAACCGATATAATGACTTGGCTTCAGACCGTTAATGGGTTTGAAACTGAATTTTTATACCATGGGTTGGCCAAGTTGTCGGGCAACTAACTAAATATGGTATGGTATGGGCACTTCATTAAGTATAGAATCTTTTGTGATTTAAATTAATTAGACGGGAATGGTCTGCCAGTGCCAAATTGAAGAAGAATCAGTGCTAATCTTCCATGATGGGAATGTATTGGATCCTCCACCCTAGATCTAGATGTGCCTCTCATATGTCAAAGATGGCGCGTTTTAAGAAAATGTCTTCAATCTAAAGAAAGTTTATTTATATATAAATGGCTTCTGCAAAGAAAGGGTGGGTATCCACTATCCACCCCACTTTTTCTTTATATATATATATATATATATATATATATATTTATATCACCTGAATGTATACATATGTCCACTTTCTAGGCTATGGATGGCCCCACATTAACTGTGTGGTTGTTGTTTCTCCCACTCCAACCACTCCCGCACCATTGCTGACCTTGACGCCGACTGCACAACCCATTTTACCTTCTAACGTTCAACCGCAGACGCTTGAGCAGCCATGGTGTGTGCCCCGGTCCAAACGAAATGGCAAGCCGGTCACATACTTTACCCTCCGCCCAAGGCCTCAGCGGCATTATTATTACCATCACCATCATAAGATTGTGATTTGTTTAATAAAAATAAAAACATGATTAACATAATCTTATGCCTTCTTGTTTCATATATATATATATATATATATATATATCTTCTCATCAAATGATCCATCTCATGATGGTGGGACCAGCTCTTCCCTCGGTAGCAATTTTTAGGAAAAGGATGCAATTGCACTCCTTTGCACCTCAGCATTTCTGAAAGTCCCTGCCCCGGCCCTCTCAAATCAATAACCGTGTCCCATCGTTTTACTTTCCCTGTATGCAAGCAATAATACCTTTCTCATGTGATATGTCTCCGTCCATAATCCATATTGATATGGGTCTGTGACTTGTGACAAGAAAACCATCATCCATTCCATTCCAGACGGTCTGTCAGCCAGGCCGGAGCTCTTTTTTTTTTAATTTCCTTTTACTGTCAAAAAGAGAATGACACCAACAGCATCCACGGGAAGGGATGTGCAAATGAGAATGCATTGGTGTAAAGTAAGGCATGAATGGACTTGGACTTAGACACGAGCAACTCCGGGTGACTTGGTCAGATTGATGGCCTGACTGATTCGGCATTCTAGCCTGTTGAGTGCGTTGACTCGGCCAAGTCAGGGCATGCCAATTAAGACCTTTCTTTTATTACTTTTAAAATTTTTTTTTTTTTTCTAACGCACCCCGCATATAGTTAGAAACACTTCTTCTCCTCTTCTCCTTCTACATGTACACTGTAACAAACAGGGAACATTAGACAAACATACACATAACCGGAAATTCCGTATAGAGAAACCAACTTTTTTTTTTTTACCATTTTTTTTTTTTGGTCGCTATCGACCTTCATTTTATATATTGAGGGTCGACGGCTACCATCGCTATAATAAGTGAGGGTCGCAGTAGACCTTGAGCAGGCATATACTCATCTTTTTCCTTCTTCCCAAACTCAATCCAATGATGGAACATATATAAACACACTCAGAGGTGTGCCCTTCTGATGTTGATATGACTTTTGAGGCCCATTTGGATGTGTGCCTGTTCATAAAGGGTTGTGAAATGTAGGGGAGATTATGGGTGTGGATAATTTTTTTTCTTTTTTTTTTTTTTCTTTTTACATCTAACATACTATGAGACATTATTACTATATTACATGAACTGACATTAATAAAATGATTATATAACATGTAGATACAGCAGTCAATTTCGAAAGGCATGCATGCAATATTTTTAAAACAAGGTCAACAATGAAATTCTTACATCATACATCAAAATTGTTCATGTGGGTAATAATAAAACAAGCCCTACCGGCAACTTCTTCAAGTACCAGTCAACACACACCCAAAGATGAGAGATAAACTGTTTGAAACAATGATATCAACAAATGCTATCCAGTATGTTTGTATAAACTCCATCATTAGATTGAGTTTGGGGAAAAAAGATAAGGAAGAAGATGAGTTTATGCCTGCTCAGGGTTGACTGCGAGCCTCACTTGTTATAATAAGGGTCGCCGTCGACCCCCAATACATAAAATGAAGGTCGATAAACCAAACCAAATCAATCATTTTTCCTAGTAGGTAGGGTCGGCTATATGGATTTAACGACGCCAATCAAATCTGTTTAGGGCCATGTCCTCCGTTAGATCCATGTAGGCAATTTCATGCTTAATAGTTTCTTTCCAACTTCTCTTGGGTCTCCCTCTCCTTCTTCTACTTCTGACAATTTCCATGATTTCACATCTTTTAACAGATGCCTCTGTTAGACGCCTTCTAATATAGCCGAACAATCTCAGTCGATTTTCTCTCATTTTATCTTCAATCGGTGCTATTCCTACTTTGCCCTTAATCTCCTTGTTCCTAATCATATCTCTCCTTGTGATCCCACACATCCATCTTAGCATTCTCATCTCCGCAACTTCCATCTTCTTAAGATGATTATGCTTTACTGCCCAACACTCTGATCCATATAACAACGCTGGGCGTACCGCCACCTTATAATACTTTCCTTTAACATTGAGGGGGACTTTTCGATCACACAAGACGCCCGAAGTACTCCTCCATTTGGTCCACCCAGCATGAATCTTGTGACTTACATCCGTATCAATCCCTCCATCCTGTTGCACCATAGATACAAGGTATCTAAAGTTTTCTTTCTCTATAATCTTTTGTGTGCCCAAACTTACTTCTATGTTACCAGGTGTCCTACTTTGACTAAACTCGCATTCCATATATTCCGTCTTGCATCGACTTAGCCTAAGCCCTTTAGTCTCTAACGTTTGCCCCACAATTCTAACTTAGCATTCACTCCTCCTCTCGTCTCATCCACTAAAACAATGTCATCTGCAAATAGCATACACCACGGCACCTCATCTTGGATATGTCTTGTAATCTCATCTATAAATAGGGCAAACAAGTACGGGCTTAACGCTAAGCCTTGGTGTAGATTAATCATGATAAGAAACTCTTTAGTCTCTTCATCAGTCGTTCTTATAGATGTCACGACTCTATCATACATATCCTTTATCGCCTCAATATATGCGGCACGCACTATTTTCTTTTCCAGTACTCTCTATAGAATCTCCCTAGAAACCCGGTCATAGGCCTTCTCTAAGTCAATGAATACCATATATAAATCTCTTTGACCTTCTCTATACTGTTCCATTAACCTTCTCAGGAGAAAGATAGCCTCCATGGTTGATCTCCCATGTATGAAACCAAATTGATTCTTTTAAACGTTTGTGTTCTTCTTAGTCTTCTCTCAATAACTCTCTCCTATAATTTCATTGTATGGCTCATTAATTTAATCCCGTGGTAGTTCGCACAATTCTTGATATCTCATTTGTTCTTATATATGGGTATAAGAATACTTTTCCTCTATGCATCATGCATCTTCTTGCTCTTTAGCACTACATAAAAAATCTTTGTCAATCAACTTATGTCATCCTCCCCCAAGTACCTCCAGACCTCAATAGGGATACCATATGGCCCAACCGCTTTCCTATTCTTCATCATTTTCAATACTTCTTTAACTTCTTCCCTATTGATTCTCCAATAAAATATATGATTCGATTCTTCCTTAGAAATAGTAAGCTGCCCTAATTGTATGTCACTACTACTGCTTTCGTTAAATAACTTGTAGAAGTAGCTCTTCCAACGCTCATTTATCTCCTCTTCCTTTACTAATACTTTTTCATCCTCATCCTTAATGCATTTAACTTGGTTTAAGTCCTTGGTCCGCCTATCTCTGGCTTTAGCAAGCTTGAATATCTCTCTTTTGTCTTCCTTAGTGTCAAGTCGCCTATATAACTCCTCAAATGCCTTTGCCTTGGCCTCACTAACTGCCTTCTTGGTTTCTCTTTTTGCTTCTTTATACTTTTCCAAGTTCACTTCATTTCGATCATTTTGCCAAGTTTTAAAGCACTCTCTTTTAACTGTTATCTTGTCTTGGATGACTTCACTCCACCACCATGCCTTTTTCTGTGCCGGAGCACCCCCTTTGGATTCTCCTAAAACTTCTTTCCCTACCCTCCTAATACACTCTGCTACCTTATCATAAAATGAAGGTCGACAGCGACAATAAAAAAAATGGTAAAAAAAAAGTTAATTTTTGAGGAAACTACTGGAAAAGGCCCCTAAGGACCCCTATGGATGGTTGATGACCCAGTATAATGTTGGAGACCGGAGAGGTCCCCTGGGCCCATTTTATTTATTTTTATTTGTTTAATGAAATGGTTGATATCGACCATTCTGGCGATTTTACGCAACTATTTGAACCCTATTTCTCCCTCATTCTGCAGTCGTCTCCTTTCCCTTTTCCCTTCGTCTGTCGCAATTGACATTTTTCCCTTTTAGGTCTGAATTCTCCTTGGAAGGAGGCTGATGTATTCTTTATTAATGGTGCCAATGTAGTGTTCTATCTCTTCATCTTCTTCTCCAAGGTCTTTCAAGAGCTCTGAAATGTCGGGTTCAGTTGGGCTGTTTCGTGAACAGGGGGGAGCCTTAATCTTGTTCATCTTCTTCTCCAATAGATTTCAGTCTCTTTAAGAAATTTCCCTTCATCCCTTTCATCTATGTTTTTATAGATATTTGAAGTGAAAGCCAACTATCAGCTATCTTGAGAACCCAATTCCTGAAATGAAGTGAATATGAGGGATTGAATTCAACCAAGAGATGAAATCACTACTCTTGATTTTCTTCCTTGATCTTCTTAAAAATTTGAATAGAAGATTGCAGTTCTCTGAAAGCTTAGTTCTTGATATGAACATATGAAGGAAATAATTAGGTGATGGATTCTTGGATAGAATCAAAACCTCTGTGAATTTTTATAACAAAAGCTAAAATCAATTCTCTTCAAAAGCCCAGTTCTTGACATACATATATGGTTGGTGGTTTTTTCTTGCTCTTGATAATCTTTTAGTCATATTGTCGAACATTTGCTCTGCGTTCTTTTCGCTCGCCTGCGGAAGAGAGAGAGAGAGCGTTTTTTTTCTTTTTTTAGCTCTAATGGTTGATATCGACCAATCTGTCAGTTAGATTTTTTCTTAACTTACTCGTTGAACACAACAGAATAGTCAATATCGACTATGTTGGAAAAAATCTGATGGACATATTGGTCGATATCGACCGTTAATGGTTGATATCGACCAATCTGTCAATCAGATTTTTTTCAACATATAACTATTTTATTTGCTGAATACTATAAAATAGTTGATATCGACCATATCGCAAAATGATAAAAAAAAAGATTGAAAAGGAACTTGAGGACCCCTCTGGTCTTCAACATGTTACTGGGTCCTCGTTTATCCTATGGAGTCCTATGTGGTTTTTTCCCGTAGTTTCCTCTTAATTTTTCTATACGAATTTCTTATTAGGTGCATGTTTGTCTAAATTGACCACGTAAAGTACTTTTTTTGTTCTGATAAGAACCCAGTCTCTTTCTTTTTTTTTCTTTTTTTCTTTTCAGATAGCAGCATATCGACACAATTGATAGAGCATATCGACCCAATTGATAGTCATTAAATCAATGAACTCTCTCATTGGACCATTGAGAAACGACAGTACCGTTCATGGTAGAGAAAAAATGAGGTAAAGTCTACACTCAAATCAGTCGTAATCAGATCCGTTATATCTTTGTAAACAGAGTTTGAGGTTTGACTTTCTGGGTACTCCTAACTCACCTAAGTTACTTGGTAATTGCGTTTCAGCAATGCCAAGTGACAATGATAATTCATCTCTTCCTTCCTTTTCATTGAAATGCTTGTGCCTCGTTCTTCCCCCACAAAGCAATCAAGTCGAGCAACTCCAAACATGCATCCTCTAGTAACAGATAACAAGACAGTTGATGAATTTAGATTTACAATGTAGAAACAGCGATAGATCCAAAAGGCTTTAGGGTCGCCTAGTTTCAGTGATTTTGTCAAACTGTTGCTCAAATACTTGCAATTAGATCAATGGTTATAACTATCTCCTCAGAAAAGGCAAATGAATCCCGTGTAAACCTCTATCTCATCACATTACACAACTTCAGAAATTCTATTCATTTCAGAAACCATTTCATTCAAATTCAGTTCATTTCTATTACATGTTTTAAAAGCACTAAAAAACAACAACAAAGAAGGAAATAGAAATATCAAAATTTTGTATCTCCACCTACAAAGTACAAACAAACCCATTTCTTACATTCTTCAAAACAACCTCAAACCCAAAGCCTCAAAATTCAATTATTTTCACTGTGCAAAAACAATGAGAGAGAGAGAGAGAGAGAGAGAGAGAGAGAGAGAGAGAGAGAGAGAGAGAGAGAGGCTGTTTCATCAAATGCAACAAACAGGGCAGAGTATAATTCCATTCTCATTGCAGTCTGGACATCTTAGAAATACCCCATCATCCTCATCAAAGATCTTACAGCTTCCAAAGCATCTATCACAAGGCACAAATCTCACGTCTCCACAGCCCTCACAAGCAACCCCACCGCCACCGCATCCTTCCAATTTCTCACATCCTCGTACAAGCTTTCCAAGCTCCCCAGATTCATGCAATTGCCTGACATCTTCAGCACCACCCACATACCTTCCCTTCACGAAAACACTAGGGAGACCACCAAAACTGTGCGTTTCCGCACCCGATATCTCATATAGCTCATCCCTAAACCCCTGGTGCATTGAAACGTCTCTCTCGTCCACTCTCACCCCATATCCTCTAAAGATGAGCCTCACATCACAGCAATCTTCGTATGTCTTCCTCACCCCTCTCAAGCTCGTAAAATAGATGACCACCCTCTCCTCTCCACGCGGCGGCGGGGGGTATTTAGAAGACAGCCCCATTTCACTGTTGACTGTACGTTTGTCGATTCTTTCCTGAAAAGCCCGAATTCGCTCTTGCACGGTTCCGATTCTGGATAACCTATTGTTGCAGTTGCTGCCGGGTTTGTCCGGTTCTGGAGAGAGCGGCCGGCAAGTGTTGGGCGGGGAGAGCTCGTCCAGGGCTTTTCTGAAATGGGAGAGGATCTCCGGGTCGAAATCTGCAATGACGGGGTGGTCCGCTGCATTGTACTGAAGCCAAATAGGTCTGGGGGATTCCGCTTTGGTGTAGTCTTTGGGTTTGGTACCGGTTTCAGGGATCTGGGTGTCTGATAAAGCGTGAAAAGAGAAGGATCGGAGAGGGCTGCTGTCTTCCAAGCCGTCCATCAGCTCCCAGGCGTCGATCGTCTCCGGCTCATTGGGTGGAGTTTGGAGGAGAGGTGTTTTGGGGATTTGAGAGATCTTTCCTTCCATCTTATTCGACCATGCCTTCGCTTGCAGCAGGACCTCTGCTGAAGAAAGAATGGATCTTTCCTTGTCCTTGTGGTCGTCTTCTTCTTCTACTGCTTCTTTGTGTGGTGTTGGTGTTGGTGTTGGTGTTGATGTTGTTCTTCTTCTTCTTCTTTGGCGTTTTCTTCTCATCTTCTTCTTCATTAGCGTTAGTACTGGCAGAAGAGGTATTAGGGTTTTGATCGTCGAGCTTGAGAGTGCCCAGAGTGGTGGATGTGAGGGCGACGACGTGGTGGCTGTCGCCTTTCCCCTGGGCGGGATGGTGTATGGGCAAGGAGTAGCTGCGAGCCAGAGGAGCGATTGGTTTGTCGCGGAGTGCTTGCTTGGAGCTCGCGCAACCCATTGCAGAAAAGAAAGAAAGATGTGAAAAGAAAGAAGAGCAATGAACGTTTTTTTTTTTCTCTTCTTCTTCTTCTTTGCAGACGTTGGAAGGGAATATATGTGGGGAAGAAAGAAATTCTGTTTCTGTTTCTGTTTATACAAGAATCAAAGACTGAAGGGAGAAAGAAATCACAATCGAATTCTAAGGTTTACGAAAATAAAAGAGAAATCTCAATACCTTTGGTGAAGAAACACTGGAATTATCCAAGAGGGAGGGGATGAAATCAAGTAATCTATCTGAGATTCGGAATGCCCTGACCTGGACAAAGCTGAAACCCACACAATGAAACGAAGGTGGGGGTGGGATGGGAAAAACAGATCTCATATCATAATCAGATGAAGATGCATCATCGACCGAATTCTCCAAATGACACCGGATGATTCCCTATTTCCATGTACAACTACTAGTACGATCATGAAACCTCTAGTAAGACCAACCGATCCGAAGAGAAATGTCTCACAGAGACTTGCAATGCACAAATACAAATGCAATGATCTGCTCAATTCACTCTCTTTAATTTTATAGGACGAAAAACATGGAATGAATCTCGATGAATCCTCCCCGTCTCCTCATTTATAATCATTCATATCAAAGCCTCTCTCATCGTTTTCTCGTGGATTTAAGAGACTACTTACAAGTCTCTTTTTCTCTCTCGGCCCCCGCAAACAAGCAAACAAACAAAGAAGAAGAAGCCGTTTCCAGAGTCTATATAGTCTATAGGGGGGTGTGGGGAATAGAGAGAAACAGAGGAAAAAAAAAAAAAAATATTGGAAGGGTTTCCAGTTCCACGCGCTTTTCTTTTTCTTTCTTTCCGTTTATATCCATCATAATCCATGGCATCAGGGCTGGGGATCGCAATCTTTCGTGATTGTTTCCGTATCTTGTACTCGGTTTCACTGGAAGAAACGAACAGCTTTTACTTTACTAGTACTGACGTTTGTACAGGATGGATAAAACTAACAGCTTTTACTTTACTTGTAGTGCCGTTTGTACAGTATGGATGAAACTACTAAATACTATCCAAAGAATCCTATTGTTAAATCTCTTCCATTAGCGGATCAATAATGATCCGCCACGTCATTTAAAAATTTATATGATTTTAAAATTTAAAAAAAATTTAAATGAGACGAAAGAAAAATCACCTCAATCTTTGAATGACATGGTGGATCAAGATATATAAGTGAAAAGAGAGTCCAGATCTCAGTTTTTTTGTTTTTTGTTTTTTGTTTTTTTGGAAGGGCCTATTTATTTTCATTAAGATATATAAGGTGATTAAAAATAAAGATTAAAGGTAAATGTCTAAAATGACATCAAATAAAATTTTCTTAGTTTTCTTTATAGAGAAATAGAATAGAAAGAAGATTCGATCTATTGCTCATTTCTTAAATTTTACCTTTGATATTCGTTCTTAACCACCCCTTTAAGGGCTTAATTCCTAAACAGGGCCATCATATTAAGATACAAGGAAATCCAGAAAAAATCTTACTCGTAATTTTGGCATAATGTATATATTTTGAATTGATTGTTTTCCCATTTTCGAAAAAAAAAAAAACAAAACCCCTCACTATTTGTAATTGTAAAATCCTCTTCGGTTTTACCATAATCTAATGTTTATTAGGGGTGCACAAAAAATCTATCGATCCGTAAATTCGATTCAATCTGCGGATTTTTATCCGATCCAAAGGTAAATGGACTGGTGACGGATTGAAAATTTTGAAATTCGTTAGCAAGGGATCGGAGGCGGATTTCACCCTTAATCCGCTGATTCAATCCGATCTAATCCGTTGACATTAAATATAAAAAAATAATATAAGGGGTCTAAATATCAATTAAGATGTCTAGATTTAAAATAAGGAAAAAAATTTAAGGGGTCAAAATGTAATTTTTTTACAACATGTTTGATATTTTTCTTTTAAAATTAGATTGAACGGATTAATCAGATCCGATCCGGTCCTCCACGGATCGGATTTTAACAGCGACGGATTGGTGACAGATTCCAAATCCGTCAATCTATAGATAACGGATTGGTGATGAATTTGGCTCAATCCGCACCAATCTGATCTATATGCACCTCTAATGTCTATGCTGTTTGGCCTGTGTTAGCGTTAATGCAACATTTTAAGTCTTATGTATCTCTTGTCTCCCCTCCTCCTCCTCCTCTTTTAATTTCTCATTAAAAAAAATAGATTTAAAATTCTGAACTGGAAATTTCTTTACAAAACGTGTCTTTTGCACGAGTTCCTAGGGTGGCTAATGGTAATTAGTATTATAGCTCATGTTTCGGTCAAGTAAAGAATATTTGATAGTGTGGTTCTAACTTCTATAGACAGCTCCTATTGTGTAAATTTTTTTTTTTTTTTTTTTTCATTTTAGTGTTGGCGTAAGGCTTTTACGTCAATGCCTTTTGGTACTATATGGTTGTTTGTATCTTCTTCTTTCATTTTAATAAAAACTAGATTTTATTCGATAACAAATTTAAATATGATGGAATAACGTAAATTGGAAAAAAAAATAATGAAATCTTCTTCACAAATTGTCTAACAAATAGCTAGACGTGTCCAATAAATCTAATCAATGGTTGATCTTGACTGCAAAATCCACTTATACACATGGTATAACTAGTAGATTTCACCACCACAATGCCGCTCTCCCAACTCCCAACTAAACATATTTATCTTCCAAACATATATAGAGCAACCTTTAAAAAATAAAAAATTAAATTAGATCATGTACGTGTATAGGTAAGGGTTATGTATGGGTTTAGGCATTATATTTTTTTTTCAGTGACGCATAAAAGCACAGTGATGAACAAATAAACACTCCATTATGATATATGAATGGCCAGATGCGATTGAATGGCTGGCTAAACAGAATTATCATAAAAGGACGGTGCAGGTCGGTAAAAGCGAAAGCCTGGATTAAAAATATATATATATATATATATATGGGGAAGTTTCAAGTGCATCTATCCCTTACTATAGGGTGATGGATACTTTCCTTTTTGCACATGAAGACAAGCATCTATCTCTCACCCTATGGACTTGAAAATTAACTTTTGTATTTGAAAATTTCCAATTATGGAAATATCCCTCACCCTATGGTGAGGGATAGATGCACTTGAAACTTCTCATATATATATATATATATATATCATGTCAAATTAAGATCTCGCACAGCAGTCAGCGTGGGAACTCTCTCCTGCATATTATAAAAATTCCCCATGGGCTACGTTTGATTGTTTGAGTGACCTTAGTTTAATTAGTAGCCCATGAAGAGAACGCATGCAGCTCCTAGCTACGGATAAAATAAATAAATAAATAATGGGACAAATTCAATTCAAGCTGACACCTTTTTCTTTAGTGGGACATATCCTTTTCCAATAACAATAGCGCCCTTCTTTGGTGAAACTGATCGAAACGCACCTGGTCAATGGTCATCCAACTCATCCTAATTCCATGGACCATGGTATCCAGTAATTTTCGGTCACAAACCAACCCAGTAATATATATATATATATATATATATGCATCAAGGGCAAAGGATCCAAAGTTCTTTTATCTGAATGGTCGGCCATTTGATCATCAGATGATCTAATAATTAATCATCAGCTGCTTAAGAGGCAAAGATTAATGGTTATATATATATATATATATATATATATATATATATATTTGGGAATTTCTAAGAGCCATGTCATCAACTTGCTGTCTCTAGTTTTTAAAATTTTCTGTTTTGTTTTGCAAATTCTTTAGATAATTATCAGAGGTTTTTTGGTTATAGTTTCCTCCCAGTTTTTAAAATATCTATCGTTTAAAATGCTCAGTGCCCAGACAGATAATAGGATACCAAACTTGGTTGATGTTACATGCATGGCAACACATCATGTGTGGAATAGAATTTAGATCAAAAATTCAAAACTTTAAGCAAAAGGACCGGAATGAAAACTTCATTTTGTCAACTATATGTTCTGTATATTTTTCATTTTGAGGAATCACATGACATCGGGGCTCTGCGGTAAAGGTCAGTCTCAACAGCCGGACCTGATGGTTAGGTGGTTCGGAATTGATTTATTGAAACCCACTAGGAAAGAAGTTATTAGCCATCCAATTTCCGACATTGGATGTGGATTGTTGTAAATTATAATGGACGGACCTATATGACTCCAAATTTATTAATCTGACCAGACAAATAGGGCTTTTAAGACAGGTGAGACAGAAATTAAGAAGTTATTAGCCATCCAATTTCCGACATTGGATGTGGATTGTTGTAAATTGTAATGGACGGACCTATATGACTCCTAATTTACGAATCTGACCAGACAAATAGGGCTTTTAAGACAGGTGAGACTTTTGGGATACGGTGTTTATGTAGTACAGGATACCGTGCTTAATTAACTTGTGTTTATGAAGTGCAGACTGTGCAGTTAGTGGAAAATAGGTTCCCACTTTCCCATTGGTGGAGAGAGTTTTATCCGACTCTAAAAGGAAAAAATAGCTTATTTTCTTCCTCTTTCTCTGGTGAGGTCGGGAGTAAGCCTCTGTCTCAAGGTTGGAGGATCACATTGTCAACTTCATTCTGATCAAAATTAAGGTTAACGTAATAAGGTTCTGAAGCTCTTTAAATATAGCTAGAAGATCATATGATCAAATTTCACTTACTTTCAATTAAAAGGGTAATCTGACACCGTTTAATGATAAAAATCCCAAGACACTAATGGCCCATGTTTCGCCTTTCTAATCAGGCGCAGACCTTATTACCCTTGGCATGGTTGCCTCCCCCGTGGACTTTTTGTCTTCTTGTTGGCTGAGCTACATACACAAAAGACGCCAAACTTGCAAAGTAAAATCTCTTTCTTATTTTTTTTATTTTTTCATTTCGGCACGAGATTTTAGGAAGTTAGTTAATTTTGATTGGACGAAATAGTATCTCCCTTTTTGTTTTCTAGAGACGGGGTCATGGACTCATCATTTGAGAGACTGAGGTTTACACTATGTTTGGGAAGTGGGGAGAGGACGGGAAGGGAGGGGAAATTTGAGGGGGAAGGAAAATGAAATGGAGGGGAGGGGAGGAGAGGAGAGGGGAGGGAAGGAGAGGAAAAATTAATTTTACCTCCTCTTATTTGAATAGTAAAAAAATAGGGGAAAGAAAAATGAAAAAGTATAATTTTATTTGTTTGTGAGGTAGAGAGACAATTACCATTTTATCCTTACTTTTGCAAAATCTTACAAATTATATTTCACAAACAAAAGGGCAGTTCAGTAATTAGTCAAAAATTCCCCTCGTTCCCTCATATTTTTCCCTTGGTTTTGAAGGCAAAATTCAAAAATTTTATCCCAAAATTTCCTTTCCCCACTTTGCTCCCGCCTTTTCAAACACCCTTAATTTCAACGTTCACTCAATTTCTTTTTTCTTTTTTTTTTTTTTTACTTTCCCTCGTTTTACCTCCTTTCCAGACGATACTTTGACTTGAGGGAGGGTCGGTGTGGAGCTTCAGACTGAAAATAAACTTCATTGGACATTTGAAAAAAACCAAAAATGAAAAGAGAGTTCTTCTCCGCCGCGGTGTAAATAAACTTAATTAGCTGGATTGATAAAGACCGAGTTAGTTGTGTGGGAATGGACCGAGACTCCGGTTATGATGACGGTGCACG
This sequence comes from Camphora micrantha, assembly GCA_003546025.1. Taxonomy (NCBI): domain Eukaryota; kingdom Viridiplantae; phylum Streptophyta; class Magnoliopsida; order Laurales; family Lauraceae; genus Camphora; species Camphora micrantha. Next base: position 81,028,683 of record QPKB01000002.1, on the reverse strand, counting down.
TGACCCTTTTCTTGTTTCCACCCCCACTGCAGTATGAACATTTGAAAACACAAAAAGTGGAGCTTTCCCGGACTGACTTTACCATTACCAATTACCAATGCATGTTCCTTCTGGAGGAATGAATGATGATGGCTCGTGCAAGATCTGGCCTCTTACCAAAATTCAAGAACACCACCTGAACCCTAAAAACTGAACTCGAGCAGCCCAATTACATACCACAGGAACTCAGCAAGAGGTTTTCTCTTTTTTTTTTTTTTTTTTTTTTTTTTTTTTTCAGGGTGAGAAGAACCAAGAAAGTTTTTTTTTTTTTTTTTTGGTAAAGACCTAGAAAGAGCTGAAAATTCCGTCTAATTGCAATTGGGGTTCAGGTACGTTTCATCAGGTAACAAGATTTTTAGTTTATTAAAATTGTATAAATTGAAAATATACATATACATACATAAATATAAATAAATAAATATATATATATATATATGGTATATATGTGGGTAATATAGCCGTATGTAGAAAATATCTGGCCTGTGTAGAAGATAATCTAGCCGTATGTAGAAAACATCTGGCCTGTGGTACATATATACGTGGCCTGGTCCCCCTTTTGCACACGGCCTCGGGGCCAACTTTGACATTCATTTTAAATTTTATTGATCATCAAAACAGGCATAGTCCATTATCGAATTTATTAAATTTCGACTATTCCACTTAAACTCATTGTTGACTATTATCTTGTTTAAGCAATGAGAAGCACATTAGTTACAAATACAGATACATTATATATGGACCGTCTGATTATGTTTATACATATGAATTTACTACATGGAAACTCTTGATGAAACGAATTCTACCAAATGATTATTAAAGATGTGAATAGTGAAGAATATGAAATGAGGGGTGAAAAATATACGAAAGAGATATAAATATAAATATATATATATATATATATATATGACCTGATCACTTTTCCATGTATTGAATTAATAAGATGGTAATTGGATATTCAATTTCCATGCTTTCTACTGCAAACGAACAGGCTTTTGAGTAATTTCCACGTGAGCTCAACTTCGTACATTCTTGTACACTAAAGTAGAAAAAAATCATCTTGGACGTACAACTGCTACTCAATGGTCCATGACTAGCTATTCATTTCATACAATCCCAGCCCCGGCACTGTTTGAATCCATTCCGTCCTTATTCATCTTGGACTTGGGACGGGGTACGTATAAACGAAGTAGATCGTGAGACGTCGTCGCTTTCTGTTATATGAACTACCAAAAAGCACAGTCATTAATTTTTGAAATATATACATCCAAACCGTCAAGTGAGCAGATGCTCCCAACTGCAACCACCGTTTGAGCAAGCATATACTGCCCAGCATACTGCATGCAAAAGGTTTCTGTGTCTGGGATTTCAAACAAATAATATTTCTTGGTTTACAAATTAACACCACGTTCTTTTCTTCTGCCTTAACATTTCAATGCATAAAATTAAGCCCTTTTATTTTGAATTATAATAACACTATGCATTGACCCTAGCTAGCTATAGCTTCTAAGAAATGCATCGATCCACTAAGGACCCTCTCGAGCATCTTTGGCATAGATCCACTAAGACGTGTCCCTCACTTCTTGCTGCCTGAGAACCTGATTTTTTTCTTTCTTTCTTGATTTTTAAGTGGCAACTAACCATTTACTTAAATTGAAGGAAGGAATATCACAGTCATAGGAAACAAACAATATATTACAATCCATATAATAATGCAAAGTAGACGCACTTTTCTCATTGTTTTATTGAAGAAAAGAAAGCATATATGGAATGGCATTTATCATTAGTCTATTGGCTCTTTCCATGGAATGTCTGTTTCTGCATGGCTTCTCTGCTACATATGTCATGTCGAGCACAATCTTATGCATCTCTCTTCCAATTTGATAATTAAAGCTGGCGAAATTATTAAAATTGCACTCTCACCTCTTGAGGCCCTACTTTTGGAGTTTGGAGTTTGGAGTTTGGACACAACTATAATTGGGTTCAAGCTCAATGCATACCCTTATATCCAATTGCACAATTGGCATATGCAAAATAATTAATATAATGTAAAAACATATTTGAAAAATACTTTTGTCGTATGTCTTATACAACAGTTCAGTAATTGTAGATCGTACGTACCAGTATTGGTATATGCGGTTAAAAAACCAGGCCAACTGGCCAACCATAGGCCTGTATTTGAACCAGCCCATTTATAGTCATCGCATTTCGAGTATACAGATGGCCCTTTTTTTTTTCTTTTTCTTTTTTATGTTTTCAGTGATTTTTCTTAACCTTCTACCATGATGAAATGTTAAAAATCCCCCCTAGAGCTCATGTCAGATTTTTTTTAGTAGGTATGTCCAGATTCCAGCACTTTTTTTTTTTTTCCTTTTTTGGTACCTTAGCTAAGGAAGTCTGGACCTAAGAGAACCTATGCAAGTGGAAAGATGAAGCTCACACAATGGGAAGAAGAGTAGAAGCGCTAACACAAGTGGGAAGAAGATGCCCACAAAGTCGGAAGAAAAGCCCGTACACGTGGAAAGAGTGACATATATATTTAGGGACCGATGGATGTGCATTCGAGCAACATTCAAGATTGCTAATTTAATTTTGAATGAACAATTTAGATCATGTGCACGAGATTTAGATATTATAAGATGACTTTAAGTGCATGAATTTAACTTGAGCTCACCTAACCTTGTCAATAAAATTAATCTCACTCTTCTAATTATGTTTTAACACCGTTCACATCTAAACCGTGTTGTGAAAGGTTGAGTGAATGTCCACAATCTAGCTCTATATATGATAAGAAATAAAGACTAAAGACAGCTTGACGGAGCATTGGGTTCCACTGCGCAATTGTAGCCACATCCATCCTACATGTAAATAAATGCAAAGGTCAGAAAGAAGGAAATATTTTTTTTTAATAAATACAATAAAATAAAGGGAAAAATAGCAGAATACCTACCTGTATTTTGGTCATTTTGCAGAGTACCCCTCGTACTTTGGTATTTAGTACTAAACCTACCTGTTTTTTAAACCACGATGCAAACAGAGACGACCGTGACAGAAAATAGGGAATGACGAATTTACCCCCCATATATAAGATGTCTCTTGTCCTTTTTTTGTTCATTTTCCCATCTTTCGCTTGCGGCTAGGTTTCTTCTTCGTTGGAGACTTTGGAGGTGATGAATTCCATTCCCTTCTCTCCTTTTCCACATTCCCAGGGTTCCTTCTTCATTCTTCCCATCTCCCCCTTTCGGATTGATATTTTCCAAACAAGTTCACTCAAATCTCTCCCACCCCTGCCTCCTTCCATTAATTTCATTTCAAAATCTTTTAAAACCCCATTTTTCGGCATCCAACTTTGACCTTGAAATCCCAAATACAAATCCATGTTCCCATTCTCTCCATCCCCCTCCTTGTTTCTTAATTTGGTTTTTCTCTTTACATTTCCCTCTGATCTGATCAAATCCCTCCCGAAACTTATATCTCAGGACCCCTAACCATAATCACTGATGTTTTTGTCTTTGAATTTGATTCCTCAAACAGCACCTCCAGATCTCACATTTCTTAAATCTCGTTTCTCCACATTCTCTCAGATATCCTTTGAAATCTCTTTCAAATCCAACTCAGATTAAGTACCATCATTAAGGGCCTTGATCGAGTCAGGCATGTGGGGCCCATTTGTACCAGCCCATTCAGCTCTCTCTCTCTCTCTAGGTTTTATTGGGTCTTCTTTATCTTTCTATAATTTTTGGTACTTTTGATCTTGGTCCCATATGTAGATGATGAGTTTTTTTATGCCAAATTTCTTATTCAATGTTTTGATTTTTTGTTAAATTTTCTATACTCATTTTCTTGTAGTGAAGGGTCACTAATTGTGCTTTTGCGATTACCCAAATTGGGGTGATACTGTTTTCCCTATATAAACCCTGTAAGCTCTTTAAAGGGTATGCCATTAAAGATGATGATGCTATGAGGGAGCCGTGTCTTGTGAAAGAAAAGATGTCTTGACATTGATTTGGGTGTTTTTATGGACAAAACTGGTTGCCCTGAAATTGCCGAAGCAAGGGCACGTTTGGATCCATGCGAATCTGGTTACCTGCCCCATTTGATCTTCGAAACTTGATTGCTTTTGCAATATGTTTATGCCATGATCTGATTTTCTGTAACCTATAATGAGCTATGCCAAAGAACAAAACATCTGTCACATGCATGCTAAATCTAACTTGGGATTTGCATAGGAGCATGAGCACTGATTTATGCATAAACTGACTTGCCTGCGGTTGCCATTGAAGATCTTAACAGTCTCCTTACTCATTTACATATAGCAAGAATTACATTTAAGTATTGCATGCCTTGGACTTTGAAATTTGACTCCTCAAACAGTACCATGTACACACTCTGCTTAGGCCTCCTCCGGTCATCATCAAGCCTCCTCACTAGGTTCATGGGCAAAAAAGTCTTTTTGGGTGAATAATTTGCCGCCAGTATGCATCAGACACCATTTATACGACCTACGCCGTTAATACTAACAGAATCTGTTCATTTTCTATGTTAATTATAATTATAGGTAGGGTTATTACAAAATACCAAAATATAGGAGGTACTCTGTAAAATACCAAAAATGTAGGTAGGTATCCTACTGTTTTCCCTAAAATCAAATCAATTCAATTGGTAGCACCCACCTTCGAAAAAGTAAGCAAATTCGATGACTTGGGTAAGATCTATAGCTATTTATGGAGGGTCCTATCTGATGCTGTTGACCGACCGAGTGCAGTCGAGCGGAGCAGAGGCAGAGCACATTTGAGGATGGAATTGGACGGATGATTGGGGTGGAGATTTGTTCATGTCCTCCTCTTGTTTCTTTTTTTTTTTGTTTGGTTTTTTCCAAGAGAGGGAGGTCAGTCAGGTCAGGTCAGCAGCATTCGGTGCATAACATTGCACTGCATAAAAGCAGGAATTTTTAATGGCCACTAGCCACATTGTCAAAATCTGGAAGTATGTCGGTGCGCAAAATACGGCCTCACTTGCAATTATTGTATGACCCAATTCTCCTCTACTTTCATTCTTTTCTCTCTCTTTTTCTTCTTTTTCTTTTCTTTTCTTTTCTCAATCATTTGGTTTGAATATATAATTAGTTAAGAGCCTCCCTCTCCAAGCAATTGTATATGCAATCCAGCTCCTCCCTCTTTGTACAGGCACTTTCACACTCACATCCTCCATAATTTGGCGCTGGGCCCAGTTTCACCCTCATAAAGCGTTTATCCACCGTTGATTTGAATATCAAAGAAATCTATGATTAAAATCAAGGGCTATTAAATTTTTTTACTATTAAATCAAGAGCTAGGAGAACTTCCCATATAAAAACCACCGCATCCTAAGTGGGCCCCATGAGCCGAACTTCATATAAAAAGTAATATGGATAAAAAGAAATACACTACAAAGGGGGAATGCATATGGATAAAAAAGAACTAATTCTTCCCCTACTTGAATTTAGATAAAAGTAATATTACCTGTTGGATTATTTAGATGAGTGCGTGGATCACATTGATTGTATGCACTAATTAAGTTTAATGATGATGTGATTCTGACAATGGAAGTGATACTTGAGCTTGAGCACAACCATAAAAAATGAAGGGAAGAGTTTGATCCAATGATTTACTTGAAAAGGTAGGCCCCACAGTGGAGCTAACAAACTCTCGGGAACAAATTGCACCGGCCTGTTGGGTTGCAATGTATTACTTCTTTTTTGTTTGTTTGATATTTAAAGTGTGTTGTAGCATCCTAATATTCTCTAATCTATATAACAACTGTTTAGGTGTAAGTGAGCTGGGCCCTGGGATAGTGGAATATTATCTTCTGTCTTCTATTTTGACTGAGAAATTAATGATGGTTTTATTTTGCACGACAGGAATACAGCATTCTCCGGGGATCATGGAACCAAATAGGGCGAGTCTTGGGCTGTTCATGCCTGACTTGAGTGCCAGCTACTCAGGTCTAAACCCAGTCCAAATGGGCAGTAAATCCCAGCTCGGATTCAGCCCAACTGAAGATTTCAAGGCCTTCTCTCAAGCTGAGCATTGCCCATCTATACAATCAGGTAAAACACAGCCAAACCCTTGTGAACATTACCCATGTATATATTTATATTTGTTAATGATTCTACCTTAATTGGAGGCCCAACTATGGCTCAAGTTGAATCATAAATGGCAAGTATTATGTAGTCCCAGTAAGCTTATTGGGCTTTTGGGATCTCAAGTATTCTAATGAGGCCTGGCCTGAAAATGACAATGCAAGGCTCAAGCCTGATAAAATGCAGCCCAGGCCAAGGCTTGGCTCAGGCTGACCCACCCATGAGCGGCAAAACAAGAGGACAGAGATAAGTGTTCGGTAATTGCATAATAAGATCAAGACGCAACATATATATATATATATATATACACACACACACACCTAAATAAGTAGTCACTGACAATTATACCATTGACAAACTAGTCCACCTTATATTAATTAGAATTGTCCTCGGAGAACAGAAGGTCCACCAGTGGCCAGGTTTGGACATTATAGAGGCCCATAATGAATCATGGGCTCAATATTCAGGCCCGTCAAATATACTAAAAAAAAAAAAAAGAAGCTGTGGATTCCTACGGGCTTTGCAACCATCTGTTTTTATTTTTTCTTTTTTTCTTTTTAATAGAAAACTTACATTAAAAAAAATAAAAAATGGTCGCTTTGGGCCTTCTGCCTATCCTGCTATAGTCCTAGGCAATTAGATGAAAGAGAAACTTTTTTTTCGTGATATAGGGCATTTTTCTAGTGGAATCATACATGAAGTTTTATGAAAATGTAGCCACCTTGTGACGTTGTGGTTATTTAATTATATATATTATTTATTTTATTATTATTATATAATTGATTGTATTTTAATTAAATATGCAATTAGTCTAAGTGGAGACCACGTTAGGCTTAAGTTTGGTGAGTTAGGTTCATTGGATAGGTGTCTTGACCCATAGTTAACTCGGGCCCAGTTTAGTGGGTATAATTCTTCTCAAACCAAAACTCTTATTCTTCTCTAATCCAAACTCTATACTCTTTAGAATTTAAGTTAGACTACAACTCTTATTCACATTCCCTATTTATACACCACCACCACACTCTTTTATTTTCACACACAACTCTCTCTCTCTCTTCCAATTTTCTGTGGGATAGCACATTGGGCTTTGGCAATAGGAATTTTAGACCGTCTCTCCCAATCGCGGACTACAGACAAGTACCTAACCATAATTTGTAGACTTAATGCTGGTGTTCCTTGTTGATTCATGTAGAAACCCTTTGATGCCTTTTTTATGATGCTAATTGTTTTAATGATAGAGGCCGGAGATTCATCGATTTTTTTCATATTGTGCATCACTGTGAGGGGATCGGTGTGTGTACTGTTGTAACTCTATCCACCCAAGACCCGTAAAGGATGACCCTGAAACAGGTTCAGAATTTGGGATCATAAGGACTATACCCGTGTTTGGGACTATGGGCTATGGAACCCAAGAGGGCCACTTGAGGGTAGGTCTGATCCGTGGATCCGGAGGAGGACCCACGGGCGACCCTAGAGGGGCTGGTCCCATAGGCAGTGGACACCCTTGGCCCACCATCCATTAGGTAGATTACAAAAGGCGTGATTGAGGGGAAAAGAATTGATTTTGGACATCAGGTAGTGGCGGGGCCCACTGGGTGGTTGGATCATAGATCTGAGACAATCCTTTTGCTGCATAGGGTTGGGCGACTCGGTTTGTGAGGGTGATCAAGGGTCTTGATCGGTGGGGCCCACTATCCGAATGGCCCAGTTTCTTTGGGTGTCGAGTTTCATCACAGAAACAAGTTCTGTGTGAATGGAAGAAGACGTTTGACTTGTACTTGTAGGAGGATTAAAGAAAGACAATTATCCAACAAACCTAACTCACCAAATCTAAGCCTAACGTGGTCCCCACTTAAAGTAATCGCATATTTAATTATATAATAATAAAATAAATAATACATATATATACATAATTAAATAACCACAACGTCACATTCTCTCCCCCTTAGGACATTTGGTCCTCCAAATGACTAGCATAATTCTGGAAGGAGTTATGGTTACTGCTTCTGTACTAAGATTAAAATGGTACCTTTCACGACGCCTGCTGAACCATCTGCATTCTCACGGGTAAAAGCATACACCTTGCCTTACTGAGGTTGGTTCTGTTGTCCTTACGCTGGCCCAAGTGGCCTTTGTTGACGTCCTTGTTGCTGCCTCTGTTGACCCTGAACTTGCCTCTGCTGCTGTGGAGCTTGTCTTCTAAATTGCTGATTTTGAGGAGCCCTAAATTGTTGTTGCTGCTGCTGCGGCGCCCGAGGAACCTGCTGACCTGTCTGTTGTGGTCCCTACTGAGATGCTGTCCTCAATTGCTGTTGTGAAGGCGCATGAGATCCCGTTGCCTGAGATGTTGATAACTGACTACCCCCATTAGGACAATCTTTCATTCGATGTCCAACCTGCTTACAGTGGAAACATGCTCCAGTTTATCTGTAACACTTCTCTGTTGTGTGATTCATCTTACCACATCGCTCACATTGTTGATTCTGACTAGCTGCGGGTGAACTTTGAAATTTTTGTCGCTTTGAGTTATTTTGATCGTTCTGACTTGCCAATTGCCTTAACTACTTCTGCTGCATTTTAGCCTGTCGTTCCATAGCTCTCTTCTTTAGCGCACCCTCCGCGCAATATGCACTCTTAACAACATCTTGAAATAGTGGGTGTTGATTATCCCCGATCATCATGTAAATATTCGCTGAAAGGCCATCGAGAAAACGTCTGATATTTTCTTCTTCCGGGGTAATGAGCGTAGAAGCATATTTAGCCAACCTAATAAATTGTTGTTCATACTGTTGCACTGACATATCACCTTGTTTCAAATTCTGAAAATCTAACTTCTACTGATCCTTGACATACTTAGGAATGAATTTATCCACTTAGACTAATCGCATATCATTTAATGGTGCATAGATCCAATTAAGGGTTTTCCAATAGAGATGGGTTGAGCTCAAATCTATTAGGATTTCCCTGAGGTCATACCAGGCACTAAACCTCAAGTTAGTAAGATATCGTTTGCTCGGACGGTATTTACTTTGTCCAAAGATCCAATTAATAAAGTACAAAAATATAATTTTAACACATTAAAATCAAAGATATCATTAAATATTAATTTGCAAATGATAATGATAAATACCCTTAGTTTATAATTTTGGAAAAAACCTGAGGATTCCATCCAAAATATTTTCCACATTCAAAATAAGCAAAAAATCTAATTTGAGTTTATAAAACAGTGAGGTCCTTTTTTCTAAAAACAATTACTTATGTCACATGGCATTCTTTTATCAAAACAAGTCCAGCCATCATTCTTTCCTTTTTTTTTTTTTTTTTATATAATTTCTATTCAGGTCAACTCTAGGCTATAGATCATTATCTTTCCCACTTCTTTCCTTTTTTAATCCTCCTACAAGTACAAGTCAAATGTCTTCATCCATTCACACAGAACTTGTTTCTGTGTTGAAACTCGACGTCCAAAGAAACTGGGCCACTCGGATAGTGGGCCCCACCGATCAAGACCCTTGATCACCCTCACAAACTGAGTGCGCCCAGTCTTGTGCAACAAAGGGATTGCCTTATATCTATGATCTAACCACCCAGTGGGCCCCGCCACTGCCTGATGTCCAAAACCAATTCTTTTCCCCTCAATCACACCTTTTGTGATCTACCTAATGGATGGTGGGCCAGGGGTGTCCATTGCTTATGCGACGAGCCCCTTTAGGGTCGCCTGTGGGTCCTCATCCGGATCCACGGATTGGATCTACCCTCAAGTGGCCCACTTGGGTTCCATAGCCCATAGTCCCAAACACGGGTATAGTCCTTACGGTCCCAAATTCAGAACCTGTTTCAGGGTCGTCCTTTGCGGGTCTTGGGTGGATAGAGTTACAACAATACACACACCGATCCCCTCACAGTGATGCACAATATGCAAAAAAATGACGAATCTCCGGCCTCTATCATTAAAACAAGAGATAATTAGCGAAAGGTCCCTAGAATTGAATCTATCCAGCCTCCAGTCCAAGTAAATTCTTTTTAAGGGCTCTAGTCCAAGCAGCTAGACTGTTTGCAGCCAGAGGTCCCTGGATACATTTTACATGATTAATTTGCCATCTTTCAACTGTTTATGCATCTAATTTTGAATTTTAAATTTCAAATCTTCCATTCTCCCACTCATTACTTCAAACCGGACATGGACATTAAAGGATTGGATCTCAATAGCAGAGATCGATCTCTGAAGAAGAAAACCCCTGCAACGAAGAAGAAGAAGAAGAAGAAGAAGAAGATTGCAACGAAGAAGAAGACCCCTGCAAAAAAGAAGAAAAAGAAGAAGGAGAAGACCCCTACAAAGAAGAAGAAGAAGAAGAAAACCCCTGCAACGAAGAAGAAGAAGAAGAAGAAGAAGAAGAAGAAGAAAACCCCTGCAAAGAAGAAGAAGACCCCTACAACGAAGAAGAAGAAGAAGACCCCTACAACGAAGAAGAAAAGAACACTTGCAGAATACGAAACGAAGAAGAAGATGATCTTCTGCGCCATCGCCGGATTTCGTGCGCCACCGTCGTTCCTACCTGTTGCCGGAGAAGTGGAATCGCCACCGGACGCCGCGCCATGCCATCGCTGGAACCGAGGAAGAAGGCGAATGGAAGATGGCTTTCGTGTTTCTGATTCTTGAACGAAGAAGAAGAAGAAAGTGGGCCTAGGATCTGCAACAGTTCCGGGTTAGTTTTAGGTCAGGTTTGACCTGACTCATTCCATAAGTCCATCCACATTCCAGTCAAAGTTAAATTTATCTGAGTTTTGTATTTTTTTGTCAAATTTATTTGTGTTTTGGACAAAATCTATCTGAGTTTCTGGCTATTTATATGACTTTTGGCACAAATTTATCTGAGTTTTGGATGAATTTATCTGAGTCCTGGACAAATCTGTCTGAGTTCTGGATGAATATATCTGAATTCTGAACAAATCTGTCCGAGTTTTAGGCGATTTATCTGAGTTCTGGAACAAATCTATCTGAGTTATAAACAAGTCCATAAGAGTTTTTGGCAGATTTATTCGTGTTTTTGAATTTTATTTGTGTATTTTGAAATTTATTTATATTTTTTGAAATAAATTTAACTGAGTTTTTGACAAACAGACTTGAGTTTTTTGCCACATTATTCGCTAATTTGGAAATTCGGCGATGTCTTAGTTTTGACAAATGTATTTGTATTTTTTTAAATTTATTTACGTTTTCTAATTTTATTTACTTCTTTTGAAATTTATTTGAGCCTTTTGAAATTTATTTATATTTTTTTTTAAAATTTATTTGGATCTTTTGAAATTGATTTTCATCTTTTGAAATTTATTTATATTTTTTGAAATTTATTTGTATCTTTTTCAATTTATCTGTGTTCTTTTGAAATTTATTGCTTTTTTTTAATTTATTGTGTTTTCTTGAAATTTATTTCGTTTTTTGAAATTTATTTGCTTTCTTTTGAAATTTATTTGGGTTTTTTTAAATTCATTTCATTTTTTGAAATTTATTTGCTTTCTTTTGAAATTTATTTGGGTTTTTTAAAATTCATTTCATTTTTTGAAATTTATTTGCGTTCTTTTGAATTTTATTTGCGTTTTTTAAATTTATTTCATTTTTAGAATTTTATTTGAAATTTGTTTCCTGTTTTTTGAAACTTATTTGTGTTTTTTTTTAATTTATTTGAAAATCCCATTAGTAGAATTTTATTAATCGTGTCTAATTTAATGGTAGTTGACCATTATTAATGGCTTATCCTACTAATCATAGGATATGATTTGAAGAAAGCGAAAATTAGACATTTTATGTTTTCAAATTTGGAAAAAGGACCTATCACACTATAAGAAAAGATTGTGGACCTAAAGTAATAAAGTAAAATGTTTAGGGACCCGTCGCCAAATTCCCCTTAAAACAATTGGCATCATAAAAAGGGCATCAAAGGATTTCTACATGCATTCACACATGAATCAACAAGGAACACCAGCATTAAATCTACAAATTATGGTTAGATACTTGCCTATGGTCCGCGGTTGAGGGAGACGGTCTAGAATTCCTATTGCCAAAACCCAAGGTGCTATCCCACAGAAAATTGGAAGAGAGAGGGAGTTGTGTGTGAAAATAAAAGAGTGTGGTGGTGGTGTATAAATAGGGAATGTGAATAAGAGTTGTAGTCTAACTTAAATTCTAAAGAGTATAGAGTTTGGATTAGAGAAGAATTAGAGTTTTGGTTTGGAAAGAATTATACCCACTAAACTTGGCCCGGGTTAACTTTGGGTCAAGACACCTATCCAACAAACCTAACACACCAAACCTAAGCCTAACGTGGTCCCCACTTAGACTAATCGCATATTTAATTAGAATACAATCAATTATATAATAATAATAAAATAAATAATGTATATATATATATATATATATAATTAAATAACCACAACGTCACACACCTAATTAAGTTTACATGATATCAGTAATCAGATTAATGGTTGACTACGATCCTACAATCAGGCCAGCCACGATCTTACCTCCTTGATCTTTGCTTCTGAGTACACACGATGGATCGCATCAAACCACTTTACTTCTCCAATTCCCATTTGTCCTACTTCCCGTTTCCATCTACAACCCTCCATTATCCACACTACTGTCATTCAAGCCTGACGATCTTGGTTCTCTCTTTTATCCAACAAGTGTTCTGCTTCAAACGAAACAATCTTAAGTAGGATTCGTTTGGGAGAGATTATATATAACAGATTTGATATAATGAGTCCTCGGCTTCAACAAGACTCTTGAATGAGCAAAATGTGACAGTAAATAGACTCAAAGGCAGGTGACTGCGGTTTAGGGAGATACAATATTTCATTCATTTTAAAAGAGAAAGAATTATATTCCAGATAACCAAATGCGGATTGGGTACTCGGAGGGCCATTGCTTCAGTTGGGGATGAATCTAATGTGAGGGAAAAGTCTATGTTCAAAAGTGGGTGGGCTTTGTGGTGGGGGATGGGAGGATGGTTAGGTTTTGGTTGGATTACACAGTGAGGCTGGGACCCTTGAGTAAGTTGTTCCCCAGGTCTTTTAGAGTTGTGGTCAATAGGAATCTTCTACTAGTGATTGTTTTGAGGTGAGGAGTGGATAAACAGTGTCCGTGTCTTTTAGGAGGGTTTTTCGTTGTTGAGTGTTCTTTCTAATGTTTTTACTGTAGAGATTCTAAGGGCTTTCAGACTACAAAAAAGTGTCTTTTAGCGGCAGAAAAAAAAAGAGCCTTCAGAGGCATTTTCCCCAGCCCCTAATAGTCTCATTTACCGTTGGAGTTTTTTCCACTGCTAAACCACCGCTAAAGGCCACTTTTTCCACCTCTAAAAGTCACTTTTTTTATTATTTTATTTTTTTTATGTAGTTTGGAAATCTTCCACATCCAGGGAGTTCTCTCCAAAAGCTTTCTACTTGGCTTTGGGAGGTAATCCCTCTCTCTCTCTCTCTCTCTCTCTCTCTCTTAGAGTTCTTTCATCTCTTATGTGGTTGCCCCACTTCAAGTTGAAGCTTTCTGTTGGTTAGCAGTGGCTGTTAAGGTTTCCACGGTGGATAACCTAAGGAGGAGAGGGATGACCCCTATCAATTTCTATGACATTTGTTTGGTTAGTTGTGGCTATTAAGGTTTCCACGGTGGATAACCTAAGGAGGAAAGGGATGACCTCTATCAATTTCTCTGACATTTGTTTGATGTCTAGCAAGGAGAAGGAGCCAGTAAACCATATTTTTCTTAATTATGATGTGTTAGTCGCCGTTTAGAGTGACTTTATTGGGAGGTGCAATCTCGCATGGTGTTGGCAAAATAATATTGCAGAGGTGGCGGATTCTTGGTCGGGTAGGTGCTTTGTTGGGTGAGGCCGCATCTTATGAAGGTTGGTCCCATCAGCTAGCTTATGGTCGATTTAAAAGGAGAGAAATGAGAGGATCTTTTTTGGCTCTTTATCTTTGGTTGTTGTTTTAATCTCCAAGGTTGCCCTTAGCATCGTGAAATAGGTTTTGGCTTGAAAGAAGTCCTCTAACCTCAACATTGACAATATCCATTATAATTGGAAATCTTGTCTTGGGTGTGTGCCCTGATTAAGATGAGGAGATCAATTCCTTGGTCTCCCCTCCTATTGGGGTGTTAAAGTTTAATGTGAATAGTACTTGGTGAGGTAAATCGGGGACAATGGGTGTGGGGGGAGTGCTTCACAATTGCAAGGGTAAGTTTCTTCTTATGTTTTGTAAAAATCTGGGTGTTTGCAATTACAATGAAGCAGAAGTGCTAACCATTTTGGAAGCTCTTAGATAGTTCTCTAGAAGATATCATGGTAGGCTTGTTGTGGAAAGTGATTGTCTAGTGCGATTGCTTAGGCGTCTAAACGAAAGGTGTCTCCTTGGAAATTTTATTACCATTGCAATGAAATTAGGGAGATATCTTCAAATATTAGTGTTTTATTTTAGTCATAAGGTTAGATCTGCAAACTACATGCATGGCGGATGCTTTAACTAAGCAAAGGGGTTATGAGGGCATGCTGTTAGGCCCCGTCCCGAGTTAATTGAGATTAACTCTAATTGATTGAAAATTAAGTTAATTAAATATATTTAATTAAGCTAATGATGGTTTATGATCAAATAGAATTGAATTAGCCTAAAAAGAATGATTTAGGCTTAATGAACTGATAATGAATGAGATTGAATGAATTAAATGGAGTTTAGACTCAAACAAGGAAACTAAGGACTTTTTCATAAATACGAATTTTCACGTATTTTATCGAACACGGAAACTCTTGATACCAACATACGTATCTCGCTGAGTACGTTAACTTTCGTAGAAGACTTAAAGTCGTTCGACGAGAATCGAATCAAATGACCTTTCATTTGACTCGAATTGTAAATAAGAGGAGATTATGGGCCTAAATGTAATTAGGAAGCTTATATAACCTAAAATGAGCTTCAATGAGTTCATTCATCTCAAGCAAACCCTAGGCACTTTCTTCTCCTTCCTTTTTCTTCTTCTTTTTCCATTTTCATCTCCTTCAAGCATCAAGAGTGAAGTTTTGAAATGATTCAAGTGAAGAGGCTTCATCCACTTCACCTTCTTCATCTTCTTCTTAGGTTTTCTTGGAGAAAGCTTCAAGTTGAGAAGTTTCATTCTCAATCTAAACTAAGTAAAGGGGTTTTCATCAATCAACCTCCAAATAGAGGCAAGTATATACACCTTCTATATTTTATGATGTTATTGAAGTGATTTGAGTTCATGGAACTCAATTTCTGAAATTTGCTTCAGAAGTTTTAAAGCTCGAAAATGAAGTTCTGGGTGCAGTTTGGCGCTAAGCTAACTGCCGAAAACCCACAAAATGGTTAGACTCTGGCAAGGTGACTGTGAGCTGACCGTTGAGTTTCGGTTAGCCGAAATTGAAATTTCGGCTAGCCGAAAGGTAACCGTGAGCTGACCCAAATTGAGTAAGAAATTCTCCTAAGAAGACAAGTTTCTGGGAAGCTAACCGCGATGTAGTCGAAATGGATTCGGTTAGCCGAGCTTGAAAATGCGGCTAGCCGAGTAGGTGACCGCCGATGTGACCGCATTAAAGAAATGCATCAGAAATTGTAAGGTTCTGAAAAGCTGACTGAATGTAATTCGGTTAGCCGCTTTCTAGAATGCGGTTAACCGCCAGGTAACCGCCATTGAGAAAAATTGCAGATTGAGTTCTGATTTTTTTGAATTGAAAGTCCAATCGTTGGGGCTAATGATAATGATATCTAAGCCTTCATAAGTGTTAGCTAAGGTTATTTCAATGTACAAATTCAACTAAGGTAATGTCATCCACAGTAACTTGTACATTGATAACGAACGTTTCATTCAATTGCTTGGTTTAGATAATTGTTTTAGAGTTAGAATATGATTGACTAGAATGACTGATTTGATTTGAATTATGAATCTGGCACTACATAGTGGTTTCCTAAGCTCATTATTGAGCCACACTGAATTGACATTGAATTAATAATGAACAGTTACTAAAGGTAACAACAATCCTACTGCAGTAGATGGATTTGGGGGCGTTTCAGAGCTCCGTGGTGATACCAGTGATCTCTGATCCAGACATTGAAAAATCCCACCCTTATTGGACCGAAAGGTCATTGACTAAAAAATCATGCGTTGGACTGACGAGTCCCACTGATAAGCCATTAATAAATGCTTAATGTAATGAATGAATTGAATGTAAACACTGAAATGAATAAATATGAAACGCTTCCTTTGGGAAAAACCAAATTGAACTGAAACCAATACTATTGTAGTTGCCAATAAAGTTATTGTTATTACTTGTGTTTACTATTGCACAAGACACTGTTATAGCATTGATTATTTAGAACTGTTAAATCAATGAATTGACAGGGATAACATGTGTTACCATATATTTGTATATACGTTGTTGAACCGTCGTATTCACGGTGTTACTGATGATATTATAGGCCCAATTGCCCATGTCGGTCCCGCAGAAACCGTACCGCCAACGAGGGAGGCCCGTCTGATTCCTCTAGGAGGATTGATCGAATGGACATGATCTGGAGTGTGAAATTGGATTGGAATCTTTTGGGAACTTTCTGAAAATGTTTTTTTTTTTATATATATTCATTTTGGAATCGTAAATGATGTCCCTTGCATTGTATTTTAAATATGCAGTGGTTGACTTAATTAAGATGCAATTATGTATATATCGAACTTTACTTTCGATGTAAGGTACTTGTATATATTCCGCCATCGTCAATGTATATATGTTCCGCAAAAATGTACATTTGACAAGTACGTATAATTGATCCCTTGTGGATTTCGTCTAAACTTCGGTTAATTCAGAGTTTATGGGGGATTAGCCCTGAGTAATCCATCTCGGGCACGGGTCGTGACAATATCCTTGGGTGGGAGTGGTTGTTTAATTGGATGCAGGAGTGGTACATTGCTCTTGTACTCTTATCATCCCTTGTTTTCTTGGCCTTTTCTCTGTGTATGTTCCTCTGCTTTAATAAAGTTTATGATACCGATAAAAATGGATATTGCCCAGCTATCTTTAGACTTAAGATTCGCCTCTAAGAGGTCAAAGCTTAAGTATTTCCCTCGTGTGATATCCTAAGGCTGTGCGATATCGCACACATCATGTTGTACGATTACCTAGCGCTGTGTGATATCACACACATCATTATGTGAGATGTCCTAGGCAATGCGATATCGCACATGCGATATCATAGGCAAAATCCTAAGGCCATGCAATATTGCATTATTATTGTTTGAACTGTTGTACGAGAATTATTTAAACTTCGACTATTATGGGGTAAATGTCGAATTTAAAAAGAGACGTACGGTCAATATCCCTAAATATATATATATATATATATAACGAAATGAGTGATCCTTTTCTAGAACACCATATAATTCAGAAAATATAGTACATTAAAAACGAAGAATATAATTATCAGTAAGATTATGATTTGACAATAATGACTTGGTAAGATCTTAGATTAGGATTAGACTAGATTTAGTTTGTGATGGTGCTTAGGTTCTCTTGCGATGGTCTTTACTGTACTCTGTAAATCATTTATTCTAAAAGGTTATCACAAATTAATCTATAATATTTGTTAATACCCAGAAATATAAAAAACTTGAGCTGTTAGTGAACGACAAAACAATGTAGATCAAAAGGTCTTGATACCCCTTCTCTCGCATGGGCTCTTCATGTGAACATAAACACGCCAAATGAACATACATGGATAGAAACACATCCCTAGGATCCTAACAAAAATGTAGTCTTTATTTTTCATTATAGAGGTGACAAGTATAAGGTCCATTGTATTAAACTTCCTTAGCTAACCATTCATACGAAAACCTCAAGACCTTAATAGAGGCAATATAAATACTTTTCAATACATCCTTTTCGAGTGGAGTCAACTCCTTAACACTCCCCCTTGGGTGGAATCCGATCAGCACTTTGGTGACACGCATTTTTTTAATGCCGTGTCATTTCTCCTTGGATTCGAGTTCGTGACTGGTTGATTCTAATACTATATTCAGTTTCTTCAGCTAACCATTCATACCAAAACCTCAAGTTCGAATCCTAAGAGAAGCGACTTGGTTCAAAAAAATGCATCACCAAAAGTGCATCGATCGTGTTCCACCTGAGGGGAATGTTGAAGAGTGGGCCCCACCAGGGTATTAAAAAGTATTTATGCTACCTCTATTATTGCCTCGAAATTTTAGTAGGAATGGTTAGCTGAAGAAATCTGATATGATATTAAAGCCAATCGGTCATAAGTTCAAGTCTCAGAAGGAACAACTTAACACGAGATTTAAAAAAAAAAAAAAAAACGTTGTCACCAAAAGTGCGCCAAACGGGTTTCACGTGAGGGGGAGTATTGAAGAGTGGACAATACCAAAATGGAGTGCTATAAAGTATTTAAGTTGTCTCTACTCTCTACTAATGCCTCGAGCTTTAAGTATGAATGATTAGCTAGGGAAATTTATTATGGTATCTAAGCCAACCAGCCCTCAATTCAAATCCTAGACTCGGCACTAAAATATGCGTGCGCCAAAAGTATGCAAAAACCTGTTTATGAGAGAAGTATATTGGTAATGTTCATTTGGGTTGGATTTTGTAGCTCTATTGCTGTGGTTTTGAATTCGTTTTACTTCCTCAAGCAACTAAAGTTAAGTTGATATTATTCTTTTTTGTGGTCCAGTCTAGTCTTGCATCTAGTGGTTTCCATTGGAATCTGGTTAAACTCCCATATCCTTCATTCGTGTCAGGATGCCACAAATATAACCCGGCCGGGTGCAGATTCATACACCATAGATCCTATCCAGATATGGCCTGTTTATGCCCATCATAAAGGATGGGCAATCATTTCCTATTTAAGGGGATAAAAACGATTGTATTTCAAAGATCTCCACCTAGATCCTTTGATAGGAGCCCATATCTTAAAATGTCCAAGGGACCATTAATAAAGGGTCCTCAATCAAGAGAAAAGAGAGGAAGAAGAATGTAGAGATCATCAAATTAAGAAATATATTTACGAAGGTTTAAGCATCTGTATAGAGGCTAGAAACAACCCTTATTGCATTAGAAATTAGAAAAAGTAGTCCCACAAAAGCATGATGTCAAAAAGTGCCAAGCTGAAATCCATCACACACATGCAAAAGTCCCTCAATAGAGAAAGTAAGGCCACAATAACAGTGAAAGTTACACTTAGATATACAAAGACCTCAATTTTTTACAGCGTAGGAAGTTAGGATAAATGATGGCGTAAGTTGTCCTTTAACTATCCGGTGGAACACTTTTCCTGACCCCTAATTGACGGTGTGAAGCTAAGATTATGATGATCATATGATGAGTACTTCAAGACTACTGTTGTTGGTGTTTTTTTTTTGGTAAAAGAAGGATTCTTTAAAAGCAAACAAAGGAATAAGTAACCTCAAAATATTCAAAAGATAAAGCCTCGATAGAGTTGTCTTGCAAAATGGGGTCAATTAGACCAATCCGAGTTGCCCTTGATCGCACGCATAACTTCAATAGCATCCGTCAAAATATGGACTTTTGAGAAGCCCATTGCCTTTGCTTCAATCACAGCCAAGAGAATGACCCTCATCTCAACTTCTTTGGAGGAAGAGACTTTTGATCCATCCAACAAACTTGCAACCAAAAAGGAGCCATTAATCCAAATGGCAAAACTATAATCAGCTTTGCCATCAAGCTTACTGAAAGCAGCATAAGTAAAAATCATAGCCCCCTCAGGACCTTTAGTTGGTAAGCCAGGATCCTGGAAGTTTTTTCCATTTCCTCTTTGTTTCATGGAATTTAAATTCATGAATACATTTTTAGCAATATTTATAGTATTTGTAGGAATCACATCCTCTCCTTTTAAAAGAAAATCATTCATACATTTCCAGATGGCCCACCACAAGACCAGAGTAAAGCCTTCAGTGCTTTTATCTATAGTTGGCCTTGAAGAGTCCTGCACTTCTATATACTTATTCCACCATTCTGATATTGATCCAAAAGGGCCACCATGTACTTATGAGTACTTCAGCACCGTTAAAGGGCCAGTCCTGAATTTTTAACTGGGAGTGCCAGAACGGCCGACACACCTGAGCCAAATTGAAGCCGGTCCATCTGGCCTTTCGTTGATCTTTGAGGTCCACTGGCGCAGACAGGCTTTGTCCTGATTTTCTGTGATTAAATTGGTTTAGCCTGTGCTATTTTTTTTTTTTTTTTTTGCCCAAAGATTTGAATGAACGGCCTCATCCCAGTATGACACAGTCCTAAATAATGTCTTATAAGTGGTTAGTACCAGGCCTTACTTAATATAATGTTAGGCCCAATATCGAGCAGTTGGTCATGAAAAATATACCTGCCTGATCTAGCTCAGCTGCAACCATCTGGAAGATATATTTTCAAAAAATTCCCAAAGAGAGATACTTTCAAATTATAAACCAACAGGTGATCTGATATGTTTTATATTGTTTTTTTTTTTTTTTTTTTTATATTTTTGCAATGAGATAGAGGGCCCCTTTTTTTCATGGTATTGAATTTCCAGGAAATCTAGGAAATGTATCTCTAGAAGTTAGTAAAATTGAAGTAATGAGGGAGAAGGTCCAGAAATGGCGAAAAAAAATGAATTGAAGGGGGCATTGGAAAAGGAATATAACCCAGCAATAACCCTAGGAAATAAAATCTGAGGATAGTAAGAACCCCATCTACCTTTTTCAAAAATTCTTTGTTGGGAACCATTTTTCCATGAATTCAGTTCCATGCAAATAAAGCAAAAGGTATTATAGTTTTAATGAAAGGGATTATAGTTTTACCATTCATTAACTTCACTGTTTCACTCACCGAAATGACTCACTACTTGTTTTAGCTTTCCTCCTACATCTTTGCTGCTAACTTGTCTAGCACCATTTAATCGCTACATCGGCACAAAACTTCAAAAACCTTGGCCCCTGAGCCTTGTTGAGAATCTTAGTAAATTTAACAATTAATTAGAAATGAAACCCACTCGCTAATCAGGCCTCCTAATTCCAGTTTTTGGTGTAGTGTGTGCCAAACAACAACCTTGCCTTGAGGCAGCTTTGATTGATTTAAACAGGTAGTCTCTTCAATTGGTTTTTGTTTCTATCTCTGTTTCTGAATACTACAATCCTGGAGAACGAGGTCGCTCATATTGATTGCATTACAGATCAAAAGCCGGTGAAGTGGCTCTTCAGAAATGGCCTAGCTGGTGCCCCTCCAAGATTATTTTGTACTTTATGCAACTAATTGGTTCCTTTGTTCGTAGAGACTCTGTGGGCCCACACACAAATACAAAATGGCCTGTCTCATGGAGAAACATTACAAGCTATCAATGCCCGTAATATCACTGTCAGCTTCAAACAAAAGGCTAGGACAGACCATTACATAAAGACCCAAGTCTCAACTACGTTTCTGATGTTTGGCATGTGGTTCAGTTTCCACTAAATATTCGGCAGAAAACACGAATGCACATGCTAACATTATAACATGGAGGAAGACCATGAATACAATATTGAGCTGAAGATAGTGTGAACTTATAACTTTTACTAGGAGAAGTACCACCTTCATTTCATTGGCACAAAGATTCCATATCATAGACTGAAAACCCCAAATAAAAACAATTACATTTTAAGTCTTGGAGCTTGGTTATCTTCCAACGGTAGGCTGTGTTTAGTTTGGATGTAGAGGTGGGAGGAGAAAGTTCTTCTCCTGGATATAGAATCCAAATACTCCGAAAGGGCCCATTTAGTTTCATGCATTCTTGGTGTCCGGAGACAACTGGAATCCTTGATGAGATTCGTGGTTAAGCTCTTCTTCCTTGAGACAAATCCTAGATTCCTAGAAAAACATGGACATAAGGCTCCCCTGCCTTTTAGAAGAAATGAATGAATGCATATGGTTCTTTCTGCTTAGTGGGGCCACTGAACCCCACCTGCAGTGCCACGTGAAACTTTTCAATGGTCATGAACGCAGAGAGACACTTTTTAGATAAGAAGTCCTTGGGTGGTTGCTAAAAGAAAAAGGGACTTTCCAAGTGATGCAACTGCTTTATTATATGATAGTTAAGCTTACACATACATGCTTCTCTCGTTCCTACAAGGAAGAGGAAGAGGAAGAATGAAAAAGAGGAGGCAGAAATGTATAGTACTACATAAGTAGACTCCTAATTATTGCCGCTTGGGCAGTGTCTGATGTAGACAAAAGTTGGGAAAGCCTCTCGCTGAGGTCATCCACTTCTCTGTGCAAGCTCCTAATATGGTTGCATGTCTCCTGTAGCACCCTTGAGGCCGATACCTACACAAATTCATGTCGATTTCTTAAATTATGCTTCTAACATGATATCACAGTAACAATGCCTGGGGGGGTTTTCAAACACAAATAGCACAGAAAAATAAAAATGTTAGAAAAGTATTTCCACCGCCCTCTACTAGGGCCTTGAGGTAGGTCTTTGATATATAAAGTATTGGTTAGTGGAGGAAATCTAATATTAAACGAAAGAAAAAGAAAACTTGGCAACGTATATATACCCTATCCACTCTTCGATCGCGGATCTCTGGGAGTAGTGATTGCAACTTAGAGATGAGATCTATGATTTGCTCGTCAGTGATGGCCGCGGAACCCCCAGATTGCCTTGAACGTGACCTTCTGCTAGACATCGAGAGAGAGAGAGAGAGAGAGAGAGAGAGAGAGAGGGTGTGTGTGTGGGTGGGTGTGACAGGCAACTTGTTAAAAAGATGGAAAATGTGTGGAGAGACAAATCGAGATGGAGAGGTATCAGATGAAGGTCAAGAAAAAGAAGAGGAGGTGAAGAGGGAGAGAGGGAGAGAGAGGAGGACAGAGACAGAGAGGGAACAGAGAGTGAAAACACAACACAAGTAGTGTTGGGTTGAAGAAGACAAGTGCATGGGAGAAAGTAATGAGGTGTTGTCGTTTATAAACAGGGTTAGAAGGAGAGATGGAGAGAGGTGGGGGCGGGATGTTTGGAGAGTTTCAACTATATTCAATTGAATTTTATCCGACCTATTAACATGGCATGCGTGTTTTTCTCAAGACAATTGACACATGCACCCACACACGCCTCACACACACGTCTCGTGCCTATGTTATTATCCACCAAAAACCAAATTGCGGTTTTTCTTTAATCTTCTTCTTTGAAAACAAACCCTAAAACCCTAAACACCCCCACACCCCCTACAAAACAACTTGCAGGTGTCGTGCGGACACTCTTTTAGCAAACAACAGATTTCCGTTGCGCTATAGCGTATCTCTCTCTCTCTCTCAAACGGATCCTAAATTCAATATCTCTCTCTCTCTTCCGACACAACACCTTGAAAGCGAGTTTGTTGACTAGTCAATGTGATGTCTTATCAGCTCGGTGCACCATGTGACACGTGGTGCCTCTTTTCCTTCAGTTTACATGGACCCGATTCCTCGGCACCAATTTCCCCGTAATTTCTTTGTTTCGAATTTCGAGTCAGATCAGGTGAGATTGATACGGTTACTGTGGAAACGTGAGGGAGGGTGACTAGTTGAGAGGATGATGAGATAATAATTCTAATCCTTCAAGGCTTCGGCTAAGCAAAATGATCCAAAAACTCATGAACCAATCTTCTTGAAAAGCTTTAAAAAAAAAAAAAACACTGTACCTAAAACAAAGCAATGAGTTCTTCAGAATTTGGAAGCTGTGATGGATTGGGGGTACATGCAGCTATTAGTTATTATTTGATCATGTCGAAACCCATCTACCCTCAGCTTCTTCACCATCATCACTGTAACAAAAACAAAAAAGACAAATCTATCCTAAGATGAATCTTTGAATCAGTTTCATTCTTTAGGTATTATTTTTATCTTTTTGCCTATTTGACTTACTCCTTTTTTTTTTTTTTTTTGCCTTTTTTCTGAGGGGCTATCAACCTACACCTAGCACCTCATAGTATTTCTTGTTTCCACGCATCAGTCACGTACATCTTATCTTTTCCTCTTTCGTCTTTAAAAAAAAATAGAAAAAGAAAAACTTAAACTTAAACTGTAGACATCCGGTCTCACAAACATAAATGGTGATGGGCTATATCTCAACTAACAAGTAGAAAGCTAGTGATGTCATATCCCCATAAAACAAGGGCTAACGTGAAAAATATAAATAAATAATTATTATTTTTATTTAATGCAACACAAGCTTTCAAATATGGACCCACAAAAATTCCAAAACATGATGAGTCATAATAAAATATTTGCGGAAGCATTAAATCAATTGGTATCAATATCCAAGATTAAACCAACATATCACTAGTTGAATATTTAAGGTTAAAGTTTCTAAAATAACTTAAATAAAACAACTAAATAAAATATATTATGGAATTAAATCAACTAAGGACTTTAAGATGTCGATATCTCATGTGCGGACTCAGACGGCTCTGTAGCCATATCCGGCTCCCCACTCAGGTTCGACAACTGGTTCAAACGCTTGAAACGTTTGATCCTCCTCTGTCTCCACGGTAGGGTAAGGGTTGGTAATTATGCATCAATAAACTTTGTAAACAACAAGTATAAAAGCGTAATTCATAAATAAAACACATGATCAATGTGAGTAATGACATGTAAAGATTATAAGAGATTAACAATGGAACAATGATGAAAAGAACGTATAACCTAAATCAAATATACACAATAGATCAATACAATAATCACACAGAATCACTACTACGTATTGCTTTGGGTGGTCAGCCTTAACTATAAAGTGAGAAAACTCCTTCGAAGGCCGGCAGTCATAAATCGGTTCGTAATTGTAGGCCGGATAAATCAGTTCGAAATTCGGATATTACAGTGTCCACACACATCGGTGATCAGTCGTCCAATTACAATTGTAGTCGTTCGAATATGACCCAATCAATATACATATATATACATATTATAGTATAATAGACCTAATGACTAGTTTTGCTCTTGACACAGAAACCTAGGTCAAAGTGAAGGGCTGGCTGCATAATAATTCCACAATCGAATACCAATCAAATCATTCAATTAAACATTTACAATATCTCAATCGATTGCCACGCCACATTACGGTCCATATCCAATCAACATAGGATATGCAACTAATAGACCAACATCAATCTCAATCATGTATGCAAACCGAAAGGTTAAAGGATAGTCACAAGCCAATCCTAAAGATGGTGGCCATCGATATGTAAGGTCTCATCACAAAAAGAGAAAATCAAACCTTAAGAGCAAAAAGGGTTTATTCATGCATCCAACTCGAATCAACGAGAAACACAAGCATTAAATTTACAAATTATGTTTAGGTACTTGCCTGCGGTCCGCGTTTGAGGGAGACGGTCTAGAATTCCTACTGCCAAAATCCAAAGCGCTAACCCAGAGAAAAGTTGGAAGAGAGAGAGAAAGCTGTGTGTGAAAATAAAAGAGTGTGGTGGTGGTGTATAAATAGGAAATAAGGATAAAAATAAGAGTTGTAATATAACTTAAATTCTAAAGAAGATAGAGTTTGAGTTCTAAATAGATAAGAGTTTGAGTTAGAAGAGAGCTAGAGTTTTAGTTTGAGAAGAACTATACTACTAAACTGGGCCCAGGTTAACTATGGGTCAAGACACCTATCCAATAAGCCTAACTCACCAAACCTAAGTCTAACGTGGTCCTTACTTAGACTAATCGCGTATTTAATTAAAATATATTTAATTATATAATAATAAAATAAATAATATATATAATCAAAATGTCACAAGTGATCTCAATGGTGGTAGCGAGACATTTTCCCAATAAATACAACAAATTAATAACCTAAGGCTTTCTGAATACTTAGGCACAAATTCTACAAATGTAGAAACAATCTAGAGTCAGGCTTTTCTAAGCCATTTGTTAAACCAAACCCTAATTACTGCCAACTGCTAGTAATTTGTTACAGAGCTTACCACCCATTCTTATAATGAGAAGGGCTTAATGATAAAAACTGACTATTCAAATCATTCATAGCAACAGAATGACAGCTTAACTTTTAGTTTTTTTATTCACGGAAGAGATAAGGAATCCTGTAATCCTACCCTCTTATAGGAAATAGAAATCCTCTCTTTTGAAAAAAGTATCAGTTCTTTTTTTCCCTTTTCCATAAAAAAAAAAAAAAAAAAAAAAAAAAAACTATCACTCCAAACAATGAACCAATGAGCTACACAGAAAAATAATGTACTTTTTCCTCTCTATCGCAAAATCCTTGTGTCGTACAAATGTACACAAATAAGTTACAATATGAAATGACTCTTTAATTACAAAGGATGCTACTATCCTTATTACAAACAGTACGTGCGTAGGAGAAGATCAATCCATTATCTTGAAGATTCGATTCAGACATGTTCAAGCTTGGAAAAATATGATGGAAAAAGTATATCTAACCTCTTCTCTTGTTAGTTTTTGCCATAATTATTCACCCAAACAACCAGTCATAATAACTATAAAGATTAAGACCATTTGCAAAATTAACAAGCACCATTAATGGATTTATGATTTGGTTATCTCACGGTTTCAAACAAGAATTAATATTGTGCCGCTATGAGTACTGTACTATACTAGCAAAACATGCCCGCACTTAGCACGGGTAATATGATTTGTAATATTAAACATTATATTTTGTCTAAATTATATTGAGATAGTAAAAATCACAATCAAGATTAAAACCTATAATAATAATAAATATAGTTGGTTAATTTTAAAATGAGAGGACTTTAATTTTTTTGAAATTAATTGAGTATTTTACATCAAACATTCTTTTGAAATCAATAGAATAAAACCATAATAAGAATTAAAATTGATAAAAGGGATTTTTACAAAAAAAAATTAAGTTTAAACCTTAATTAAACAGTTTTAAGAAGAAAAACTATAAAATGACGAGATAGTTGTTCGTATATGTTTTCAGAAGAAATCACTCCAGTTAACGATATCATCAACCTTCATTCCAAAAAACGATATTTGCTCCCTCTTTAACTCTTTCTCTAACTAGTAATGAAAATGTTATGAAAATTATTGTATTTTATGTCCCAGTAGTCTTCCTTAAGTAGTTCTGGCAATCTTCCTTAGTTGTGTGGATTCCATACTTAGTTTATACACATTTGTCGCCCCCCTTCACATGAGTTTTGAGAGTTTGAGTTTGGAGTGCAAGGTGTTCGGTGAAATGCCTAAATGAAGATTTTCACTCAATTTGGCGGTGGCTTTGAGTGTAACTTGAAGGGATGAGTTTGAGCATGCTTTTATGAACATTTAGAGTCTAAAGCAATTTATTTTGGGGAATTTCATAAGTTTTGACGTCTATGAACAAAATGTGGGGAGCCATGTTGAGGGCAATCTTTGAATAGTGAATATAAGGATTTTCTCCTTAGTATTGTGTTGTTTGTGTGGAATTTTAAATCTAGATAGTGTTTTTTATTTCGTTAATCCGGAATCTTTGAACCAGCTTAAATGAATTTAACGGTGGATGAATTGAACACACTTCTATGTGATTTGTGAAAGACTTGTCAAACCCTTTTTCTTTGATGTATTTATCACATCCTTTTGATTTTCTTCATTTATTTGAAATTGATATCCATCTTCCACCAAATCTTAGCATTATCCACCCCAAACTTTAGACAATCAAATATGAAAACCATCGAAAAAGAAGAATAGAAGTCCAAGAAAGAGAAAAAAAAAAGCTGCGGGTGGTTGATGATATCCTCAACCAAGTTGAGGATATCGTCAACTGAATTGATGATATCGTCAAGTGGGTAATTTTGTCCAAAAAACATGTACAAACAACTATTTCGTCATTTTATGGTTTTTCTTCATAAAATTGTTTAATTATGATTTAAGCTTAATTTTTTCGTAAAAATCCCTCGATAAAAATACCAAAAAATACATTGTGAAAATAAAAGTCTATAGACAAACCAATAATAAGAACAACTTAAAAGAAATAAATAAACATATGGAAACCTAATGCCTAAAAACAAAAAAACACAAAAACTAAAACCAAAAGTTCATAAAAACCTATCACCATGGAAACTAAAAAAGTTCTCATCAAAATCAGAATAAATAAAATAGGACTATGATAAAAGGAAAAAAAAAATTAAACAATAGAAAATATACAAAAAATGAAATGTATATAAAAAAAAAGAGGCGTGATTTAGAAGAAACAAAAAGCCCATGAGAAACCAATACATTAGAAAACTGAAAATAAAAAAGAAAAGATAAAAAATAATCAAAATTGATAATGACAATGACAATGTGTGGAATTGGTTTGCAAACCTAGATGTCATCTAACTACCTAAGGACATATAAGATTTGGCATTCGATAAGAAAGTCTAAATACGCATTGATTGATTAGAAACCATAGAAGATTGAACTCTTTTTAAAGAAAACTCATTTTAGATTGGACTCTTTATTTAGATTCTCTAGTAAAAAATCTCTCTCAAATCCCTAAAATGTGTCCTTCAAGTTAAAACATGAATTAAAATTGAGCTTCAATGTCTCAATAAATTGCAAAATTAGAGCTCAATTGTGAAATTGAATACCATCCCTTTCATATATAATATATAATAATTGATGCAACTACCACGTGATTTAACCCTTGTGGGCCCACTTTTACGTATTCGAACCCATTTATATCACGTGTGTTTCTATGTAAACTAAAGCCTCTACCCATTTCTTTATCCAATTGAAAGACATATGTCTACTATTACATTTATATTACAGTATATATATATATATACATATATATATTTATATATTTATATATATATATATATATAAGGAGATGCTCCTATGAGAGATGCTCTCACCTTACTGTGAGAGATAAGGTGGGGGCCCTCACATCCATATCCAATGCCAACAACTTAAATGTGGTGGCCCCCACTCCTATCTCTCATATAAGGTGAGATATCTTTCATAGGAGTATCTTATATATAGGGTAATGCTCATGTACAATCTTTTCTTATTGTCTTACAGTACAAGGTACCTTGTGGGACCATCTATTGGTCCATCAGAGCAGACCATCCAAACCCAACCCTCCTATTTACACGTGCCTCACTAGGTTTTGATAGACCGGGATAGAGTGAACCATTGGATCGAGGTTTAATTATATTATTTTATATAATGCCGTTAAATTTATGGACCACAGATGAATGAATTAGAGATATTATATTGACTTTAACTTTGATATCTAGGTTGACCCCACTTGGATTGTTCCATCCCCATCCCCCTCGCTTCCTCTATGATTTGTGGGGTCCCAAGTGGGCCCCACAAGGTGTAAGATGGTAAAGAAGGCTCGTACAGGAGCATTACTCTATAAAACGTAGCCCCCTTTTATACACCCGATCAACGGAACATGTCACTCCAGTCTATCTGGAATTTGGTTCAGTTTATATATATGTATGTGTGTGTGTGTGTATATATATATATATGCTGATTGGGGCCGGGGCATGCCATATAAGCAGTTAATAAGATGAGGAAAAGGTGAGTCCAAGGAAAGTGAAGTCCTTTCCCCAAAAAATAAGGAAAGTTAAGTCAGATGATTAGCTTCTGTCGGCAGAATAAGATGACTTCCCTCGTCCATCAAAACGGGCAATGACAATAAGAACTTTTCTGGATCATCAAGGTGGGTTGACGTTTTGCTGTTGTGGTGCAGTCACTTACACTCTCGTTTGGTTAATTGGTGAAGACAACATCTAAGCTCGTCACGAGTTTGTGTTAGAGTACTCGTCCCCACATGTTTCCAACAGCCTGCAACTTTTATCAAACAGAATTGTGAAAGGATCCGACGAGGGGCAACATGCAAAAACCATCTGGGTCCGGTTCCCTTACAAAGCTTTCACATCAAGAAGCTTTCTATTGCTTGTTTATTTTATATTATTTTTAAAATTACATAATTGATTTGTTGGGGATATACTAACCTATCATATTAAAAGGGTTACAAATAGGTATCCAATTATGTGAGTGTCTGTATCTTAAAGCGGATATAGACCTATAATTTGATCACGAAGAAATTCAGATTCGGAATGAACTCACATTTTAAAAGTATATATAGGCTTTTAAATTCTATAAAGCTTGAGTTTTTTCATATTAGATGGTACTCTACTTAACTTTAATCATATACCATTTAATCAACCCACTTGAATATTAAAAAGTAAAAATAAAACAAAACTTTATTGGAAGCTCTTTAGTTCAATTATACTAATGTATTCAATATCTTAGTTCAGATCCGTTATCAAGTTGATGCTAGAACTCAATACAACACATGGGTTTTGTTTCAACTCTTGATCTAGATCTATAAAGGCAGATCCAGATCCTAATCCACCATGGTTCCTCCCAAAATCCAACTCATGTTGCGCCCGAAAACATATAAAAGGAAGGGCTATGGGATGTACCCAAGTAAAGAAAAAATGATGACATTTTTGTCTGGAAAATGAGTTGAAGCTCTTCTCTAGGATGAGGTAGGGCTTTACATGTGCGGTAAACTAAAGGTGAAATAAATATCACATCAATGGGAAAGCCGAGATAAAGTATTGGGGTTGAATGTTTTTCTTTGGCATTAAGAGGTAAAGTAAAGTGTGAGAGACAGTGGGTGAGTGATTAAATCGTTCCATTTTGCCTTGGACTTACTTTACCATATTTTATATCAATTTTATAAGATAAAAAAGTGGTTAGTGGTAACGTTTATGGTAAAAAAAAACAACGGCTAGTATTTTCTTTCTCACTTTATTTTTTCAACCAAACATGATAGAAAAGAAAAAAGTGAGTGTTGAATCAACTTTCTATTTGCATTATTTTATCACCTGCTAAACAAACATGTTGAGTTTTGTTTTATAATAGACTCCATAGTTCTCGTGGTTGGTACAAGTTCAATTCTTGTGGAGAACCTAGAGATTACCTTTTGTTCTTTTGGTTTTTATTTTCCTCTCAACACTTTACCTTTGTTGTGGAAGTGGACCCCTTTCTGTGGCTCAGGTAACACGGTGCACCATTTCACATCAGGCACGTGCATGCATGTGTGAAGGCATGGGCAGAAGGACACATTTCGCAAATCCCCACCCCCACCTCGCAGGAATCTGTGAGTCGTCTCAATTTATTGCTTCCTAGTGAGTGCAACCGAGTTGACTTGGTTTCCTAGCTGACCTGAGCTTGACTCAACTAAGTACGATGCCACGTGGCTAGAATCTTGCCCAAACCGTTTCTCCTAATGGGTGCCCTATCGAAATGACAATCATTTCCGTTCAGTTGGGATCCCCTGTTGTGGCTTTTACGTGGGAACCATGCAATATTGGTTGGGAACTCCATCCCGAGACCAGCGGAGATCATTTGAATAGTTCGAAATGAATCACATCCCTTTCAATGACATATCCCTAGATTTTACTTTGATAGTAATATGCCTCATCTTAATATTAAATGCTAGATTGAAAACGGGGTTAGGTACTAACGTGATACTGTTGCTAACGCGGCATGAACACCGTTTTCAATATGTGTCCAATTAGATGGTGGGACCTACTTTTGATAAACTGATATTTAAGAGTAAATACCTCCGTCAAGGGGATGGAATTATCATCTTGTGAGCCCAACGATAGGCTTCCAAAACTGTGCCACATGTGGTAAAAACTCCATCGAGGTCCCCACAGATATAATGCGGATGGTTTAGGATGAGTCCTGCACCATCTAAGAGGATACATCCTACAATTTCACTTCACTAGAAGTAGGTCCCATTGTTCGATTCAGCACATGACTCTGACTGAAATTGTGACCAGACACTAATCTGGCGTTGCTGTTGATGTGGTACATGTATTAATCATGTTCCAAGCATGTTTTCAATCGAACGATGGGACCCACTCCAATTGATCTGCGATTGTAATATATACAATATATACACGGAAGGGATGGGATGGGATTCATTACGAACAATTTGAATTATCATCACGTGATCCTCCGTATTCATGGTGGAGTTCTGGGAATATGTGCTGCACAACGCGGTCAAACACCTGCGGGTTGGAATCCGGACTCTGAATGAAGGGCCACACACAAACCGGTTTGAATGAGCAGTCGGCAAAGTGGCTGTATTATATATTACATGTAAAATTGAAATAATTCTCAATAAAGATAAGTCGGCAAGAGTCTCCGAGCCTGGGGAATTAACTCCCCAGTCCCCACTCACCGGCAGTGCAAAGTCAGCAGTCGGCAATTCAAAATAGGTTTCGACAGGGACGCACTAGTTCCTGTGATCGAGGAGCGAATTAGGTTTACATGATAGCAATATAATATATATATATATATATATATATATATACAACAGTGGCAATATGCAGCGTTTTCCTGTATATAGAGGGAATATTGTGGAGAAGATCTTTTGACTCGATCCTCAGCCGATGTCTTAGGATTAATTGTAGGCATACATTGTGTGATGTGATGCTCAACTGCAGACTGGATTAGAGAGTAGAGACTGAGATGTACTGCCGAACTGAAGGCAGGATTAGGGGCTGAGATGATGGAAATTAAGTTATAGTAGGCTACCTTTATATGGCCTACGGGGGAATTAAGGTTTATTAACATTTACGTGCATAATAGACCCTTGAGTGCAGAGAAATACATGGGAAGCCAATATTTGCAAATTGAACGTGCTAACAACATCGGGATGCCTAATTACTTGAAGCTCCATGTAAC
Source organism: Camphora micrantha (assembly GCA_003546025.1). Lineage (NCBI taxonomy): Eukaryota > Viridiplantae > Streptophyta > Magnoliopsida > Laurales > Lauraceae > Camphora > Camphora micrantha. The sequence goes on along the minus strand of QPKB01000002.1, from coordinate 80,995,788 downwards.
ACAAAGCATGGGAATTAAACCTGGAATCAGGGACCCCTTATAAATTCTTCTTTCAAGGCCATTCAGAAAGTGCCATGTCTCTCCTAGTGGCAACTTATGATACCTAGCTACCACCGCCTCTAATGGCATTCTGGGCTTCCAAGTCACACTCACGCCGCAGTTAGCGTTGAACTCTAGAATTCAAAAAAATAAATAAATAAATAAATAATTAGAATTCTCCGTTCACTCTACATTAGATTATACTCAATTCTCAATTCTTTTTTCACCTTTTTAAATTTCTATTCATCTTTGAGTTTTTTTTTCCTTCATATTAATAAATACACTACAGGGTGGGATTATACCATCAAAAGAAGCTCTAATGTACAGTGAAGCATGCTTTAATCTTACTATTTGTTTATTTATTTATTTTGTAGAGATTTAGGGCTTGTTCGGCATCTCTACCCATTTTTTGACAGACCCATCCAAAATAGAGCCATTAAAAAAAGAACCATAAAAAAGAGAGGCTAGAATCAAAAGACATGTTTGGTAATGCACATCTCTATTTTAAATAGACAATTTGGTGCACTCTCTATTTTTCTCTGTTTAGAGGGGGGGTTTACGTCTTATTAGAAGGGTAATTTCTGTCATTATATAAAATAGAAACTTATGCACATGTTCCCACCTGCATTTATCATTCAAGATCACATTCAACATGGACCCATTTAAGATCACATTCAACCAGGTCTAACCTAAAAGATTCTTAAAAAAAATTACCTAAAAGATTCTGCCAATCAATAATTAATTACACAGAGTTGAAGCAACAACCGTAAGTTCCAGGTAAAGTTGAGTGACATCAGTTGTGGTGATCCTAATTCGTAACTTCATATAGTTGAGCAAATACCAATAGTTCCAATAAAGATGAGTAAAATTAGTTGCACGAGCCCAATTCCTATCAAAATGCAATAACGCCCACCAATGTGAATTGCAACTGGTTTTATATGTCACTCAGATTGGAGAGAGATTCACCCTTTGATTTACATATCTTCTTAATTGACCATCGGAAGAAAACAATTTCCATTTCAGCCTTATGGTAAATATCACTCAATCCTACCGCAGTGATCTTTAGCCCTACTGCAACTCACAAAAATAATGGAGATTTTATAGCCCTGTACCTAATCAAACAACCAAATCACTTAAAAAGAGAGATCTCATTCCAACAAAAATGAGAACAAGATAGACAAAAACACAACTAGGGCTCCATCCAAGATTCTAGTTTTCCTATCCCCCAGTAAATCCATTGCAGTAAATTGAATTTAAACACTAACCAGACAATGGAAATTCATAGAAAACCCAAACACAAAATAGATTCTCAGATATTAGAATTCATTGAAATAAACACCTCCTCCTATTTTAAACACTAACCAGACACTGGAAATTCATAGAAAACCCAAACACAAAATAGATTTTCAGATATTAGAATTCATTGCAATAAACCGACAATGGAAATTTATAAAAAATCCAAACACAAAAAAGATTATCAGATATTAGAATTCATTGAAATAAACCCCCCTGAACAAACAAATCATCAATGAAATTACAATTTTGTCTCTAAAATCCTTGATTTGCATTTTTGTTTTCAGAACAATCAAGCACAACCCCATCATCATCTTCTTCTCAGAACTAGTCCCCAAAAAAAAAAAAAAAACTACACAACCTATTCGAACCCATACCACCTCTACAAAACTTACAACAGCAATAAAAAAACCCTTGCAACTCCCCATCATCTCTCTCCTTCTCCTACTCACAAAACCCATCTCATCCTCTAGCCTCATACACTGCCATCCCTAATCGAGACCTATTACCAAACCTATTCTTACCCACCTATACATTGAAAAACAACATTCTTTGTGTAACAAAAAAAAAAACATTGCAAGAAACCTAGATGAAAAAATCGGATCTCAAGAGGAACTAGATGCGCAGTCTCATCTTAATCGGTCTCACGACAGAAGAAGAATCGGAGAAGAAGAGGAAGGCGCACTAGCAGCTCTAATCGGCTGGGTTCTTTTTGTTCAATGAGAGGGTTTTTGCTAAGGGGATATTCAGTGCCAATAAAATATTGTATTGGGCCTTTTTTGTCTTAAAAAATGACCTCCGCCTCTAATTTTTCCAGACCCAATGTCTCTAATTTTCATTTGCCCAGATTTGGGCCATTTTATTTTTAGAGAATTTGGCTCTACTTCTCTAAAGCGGATAGAGGTTAAAATCATATGCTAAACGCTTTAATTTTCTAAAACTCTATCCGCTTTAGACATTTAGACATGTAAATGTTAGAAATAGAGATGCCGAACATACGCTTAGTCTTACTAGTTGTAGGGGGCAAAATAAAATTGTATGGTTGCAAGACTACTAATCATGACTTAGTCAGATCACATTCTTGACAGACTATCGTTTGGACTGAGATGGACAAGTCCGGTGGACTTCTAAAGTTAAAATTAAAAAAAAAAAAACACAAAAATGAAAATAGGTGGAGAAAGTTTTTATAAAATTGAACAAAATTGACAGGCAAGCACTCTGCTCTTCCTGAGCACCACTACTCATCAACTGCTACTCGTCAATCATCATGCCAATTGCCACAGATCCGTTAACAAACTGTTACACCCCGACCCAAATTTAACATTGATTAGTGCTAGTTAATGGTGATTTAGCTAAATTAATTATGCTTAGTTGTTAATTATGATAATTAGTGTTAATTAGCCTCTATAGATTGAGTTAATCAGGCCTTGAGCCTTGGATATGTGAGTTGGAATTGATTTGACTTGGTTGGGTAGAGTCAAGGGCTTTTTCGTAATAATCTATTTTCTCATGTTGCATCATTTGCATGTCATCTTAGCGTCATCGCGTGTATTTCGACGAACACGTCGATTTTCGTATTAGACTCTACTTCATTTGAGCCACCGTTGAGTATTTAGACCCCCATTTGACCCAAAATGGAAATATGCTATTTTTAGTGGACTTTCTTGCAAAAAGGACTACTTCACCCTTTAAAATACAACTTGAGTCATGTTTGCTTGGTTGAGGAAGGAACTCTCTCCCAAATTCATTTTCTTTCTCTTCTCCATCCTATTTCTTTCCCTTCGCCTCATTCATTGAGAGTGCTTGTTTGTATACTTGGAGGCAAGGAGTAGAGATCTCCTTCATCTTCTCCATCTTCTTCTTCTTCCTCTCACGTTTGTGGGCAAGAACCCATCTTCTTCACCTCCTACCCTTGCCAAATTTGAACTTCTTGTCAAGGTAAGAGCCATACCCTCCTTGTTGGTGTTTTTGAGTTACATTAGAGTCAAAAGACTCTTGGGTAGTCATGCATGCATATTCATTTCCATTTTCATGTGCATTTGTAGTTAGAGTTTGTGATTTGGGGATTTTGGGATTCTCTTGAGCTAGAAAGTGAGAAGAGAGCTTGGAAGGCTTTTATTCGAGGCAAGTATAAGCTTAATTTGGATTACATCTTGTTTAGTTACCATTAATTCAAATAAGACTCTTTCTCAATGATTCTATTCTCTTAAGGAATGAATGGGTTGGATTGTTTTATGATTTTTAATTGAGGAAATTGGATGGTTTGTATGTGGTGAATGGGAGCATAGAGGCTCCATTCCATTATGCAAGTTATGTAGTAGAAGGAAGATGAGAAATGAATGAGGAAGGAAACAAGGGAATTCTGGAGTTCAGGAATTCTGGTGCGTCCGCCCTAGCGAACTTGGATCTGCTCACTGCTCAAGCAAACGATAAAGGTCGCCCGAGCAACCAACCCTTTGGATGGGGTCCGCTCAAATGAACCTGAAACTGTAGACTGAGCTTCTTTTTTACCCCAATTTTAGGGTGAATCACCACCCTTAACCTATAATAACCCACCCTAATAACCTCTAATAGGTGATTAGGGTGCACACCTTGTTTCTATAGGATTTAGGATTCTTAAGACCCTTATGTCCTTAAAAAAGGGAACCATGAACCATATTAATTGGTCCATCGGGCAAGCATTGGTCTAACACTATGCCATGAGGGGTAGTTAGAAATTCAACATATTTCTCATAAATAGTGACACTCAACAAGATAGAAGTACGTTGACTTACGAACCTACCATGTATTGGAAGGTGAGAGACTAAAATAGTCTAGTGTTGGTTAGTAAAATGTCTTTATTCCTTTAATTTATTTCATTTCATATTGAAGTCCAATTTCTTATTGATATCAGATCCTGAGTACATTGGTTGCATTATTAGTATTCATTGTGGTTTAATTTTCTAATTTCAATTCGTGGCTTAATTATCGTATAACTGCTTTGGTATTCCTTGGAAGTGTGAACTGAGTAAGTATTCGAGTATATGTGATTACTATTCGATTCGATTATGACCAAGTGAATACAGACTTACTCAAATTCTATTATTATTTGATTCGATCGAGTCGGCACTCCTTACCTTCGATCTTGTGATACCCGACGAGGTTGAACTTGGTTTAGTTGTTCGAGAATACTGTAGTAAGTCATCTGGAGCACCGGAACTCCAGACCCGAGTAGCCAGCTAACCTTTGGCCGGGCCGCTGGTGACATCCCAACTAGATTCGCTCTTTTTTGAGAGGATGAACTCAATGTAGTAGCAGCCAATTAGTATGCTTTCATTCTATTTTGATTCAAAAGCATACATTATTCAATTTTCGCACAAATTGCCTAGTGATTACTTATCATTGACATCTGTTAATTTAATCGTCCTTTCAATTCAATCTGGAACATTATGTATTTCCTTATTATGCTGATACTTACTGAATCATCGTATTGAGATACTACTCTTGGTGTCACAGTCGAAGGTGCAGCTCTCGGCCTTGAAAAGGCCCAAGAGGGAGATGAGGGTACTGAAGAGGTTCCTCCGGGATTAGAAGAGTGGCCGGATCAGGGGCTAGCGTAGATACTTCATCCCTCGGAACGCGTGGATGTACATTTTGAGAGCTTCAGTAGTGTGTGGCTAGCTCTTTTTTGTGTGGGTCACACTTAGTTGATTAATTGTACTTTTGATTATATTTTTGGCATAGTTGTATAGGGTTCTTTTATTTATACCCTCTTTTGTAATTAATGTATATACTTGTATAACTCTTTTGTATTAAACTTGAATATTTAACTGGACTGAATAGGAAATGATACCTTCATGTGTACGAATTACAGCTTCCGCTATGATTTAAATGTTATTGATATGTCCATGTGAGCTTGACTCATGTGTGGAAGAAGTTGTTTTTCTCCTTCGTGTGTTGTATTTGGCTCGAGACAAGTACAGCATCACGGGAGTATGTGTGTCTCACCTTGGGGATTACCTTTGGCTAGGGTGATTCGAAACTGAAATGTGACACAAACAATTAAGGAGTTGAAGACCCTTCGTATAAGATTTTCCAGCCATTCTAACTTGTTCTAAATCTTATTATAAGATGCCTGAACGAAATTCAATTCACTTCAATCCAACTTGCTCCCATATGATTAACCTATTAATTTGTCCTGTACCATCAGGTGGGGATTATTACTATTACTAACAAATGAAAATGAGACTGCCTTGCTAAGACCTTTGTTAAGACCTTAATTTACAAATTACAATGTACTTTTGCGACTCGAGAGGAGGTACGTAGAGTTGGGAAATGGGTCATTTGCGACTCGAGATTGAGATTGACTGGCTTGGGGTTGGGGTTGGGGTTGGGGCCTGGGGGTGATGACAAAGCTGAACAGTGTGTGCACGTGTAGCAGGACACACATGACGCGTTTTCTCATGCCTCGATCGAGAGGATATAATTAACACTACTAATCAACACTACCCAGGCCCAGCTAGCAGAAGATTTTGAATTACATGTACAGTTTTACTACCCTAGGAGTAGATGACTGTCTGGGTACCGTGCACTTGTCGCTTCTTACTTGTACAAGATCAGCATTTTTATACTCTTTTTTTTTTTTAATTATATTCCTTCATGCAGTTCAATAGTAGGCTTCTGTTTTAATAATCTATTATATTCTATTATATTTATATCTAAACAAAGCTCAAGTTGCAACTTGCAAGACAACCTTCTCGATCTGCCTCGGATTTTAAACGTTCTTTTCTTTCTTTTCTTTTTCTTAATCGATCGACGTTCATGGAGTTTGTTAATTGGTTGAGGAGAAATGGCAGTGAAATAGCTAATGATATTCCTAAACCATCTCCTGCAAGCTTAAGTATGAACAACATCCTAGCTTTAGCTGCTTGAGTATATATAGCTCTGAAAAACGGGCCGTGCCGTCAAGCTAAACGGGCATGAATATGTCAAAAGTCATTCAAGCCCAGCCTACGCACTGATCTGGTCTGAACCCAGCCCTGGATTCAGCCCGTGGCTCCTAAGGTTGATCCAGGCCAAATTCAAAAATTTTATGACACTTTCGTCAACCATGTCGCTTGACTCTGTTCTTCAGACGTACCCAAAAAAAAAAAAGGAAAAAAAAAAAAAATGATACTTCTTCAGACATACCAAACCCAAGTCCAACCTATCTAGTTTCCCTATTTGTGGGGCCCATTACTTGTGACTGTTATTGGGCATGAGAAGCAGAAAACGTTGCTTTGATTCTTTACAAGCGATTTATAGATTGAAAGATTATAATCTTAATTAATATTGTTTCCAAAATAAAAACGTCAATGGAATGCATCATCAATATCTAATACATATAACCACCACATGGTCTGGAAGATGGTTAAGGCATCGTCCCACAACTACTCCAGGTACATACAGTGAGTTATGCAGAAGTGGCTAGAAAAAAAAAAAAAAAAAAAAAAAAAAAAACGGGGATCCCAGATGTCAGTAATCTTCAACTCTCCTCCGCTTGGGTTATAGTGGGGCCCATCGTTTACCAAAAGCGTAATGTAGGAATCACAACGCGTCCCATTTACAGCACATGAAATGCCAAATCTAAGAAATCCGGTATGGGCACTTGTCTTTGGCCCAGTTTGACTATCAAGTGTAAATTCAAGTCTGCAGTATGGAGATGTCAGATAGTTGGGGTCAGGTACAGTCCTCAAGCCTTACTTGGGACCCAAGTCCAACCCTACCAATTAGTATAGAGACTCTAATTTTTTAATGTAGGGCAAGAATTGGGTAGGGCAACAATACATGGCCTGGGCAAGCCCGGGCCAAAACTGAGCCCAGCCCGCATTGAATTTGACTGATTCACTACATATTTGAAGGTATCTTTACACTTTCAGGGTGGACCCAGGCCGATATTTTGCCCAATATAGTTATTAATATGCTGGCCCTCAGTCTATGTGTGTTAGGATATCCAATATATTCCACTCTCAATCCAGCATTAAATAACAACACTAGTAATAACAGCAACAACTGGCACAATTATATATGAACAAGCTGGGCTCTGGCATGTCCAAAAGGCCTAGATATTCGGCATCGTAACTAAATTGGCCGGACAAGTTCTGACCTGGCCCCAACTTAGTATTTGAACATCCTATTGACAAAGGTTAGAAGAAAACTCAGAACAGTGCAAGTGTAATGACCGAGTTATGATTGTTAATGACCGAGTTATGATTGTTATGTTTGTTACTTAGTGAAGTCCCTTTTTTTTTTTTTTTTTTTTTTTTTTTTTTTTTTTAAATCAAGTCCTGAAATCCAAGAGAGAGTCTGGAAGACACTCCGCACAAACAGGCAAAAGGCCCACGGAAGTGAAAATAAGTGACTTACCTAAGTTTCCAACCCAATTAGCCAGGTGAGAACAGTCCCCATTTACCCCGCGAGGTAATAAGTGTCCCTTCTAGAGTTACATCTGTTATAATTAACTTTGTCATAGGTTTTCTGTTTATGCTCGTCAGTTATGATGTCAGACACTTGTAACCAACTTAATTGGTTTTCTCTCCATATATATATATATATATATATCTTCTCAGTGTAAACTAATAAATTTATTCAACGAAATGAAATGAGTTGAGCTTCCTTAACTTTTTCTTCAATACTCTGTTCTTTTTCGTCTTCCTTTTGCTGTTCTTTTTTCCTTCTCAATTCTATTTCACTCTATATGGTAGGTTTGGAAGAATACATTATATTGGTTTTCCTGTAAGAGAAGAGTACAAATTCACTCAGACGCCATGTTCAACAACAATATTTTTCGGTTTACATGTATGGTATGCTTTTGGATCCCCTTCAACGCAACAGTGAAGTAGGAATGTTTATTTCATGGCTGTTTCTTTATTTTTTAAATGTACCTTGTATATCTTTTACTCATCAAAGAGAATGTACCTTGCTTTTATATAATACGAAGAGTATTTTTTATTGAATATTTTCCAGTCAAGTGTAATTTCGTGTCAAGTTAAGTTTTTTTAAGGACATATTTGTTTCATATAATTGAATACTTAGAAATTCGGCCAATTTGTAGTTCTAAAAATGGGTAAAACTGAATAAAAAAGAGAGATGAATATTACAAAATTACCATCAAATAGCCTCCACCTTAATGAAACATGAATTGTTACACCCCGACCCAAATTTAACTATGTTTAGTGCTAATTAATGGTGTTTTAGCTAAATTAATTGTGCTTGGTTACTAATTATGATAATTAGTGTTAATTAGCCTCTATAGGTTGAGGTAGTTAAGTCTGGAGCCTTAAATAGGTGAGTTGGAGCCGGTTTGACTCAGTTGAGTAGAGTCAAGGGTTTTTTTCGTTATTATCGATTTTCTTATTTTGCATAATTTGCACGTCATCTTGACATCATCGTGTGTATTTCGGCGAGCACGTCGATTTTCGTATTGTACTACTTCTTTTGAGCTACATTTGAATAATTGGACCCCCATTTGACTCAAAATGGAAATATATAGTTTTAGTGGGCTTTCTTGCAAAAAAAGGACAGCTTTATCCTTTAAAGAACCATTTTACCCATGTTTGCCTTGTCATTGCTTCTTTATTCCTCTTCTCTCTGCTCTTATTCTTCTTTTCCTTCTTCATCAGGGTGATTGTTGGTGCAATTGGAAGCAAGGAGTGGAGATCTCTTCATCTCCTTCATCTTCTTCATCCTCTTCTTCTCCTTGTGACAAGAAACCATTTCCACCATCTTCTATCTTCTCCAAATTCGAAATCCTTGCTAGAGGTAGGCATCAAGCTCTTGTTGGTTATGTTTATTAGTTGAATAGAGTCAAGAGACTCATAATTGTTCATACATGCATATTCATGTGTTTTTCCATGTGTATTTGTAATTAGGGTTTGGTTTTTGGGGTTTTTTTTGGGTCCCTTGAGCAAAGTGTGAAGAGAGAGCTTGGAAAGCTTTTTATTGAGGCAAGTATAAGCTTAATTTGGGTTTACATATTGTCTAATTTCATTTTGATTCAAATGAACTCTTTCTTGATGATTCTACTTTTAATGAAATGAATGGGGTGGATTGTTCTATGATTTTAAGTGTTGAAATGGGATGGAGGAGTTAGATGTTGTGAATGGGAGCAAGGAGGCTCCATTTGTGCATGTTATATGGTGGATAGAGGGTGGAGTTTGAATGGGAGAAGAAACCATGGAAATTTCGGAACTCAGGAGTCTGGAGCTTCCGCTCGAGCGTACATGGGTCCGTTCGAGCGAACACCCTTCTGGAACACCCGCTCGAGCAAGCAAAAGACTCGCCTGAGCGACCAACTCTCTGGTTGGGGTCTGGTGGAGCGAACAAGGATCCGCTCAAGCGAACCTGAAACTGAATGACTGGGCTCATTTTGGCCCAATTTTAGGGTGAATTACCACCCTTAATCTATAATAACCCACCATAATCACCTCTAATAGGAAATTATGGTGTACACCTTGTTCCCATAGGAATTAGGATCCTTTAAGACCCTTATGACCTTAAAAATGGAAAACCTAACCTTCTCCCTTGGTCTAATGGACAATTTTTTGGTCTAACACTATGCCACGAGGGTAGTTTTAGAAATTCAACGTATTTCTCCACAACAAGTGACACTCAACAAGATGGTAGTACGTTGACCTTCCGAAATTACTTTGTAATGGACGGTGAGAGACTCTAATTAATAGTTCATGGTTGGCTAGTAAGAATTGTCTTGATTCATTTAAATTGATTATAGTGGTTGCATTCTTAGTAGTAATTATGGTTCGATTTCCTAATTCCTATTTGTAGCTTAATTTTCGTACACCAGTTTTGGTATTCGTTGAAATTGTGGATTGAGTAAGTATTTGTGTATGGAATTACTATTTGATTCGATTATGAACAAATGCATATAGATTTTTTTCAAATTCGATTATTATTTGATTCGATCGAGTCGGCACTACTTAGTTTCGACCCTGTGATACCCAATGGGATTGAACTTGGTTTAGTTATTTAAGACTACTGTCATAAGTCATCTGGAACACTAGAACTCCAGACCCGGGTAGCCAACTAGCCTTTGGCTAGGCCGCTGGTGACATCCCAACTAGATTCGCTCTCTTTTGAAAGGATGAGTTCAATGTAGTAGCCAATTAGTATATTTTCATTCTATTTTGATTCACAAGCATATGTTATTCGATCTTCGCACAAATTACCTAGGGATTACTTATCATTGACATCTGTTAATTTAATTGTCTTTTAATTCAATTTGAAACATTATGTATTTCCTTATCAATGCCTATACTTGCTGAATCGTTGTATTTGAAATACTACTCTTGGTGTCATAGTCGCAGGTGCAGCTTCCGGCCTTGAAGATGTTCAGGAGGGAGAGGAGGTTACCGAAGAGGTTCCTCCAGGATTAGAGGAGTGGCTAGAGCAGGGGCCAGTGTAAATACTTCTTCCTCAGGGAGCGTTATGTATCTTTTGAGGGCTGTAGATAGAGTGTGGCTAGCCCCTTTTTGTGTGGGTCATACTTAGTTTCTTTATTATACTTTTGATTATATTTTTGGTATTGTTGCAAGGGTTCTTTTATTACACCTCTTTTGTAAAACAATGTATGTATTTGTATGATTCTTCTGTATTAAACTTGAATGTTTAAATTGGATTGAATGAGAAATGATACCTTCATGTGTATGAATTACAGCTTCTGCTATGATTTATATGTTATTGATATGTTTAAGTGAGCTTGGCTCACGTGTGGAAAAGTTATTGTTCTCCTTCGTGTGTTGTAGTTGGCTCGAAATAGGTACAACATCACGAGAGTACGTGTGTCTCACCACGGGGATTACCCTAGGCCAGGGTGATTCGGGACTATTAATAATCTTTTATTGTATTTGGGACCGAGATGTGACATGAATCAAGGGGAGATGCGTATGTGAATACCCAATCATAACCATAGTAATTCAATTCCTATGAAAATCAAGGTACGTACCACCTCATATTTTTCACCCCGTCGTCTCTTGTCTCTTTAATAATCTTTTGTTGGTGCCCATTTCATGACTATGAATTCATATGTAATTACTTCCATATAAATAAAGATATTTCATTAGAATTATACCTCTTCATTTCTCTTAAATTAAGATTCTTTTACATGCAAATAGTAAAGTTGATAGAATAGATTTTTCATTTTTTTTCCAACTTATTTCACCCCAAAAATTAATTACCATCTGAATTACCTGAATAATATATATTAAAAAAAAGCTTTATTTCAAGGAGAGGCAAAGAGGTTCTAGGTAGGCTTTTCAGTTCCTCATATCGATCAGTATGCCGATCGAACTTAACCCATAAATAATCAAGAACCAGTAATAAGGCACATTAGATTATTATGAATCAGTGATTTGGAGCAAGTTTGAGTGTTTAGTATTATCTTCTCTTTTTCAATGTTTTTCTTCTAGTCATACTGTCGTGATCCAGCTTGACTCGAAGGCATAATGGTTAGGGAATGGGTTTTAAAAACCCAACCAGCAACAACGCCCCGTGCTTAGGCCGGGGCAAAAAGTAAGATATTACATTTTTAGTTTACGAGATATCAAAATTAATTATAAACATATAAGAATATATTCATAGATATTTATATAAAAACAATCAACACATCTTCAATCATAAATACAAGTGTTACCTTTACATGGGCCAATGGTCATTTCAATCTTTCCGCACAAATTTCTTCTTTACCCCTTTGAAGTAGCACCAATACCATTTTAAAATCGATCAAACCGTTTTTTAGCTGTAGATTTTTTTTAAAAAAAAATGTATAAACATCTTAACTTTAAAAGCCATAAATTATGAGACTTTAAAACCACATGCTAGTGTTATTTAATCCCAGTAATAATTGACCCACCTTGGATCAATGTATATATCTCTTAATTATGAGTCCATGTGGGCCCATGGAAGTGTAATTATGGTAGGGCAAACATAGAGTCATTGATCAGAAAATGATGCCTATAAGATTCAATAAAAAAAACTCCGACCTCAAACATTTTTATCACAAGCCCATCCATGAGGTGGTCTACCAGAAGGTTGGGTCTGATTTTCGTTCACATGTGACAATCTCTGAATAGAGTAGAGCTCTATTTGGAAACTAAAAGAAAATGACGTTTTTAATGAAAAATTTATTAGTGTGAACTGTTGAAAGGTGGGCCCCAAATATTAAAATAAAAAGATGACAATCTTGAGAGGATGGAAGATAGATGATGTTGAAAGAAAGAATAATCTATAATCAATATTGACCTAGAAAACTAATATCTATGCATAATCCATGAGTGGGTCTCATTGTAGAAATAAGTTAAATCTGTGGGGCCCATTATGTTATCAAGGTTATTTAAAAGGGAGACTAATGTTAAGGGCAAAAGCTCATTAAGAAAACTACTTGAAAGTCTAAGAGAAATGGCCTTAACAAAATCTTATTAACAAAGAATATAAAATAAATTAGAGGAGGATAATCGTTTAATAATTCATCGGTCATAGTTGTGTATTTTAGACAAGTTAAAAGGGGATGAGCTTGTGTGTATAATTGTAGGTAGAGAAAACATATGTATTTTGGTTTTATGTACGTCGGCAAAATTTATGTGTTTTAGCACTTCTTAAGTTTTATGTTGGAAATAAATTCTCTTTTTCTGGGTTATTGATAAAAAAAAAAAGGGGATTTAACGGGAAAAGCCCTCTAAAACAGGCTATTAATGAATTTGGCCCCAATAGAAAAGACTAGACAGAATGGGCCCTAAATTGATGTTTCCCTTTTTTTTTTTCGTCTTTTAGCGCTATAGTCAATATTGACGCTCGCCCGAACCTTCATTCATCTCTTCCTCTCTCTTGTTCTTTCTTGCTCTCTACAACTGATTTCAAATCACAATCTTTGAGAAGGAAGAAGAAGGAGAGAGAAAGCTGGTGGGTGTGTGCAGATGAGATGCACGGAGATGGAGGTATGCGTAGGGGCTGTGAGGGCGGAGTGCAGCAGTGAAGGAGGGGGAAAAAGAGAAAAGAAGAGGAGGAAAGAAAGAGAAAAAAAAAAGGAAAGAGAGGGAGAAGGAAGAAAGAAAGAAAGGACGTGTGCACTGACGTGGAGTGCAGTGGGTGACAAAGGGCAGTGCAGGGAGAAAGGAGAAGGAGAGGGGGAAGGAAGAAAGAAAGAAAGGAAAAAGGAGGAGAGCCATCTCGGTGGGGTATGCAGGTGGGTGTGCGGTGGCCCATCACGGCTCATCTCCGTCATCTCATCTTCACCATCGCAGGATGTAGACGACAAACCTCTCCCTCCTTCTCCTTTGTCTTCTCTGGCTAGCCAACCCACCACTCCTTCATCCTTTCCATCTCCCTGCCATCAACCTCCATCTCACCCTATCCGTAGCCCTCATGCATCTCCCTTATCTCCATGCGGCCCATCATCATCTCTTCTTCATCTCCATCTCCACGATGAATGGAATGCAAGTTTGGAGAAGAAATGAGCCACAAATCTATGTTGGGGTAGTTTCCATGAAGGTGTTCGATGAAATGACAAAGAGAAATGAGAATGAAATTTCACACTTATTTCTCTTATTTTTCTCATGGGAAAGAAGTCTGCTGCTGTTGTGGGGTTTGTCATTCCTTGATTTTGCTCACTAGGAGATATTGGAGGAGAGGAATTAGAGAACATTGGTGGGGTTTTCATTCATTGATTTTTGTAGTTTTCAAACAGATTTTATGTATATATTTTTTGAAATGTAAGGTCAAGACACAATGAATTTGTAATGTTGTGAATGGTTTCCCCTATTTGAGATGTTTGAAATGTGTTTGAGATGTCCGAACTCTTCAGCTTTTGAAATGTCTGAGTGAAGGGCCGAAACGTTCCCCACCAAAACTCTCTACTATGACGTCCAAGGATGAAATTGGTATTGGTTGAATCGGTGAAAGCATTTTTTGGAAGGGAGATGCAAGAGTTAATGCAAATTTCTATTTGGTTGGTGTTAACATTTGGTGTTAATGTGATAGAAGATGCAGCCGTCTGAACAGTGTACAACGTCTACTGAAGTATTTTTTGGAAGGGTGATGCAAGAGTCAATGTGAATTCCTTTTTGATTGGTGTTAATATTTGGTATTAATGTAATAGAATATGCAGCCGTTCTTGACAGTGTACAGTCTGCTGAAGTATTTTTTGGAAGGGGGATGCCAGAGTTAATGTGAACTCCTCTTTGGTTGGTACTAATATTTGGTGTTAATCGGACAGAAGATGTAGCCGTCTGGACTATGTAATCTCCACATGGAAGAGATTTTTTGGAAGGGGGATGCACGTGTTAATGTCATCATATCCATTTTGATTGGTGTTAATATTTGGTGTTAATGTGATTGATATAAGATGTAGCCATGATGGGCTTGCACATTTTGTTGAAGCATTTTTTGGAAGGGCACAAGTGCTAAACATACTTTTCCCTTTTGTAAGGATCGCCCTGTTTTGGGGTTATATGTTGTTAAGAACTTATATATGATAATATAATGGTTGTTTCTATTGTCCAGTTATTGATGTTTTATTTTTTCCACTTTCATTATTGAAAATGATTAGCTAACCCCATCTAGACCTACACTTAGTAAGTTATAGTATTATAACATAGTCGATATCGACTATGACTGTGTTTTTTATGTTTCAACTAAATAGTCGATATCGACTATGACTGTTTTTTTTATGTTTTAAGTTAAACAGTCGATATCGACTATTATCATAGTCGATATCGACTATTAGTCATGTTAAACAAACCAAATAATGGTACATTCCATTGTACTAAACATTGTTCTGAATACATTGGTACGTTCCATTCACACATTCAATTAACAACTATACATTAACAAACCATTCCATTTCAAATAATGGTACATGAAGTTCCACAACATAAATCCAACTGCCCAAAACCATAGAAGTTTTACAATCACTGCCTACAAGTTCCACAATTTCAATTACGAAGTAAAGAAAGTAAGTATCTATGTTTGGCCTCTCCATCTACTGCCCAAAAAACCTTCCCAAAACTTCTACTAACCAGCTAAGAAAATTACATCAAACCGGTAAGTTCAACAACTCAGGAAGATTCAACCTATTAGCATTCACTTGCCAACTTCTCTTGAATAATTCAATAACAATTCTGCTATAGAAGTAAGGGATGTTGAACTGTGTAAATGTGATAAGACGGTGGTGAACGCAATGCTCCGCGAATGCCACAGCGAAGACTCCACAATTATCACAATTGTCTTGACCTTACATTTCAAAAAATATATACATGAAATTTGTTTGAAAATTACAAAAACCAATGAATGAAAACCCCACCCACGTTCTTTAATTTATCTCCTCCAATATCTCCTAGTGAGCAAAATCAAGGAATGACAAACCCCACAATAGCATCAGACTTCTTTCCCATGAGAAAAATAAGAGAAATAAGCGTGAAATTTCATTCTCCTTTCTCTTCGTCATTTTATCGAACACCTTCATGGAAACTACCCCAACACAGATTTGTGGCTCACTGCTTCTTCAAACTTGCATTCCATTCATCGTGGAGATGGGGATGAAGAAGAGATGATGATGGGCCGCGTGGAGATAAGAGAGATGCGTGAGGGTTACGGGTAGGGTGAGATGGAGGTTGATGGCAGGGAGATGCAAAATGATGAAGGAGCGATGGGTTGGCTGGCCGGAGAAGACAAATGAGAAGGAGGGAGAGGTCTGTCGTCTGCATCCTGGGATGGTGAAGATGAGATAATGGAGATTAGCCGTGATGGGCCACCACACACCCACCTGCATACCCCACCGAGATGGCTCTCATCATTTTTCCTTTCTTTCTTTCTTCCTTCCCCCTCTCCCCCTCTTCTTCTCCTTTCTCCCTACACTGCCATTTGCCACCCACTGCACTCCACGTTAGTGCACACGTCCTTTCTTTCTTTCTTCCTTCTCCCTCTCTTTCCTTTTTTTTCCTCTTTCTTTCCTCCTCTTCTTCTCTTTTCCCCCTCCTTCACTGCTGCACTCCGCCCTCATAGCCTCTGCGTATACCTCCATCTCCGTGCATCTCATATGCACACACCCACCATCTTTCTCTTTCCTTCTTCCTCCTTCTCAAAGATTGTGATTTGAGATTAGTTGCAGAGAGCAAAAGAGAACAAGAGAGAGAGGAAGAGATGAATGAAGGTTCGGGCGAGCGTCGATATCGACTATAGCACTAAAAGACAAAAAAAAAAAGAGAAACATCAATTTAGGGCCTATTCTGTCTGGCCTTTTCTATTGAGGCCAAATTCATTAATAACTTGTTTAAGAAGATTTTTCCCGTTATATCCCCAAAAAATTACTAACATCACACGTCACCATTTTTTGGTTTTTTGCATCCTGGAGGAAAGTCTTATAGCTCCCCCACTGCCCACATTATACCCTTGTGAAGCTTCCTGGAATATGAGATCATGGACAAATAAAGGTGAGTTCTTCAAGATATGTCATTGGATGGATGACACGTGAAAGTGTACGTGAAAACACACACCTGATTTTGAGCATTTTATATATAGGGATTTATTCATGTGGGAACAATTCTCACCATAATTGTGAGAAGTCTAATCCTGACCCTCTATTTCTGAAAACAATCCAACGGTCGGAACCTATGGATTTTAAGAGACCAAAAATCACCCTGCCCGCTCAACTTTTCATTTCCCCCCAAATCCTCTCCTTCCTTTCTCTCCCCCTTCCTCCATCTCTCTCCCTCCCCCAAACTCCCAGACACCTCACGATCTCTCTCTCTCATTTCCCCTCGCCATAACATCCGCAACGTCTTCGCAGATTCTCTCTCTCGCCACAGTGACCAATCGGGTTTCTTCTTCTTCGCTACTAGGTTTCTCCTCTCGTGCGCAACAGCGACCGCTCAGATTTCTTCTTCTCTGCCACATCGACCAATCAGGTTTTTTCTTCTCCACCACATTAACAAGAATAGAAGAAAAAGCTAGAGATTCTTCTTATCCGCTGCTCTAACAGCTCCTTGCGACTCTATCCTCAACCTGTGGAGATACCGAGGAAAAAAAGAGCTTGCGAGTTTTGTCAACTTGATTGGAGTTGTTGGTACTCTGATTCAGATCAAGCACCTCAGCAACGACAGAGTCCTTGCCTGGACTCGCCTCACCGTCAAGTGCTCTGCCACCGATACAATCTGGTATGTGGAATCATCATCCACCACCATTTCATTCATCTCAGAAGTCTTTCTTGTTTTGATTATTAGAATACTTGAGTTTATGTGAAAAAAAATTGAGATTTTGCTATTTCTTTCGTTAAAAATATATTATAATTATTGATTGAGAGATGAGATATTGTAGAAGAAATGTAGATGGAAGAGGAGAAAATACATTATATACAAAGAAAAGATGGAGGAAGATGCCTTAAAGTTTAGGGGAAATAGATGAGAATCCAACTCTTTACAAATAAAAAACAACTTTTTTAAACTATCACTTAACTGGAAAGAATTTGCTCCTTTGATGTAATGTTGAAATGGTGGATGATATACCTCTGATTTTTCATTATATGATATATTTTTATTTGTCCATTTGATATGTTGCAGATAGAAGAGGAAAGCATGGAAGGGAAAGGAAAATCCGATTAGAGAACCTGATCTCAAACCTAATTTACTCCGACAGTTTTATTGCAATTTTCTGACATTTTGGTGAGAGATAAAAAGCAATACTTCTTCCTGTGAAGTGAAGTTACTTATTCTTGGACGAGAAAGTGAAAAGCCAAGAAGTAGAAATGGATCCAATAGCTCCAAAGAGTCTTGACAAAGTTGTTTCTCAGAGAGCTCTGCAAATGAGTAGTTTCGTTTGTGTGGTGGTTTTTCAGTGTACATTGGTTCTAATAGTTTTTTTCTTTATTTGGTAAATGGTTGTAATAGTTATGATGTTGCATTGTGGCCATTTGTTGTCATGGTTTCAATCTTGGATGTAGACATTGGTTGTAATAGTTTTCTTATTGGAATGTGTGCATAGGTTGTCATGGTTTCAATGTTGGATTTGTTGAAATAGTTTTGATGTTGGATGTGGACATTGGTTACAATAGGTCACTAATTTCATGTTGAGTGTTGAGATTTGAATGAATCGTGGTTCATCATATTTTTCTACAACCAACAAATGGACCACACCCCAAACCAATATCTTAAACTTAATTTTGATGGATCTATTTGGGAGTTGATCAACTGACAACTATTGGAGGCATCATACGTGACCATAATACACTACTCCTTGTAGCCTTGTCCAGCTAAAAATGGGCTCATCTATTTCAGAGGCAGAACTTCTACCCCCTCGCAGAAGGTGCCACATATACTATTATTCAAGCTCTTTATTCAGAACAGAAATTGTCTTGGTACCTAGTGCGATCATGGAAAAATATTGTTACTAACCTTCACATCTTCTCTGAAAATCTCTTTTTGAAGATGGGACTACAACCATAATGTTGATCAATTAGTTAAGATCAAACCTCCTTGTACAGTTCCATTTACAAGTTCTTTTCCTATTCACATTCAACATCTATTATATTTGCAGGAAATGCAACCTGTGAATGAAGACAAGGTACTCCAGATGGATTTTGGTGCTACCTCAAAGAACTACAGCTTCTCAATTGATAATCTAAATGGTACCTAAGCTAGGAACACTATAGCCCTAACCATTACCTGAATTGCCCTAAATGATCTGGTTGACTGAGGTTGATCAAAATGTACATATACAACACTTTTTCTGCGACAATCATGCAGTAAACAAGAATAGCAGCAAGTTATTTCCAACATTGGTAAAATATACGCCACACATTTTAAGATTGTGTTCAACAAATTGTCAAAAGATATACACTTGTAAGAAAATAGAAAACATCACAACACAATTAAATTTAATGGTTTTTTCTTTCCTCGGATGCATGCTTCATCTCTTCAACTGTTGCCCATAAAATTTCATTTTGACCGTCCATTGACTTCTTCATAGTCTGGATGAGTACTTCCTGGATGAGTATTGCTACATTCTTTTCATTGTCCACTTCTACAGCAACCCTTTACATCCTACAAAAAGGAGAAAAAAAAATTCTAGAGTGTTTCTAAATGGCAAATTATAATATTGCTGCTAAATAAAAATAAATAAAACACCTACTTTTCAATTAGGACATCTCCAAAACTTTCTGTTTTGATTAGACTTTGCATGAGAGGTCAGACAAATCATCTCTCCACATCAGCATTTTGGCACATATTCATTGGAATTTTAATTGGACCATGACATGATGTCAACCAAAGCCGAGATTGTTTTTTTGCCCTGTCCAAGGTAATTCAAGATTCACACATTTCATCAAAGTTAAAATGATATGAATTAAAAGTATGCCTCTCAACATGTTAGAGCCCATGTCGTCTACATGGATTTAATAAACAAACGGAATAGTTGGAGTCGAAATCCAAGAAACATTCTTGCTTGATTTTTCATATCTTTCCTCCAAATAACCCAACAATCGAAGGTCCAATGACATCCCCACTCACAAGTAATCAAAACATTATCCATCTCGTTGGGATGCCATGGTCTAAAACCTGCATAAATTGGACCATTTGGCGTCCTACACATGGAATGTAGAACACAGGTGACTTGACATAATTTTTTTTAAGCACGAAAAATAAATTTACACCAATTGAGATTGTTGGGACAACATTTTCAGTAGGGAAAATTAAAAAAAGGATTGTTGGGCTAACACAACTGGTAACAAGTATAATTCCTAGTGTATCCTTGCCATTCAAACTGAATTCAATTTTTCATGGGTGTTGCTGTAACATCCCGAAATTCCAAGGTTGTAATTAGCTTAGTTAATTGTGCTTTTAGATAATTAAGCTCGTTTATAAGCCAAACAGGTCCGATTAATTATTAGTTCGCGCGTGCGAAGTTGGGTTGAGATCCGAGCCGTTTGGGTACAGTAGGGGTGTGTGTCGTTATTTCCGGAAAGTTCTGAGGGCTTTTTAGTATTTTCTGCTTTTCGAGATTTTGGCACCATCGGGTAGATTACTTAATTTCCAGGACTTTATCCTTTTGTTGCATCTCGATCCGGACCCTCGAACCCGACCCAAAACCCGACTTGACCCGAACCCACCTAAACTTATTTTATTAATTCCCATCTCATCCCTTATGGACCCCACCTCACTCCCATCATGCCCACCCCCCTTAACCCACGTGCATACCCCCCACCCATCTCCTATTTTCCCCTTTTCCTTTATCAGGTCAAACCCCTCTCCCTCTCTCCTCATTCCACTCCACCCAGCAGCAGCCCCCTCCCTCTCATCCTCTCATCTCTCTCGTTCTCCCTCTCTCACGGCTTGCTGCCTCCCGTCGCCGGACCTCGCCGCCGCCGGCCATATCTCTCTTCTCCACTCTCTTCTCCACTCTCCCATCTCCCATTTATCTCTCTCATCTCTCATTCATCTCTCCTTCACCCATCTTGCTGCCCCACCGTCCCGGCGCCATCACCGTCGCCGCCGGACCCACCTGCGCCGTCGCCGAGCTTCCCCAGCCACCGGCGAACCCACCTGCACATCTCTCCCTATTTCCCCATTTTTCCTTTCTTCATTTCATTCCCTGTTTCTCTCTCATTCTCTCTGTTTTTCCCCCATTTTTCCCCTCCACTGTTCATTTCTTTCTTTCCCTGTTTCTTTCTTTCCTTCTATGTTTTCTTCCTTTCTTCACTCATCTCTCCTCCACCCCCCTTGCTGCCACGTGATTGAGCTCCCCCACCCATCTCACCATTTCTTTCTCTTCATTCTCTCTCCCTCTCTAACTCACCCATCTCATTCTATCTCTTGCTTTCTTTCTTTCTCTCACTCACTCCACTCATTATCCACGTGAGTAATACCACCCACATCCATTTCATTTTCCCTCACCTCACTCCACTCATTGTCAACATCAGTTGACTTTTTCACCCACCCATCTCACCATGTCATCATCTCTTTCTCTCTCTAGTTCATTCTCTCTTTCTTTCTCCATTCTTTCTTTGTTTTGTCTCCTTCCTTTTCCTTGTCAATGGACCACCACCATGACCCTCCATCACCACTAATCTAGTGGGCCACCAATCTAGTGGGCCTCACAACCTTCGTTGGTCACCATTATCTCCGCGTGGACCCCGCGAGCATTTCTTCTTCAATTTGCAAGCTACCGCTCCATCCACCCATTTATTTGGTTTGGTTTGTTGGGCTATGGAGCTAGGATTTGTGGATTTGTGCAATTTCGACGAAAGGCAAGTAGACATTTATATAAATGCTTGGATATGTTTATCTTTTCTTTGATTCGATTATTTAATGATGATTTAGATGACCACATGCTCATTGTTGTCTTTGATGTTAGAAAACATGATAATTGTATCTATATGTTTAATGAAATGATTTCTTAGTTGGATGGATATTAGATGATGGACTTGATGAGAGGGGGTATGGATGTATGTGGAGAGGGCTAGGCCCTATTCTTGTGTTTGTTTGCAGGTGTGGGATGAAAAGGGAATTTCTCCCCAAGTTTGGTTACAATAGCTTGATTCTGTATTGTACCGTTTGGTACTATCTACATGTTCGTTAGCTTCGTTTGCTTTACTTTATTTGGGGATCACCTTGAGAACTTAGATGATGGACTTAGGATCCCTTTTTAACGCTCACTCATGGACGTGGGTGCGTTGGAATGGGGATCGTTATTGTATATCGGGTTTTGACGCTCACTCATGGACGTGGGTGCGTTGGAATCGCGATTGTTGTTGTATATCGGGTTTTGACGCTCACTCATGGACGTGGGTGCGTTGGAATCGCGATTGGTATTGTACATCGGGTTTTGACGCTCACTCATGGACGTGGGTGCGTTGGAATCGCGTTTGGCATTGTACATCGGGTTTTGACGCTCACTCATGGACGTGGGTGCGTTGGAATCGCGATTGGTATTGTACATCGGGTTTTGACGCTCACTCATGGACGTGGGTGCGTCAGAATCGTTATTGTTATTGTACATCGGGTTTTGACGCTCACTCATGGACGTGGGTGCGTTGGAATCATTATTGTTATTGTACACCGGGTTTTTGACGCTCACTCATGGACGTGGGTGCGTTGGAAACAAATGTGGATCGCCTACTTTGATAGTTTGATATTGATTCAAATGCTATGCATTTCCTACGATTTTGTCTATTTGTTTACTTTGTTTCGTTCTGCATATATGTTGATGTTTTATATTTATATCTGCCTGCCGACCGTCGTGTCTGATGCTGCACTTGGTGCATAGGTACCGGGTACATCTACCTTTGGGAGAATGGAGGCGTCGCTTCAGGCAGTTTAGCCTGATGGTGAGTACGAGTTGTGTGTCGACGGTATTGTCGTCGTGACCAACACACGAGTGCCTTCATACTTTGGTTAGTTCGTATTTATTCTCCTTTGGCGTAGGTTTTGTTAGAAGCCATTAATTAATATACTTTTGTTATCTTTTGCTAAACTTAAACTATAGAAAAGAAAGATGTGCATACTCTGAAAAGTTATATTATACCATTTGTTTAATTATGATGCTCCGCTGTGTTTTGTGGTTATCGAGGAAATATTTATACCTCACCGCGGACTTCGATCCTATGGGACATGATTGGGGCCAGGTTGCATTTGTTTAGTAATGTTGGAAAAAGTTTTAATTGGCCCTAATCTCACGTATAACCCCGGTTTCACTTTTGGGGGCGTGACAAGTTGGTATCAGAGCGGGCACGTTTTTAGAAATAAAATCTACTAGAAACAAGAGGACGCGTGTGAGGAATTCGATTCGGTAGTTGGCATCTATACTATGTATGTATAGATCCTATAGTATTGTTTGTTAGTACATCAGGTGTTTAGTAATTTCTCTTATAGAAATGAATTTGGGGACCAAATTCCTTGTTAGTGGGGTGAGAATTTAATGTCTCATTTCCCACTGTTTGTGGGTTCAGTACCGCAATTGTGCTAGAATAAGAGCTTCTTAGTTTTAGTTTGTTTCTTTTTCTGGTTTGTTCGAGGAGTGCAGCTGTCTCAAGACTTTTCCAGTTCGTTGAAGAGGGCTTTGCAGTAGATCTCTTTGAAGTTTAGAGTTGTTCTCGATGTTCGGTTCTATTGTAGTGTCAGAGGTTCAGAGTTTTCTCAGATTAGCAAGCTTCAGTGGATGATTTGTTCAGGGGTTTCTTCGAGTGCAGATTCGTTGGCAGAGTTGATCAGGTAAGTTGTACTTTTGTGTGGTTAGACAAGTGTGAGATTAGTTTTGAGGAGGAGATTGACTTCAGATATTACCGATAGTTTTGTGATGTTTCTAGAGTTGAATTGAGATTTGTATAGTTGCAAATGGTCGATGTTCAATTTGTGGGACAGAAGAAGCCTATGTACCAGAGTCATTTTAGCTTTGAGATCAGACATGTTGATTCGAAGTGGGTGTGAAGTTTGTGATATACCTATGATATGTGAATTTCCAGATGTCTATCAGGAGGAGATACTAGATTTATCACCAGTTAGAAAGACTGACTTCACTATTGAGCTTGTGTCAGGGATGACACTGATATCCAAGACCGTGTATCGTAAGGCTCCAGCAGAGTCAGAGAAAATTGGAAGCTCAATTGCAAGAACTCTTGGACAGAGGATTTGCTAGACCGAGTGCATCACCATGGGGTGCACCAGTTCTATTCGTGAAGAAGAAGGATGGTTCGATGCGTATGTGCATAGACTACAGGCAGCTGAATCAGGTTACAATCAAGAACAAGTACCCTTTTACCCAGGATAGATGAGTTGTTTGATCGGCTATAAGGAGCGCAGTATTTCTCGAAGATTGATTTGAGATCAGGGTACTATCAGATACGAGGTAGAGATCGAGATGTGCAGAAGACAGCCTTCAGGACCAGATATGGACATTATGAGTTCTTGGTTATGCCATTTGGGTTGACCAATGCACTGGGATTATTTATGGCTTTGATGAACAGAGTCTTTGCACCATGCTTAGACAAGTTCACAGTCGTATTCATATATGATGTTCTAGTCTATTCGAGGTCCAGAGATGAGCATGCAGAGCATTTGATGAGTTCATTGCAGATTTTGAGAGAGAATCAGCTCTATGCCAAGCTTAGTAAGTGTGAGTTTTGGCTTGAGCAAGTGTCTTTTCTTGGACACATCATCTCTAAGGAAGGTTTATCAGTGGATCCAGCGAAGATTGAAGCAGTAGTCAGTTGGCAGAGCCTGAAGTCAGTGTTAGATATCAGGAATTTTCTCGGTTTGGCAGGTTGTTACAAAAGATTTGTGAAGGGATTCGCCAGTATTGCAACCACATTGACTAAATTGACAAGGAAGGATGTTCCTTTTTGTGTGGATAGAGCAGTGTGGCTAATTTTCAGGAGCTGAAGACCAGATTGACCACAGCCCCTATTCTTATGTTACCTACGGGGAATGGAGATTTTGTGATTTTTACAGATGCTTCAGGCATTGGATTGAGATGTGTACTCATGCAAGGAGGAAAGGTAATGACCTACGTGTCCAAACAGCTGAAAGAGCACGAAAAGAGATACATTGATCATGACTTGGGGATTGCAGAAATTGTTTTAGCTCTAGAGATGTAGATGCACTAACTGTAATTGGCGAGATTTGAACTCAGAATATAGAAATCTTCAGTACCTATTTCCATGGAGGATTTAAACTTGAGCCAGCAGAGGCAGATGCATGGAGCAGAGATATCAGTTAGTGGGTGATTGATAGCATGTTACGATGAGAGTAGACACTTTGGGCAGAATCAAGCATGGTCGGAGAAATGACCTAGAGTTAGTCAGATGATAGAGAAGATTGCAAGTAGGCCAGAGTTCAGACTCGTGGAGGGTGTGTTGCTTTATCATGGCAGATTGTGTGTGTCAGATGTGACAGAACCTACGGAGTCACTACCGGTGGAATAGCATGGAGACAGAGATAGCAGGGTTTGTGTTCGATGTCTGTTATGTCAGACAGAGTTACGAAGTTGTAAGCAGACTGTGGGTTAGTTTGCAAGTTGTAAGCAGATTGTGGGTCAGTTTGCAAGTTGAGCAGATTGTGGGTCAGATTGCAAGCAGCTTGAGCACTATCCAGAGTTTCACCGCAGCTTGCCACCTTCAGACTTTAGAGATCGAGTTTAGCTAGAGTAACCAAATCTTTTACCTATGATAGATTTAGTCATTTGGAGGACCAAATGTTCTAAGGAGGGAAGGATGTAACATCCCGAAATTCCAAGGTTGTAATTAGCTTAGTTAATTGTGCTTTTAGATAATTAAGCTCGTTTATAAGCCAAAACAGGTCCGATTAATTATTAGTTCGCGCGTGCGAAGTTGGGTTGAGATCCGAGCCGTTTGGGTACAGTAGGGGTGTGTGTCGTTATTTCCGGAAAGTTCTGAGGGCTTTTTTTAGTATTTTCTGCTTTTCGAGATTTTGGCACCATCGGGTAGATTACTTAATTTCCAGGACTTTATCCTTTTTGTTTGCATCTCGATCCGGACCCTCGAACCCGACCCAAAACCCGACTTGACCCGAACCCACCTAAACTTATTTTATTAATTCCCATCTCATCCCTTATGGACCCCACCTCACTCCCATCATGCCCCACCCCCCCTTAACCCACGTGCATACCCCCACCCCATCTCCTATTTTCCCCTTTTCCTTTATCAGGTCAAAACCCCTCTCCCTCTCTCCTCATTCCACTCCACCCAGCAGCAGCCCCCTCCCTCTCATCCTCTCATCTCTCTCGTTCTCCCTCTCTCACGGCTTGCTGCCTTCCCGTCGCCGGACCTCGCCGCCGCCGGCCATATCTCTCTTCTCCACTCTCTTCTCCACTCTCCCATCTCCCATTTATCTCTCTCATCTCTCATTCATCTCTCCTTCACCCATCTTGCTGCCCCACCGTCCCGGCGCCATCACCGTCGCCGCCGGACCCACCTGCGCCGTCGCGAGCTTCCCCAGCCACCGGCGAACCCACCTGCACATCTCTCCCTATTTCCCCATTTTTCCTTTCTTCATTTCATTCCCTGTTTCTCTCTCATTCTCTCTGTTTTCCCCCATTTTTCCCCTCCACTGTTCATTTCTTTCTTCCCTGTTTCTTTCTTTCCTTCTATGTTTTCTTCCTTCTTCACTCATCTCTCCTCCACCCCCCTTGCTGCCACGTGATTGAGCTCCCCCACCCATCTCACCATTTCTTTCTCTTCATTCTCTCTCCCTCTCTAACTCACCCATCTCATTCTATCTCTTGCTTTCTTTCTTTCTCTCACTCACTCCACTCATTATCCACGTGAGTAATACCACCCACATCCATTTCATTTTCCCTCACCTCACTCCACTCATTGTCAACATCAGTTGACTTTTTCACCCACCCATCTCACCATGTCATCATCTCTTTCTCTCTCTAGTTCATTCTCTCTTTCTTTCTCCATTCTTTCTTTGTTTTGTCTCCTTCCTTTTCCTTGTCAATGGACCACCACCATGACCCTCCATCACCACTAATCTAGTGGGCCACCAATCTAGTGGGCCTCACAACCTTCGTTGGTCACCATTATCTCCGCGTGGACCCCGCGAGCATTTCTTCTTCAATTTGCAAGCTACCGCTCCATCCACCCATTTATTTGGTTTGGTTTGTTGGGCTATGGAGCTAGGATTTGTGGATTTGTGCAATTTCGACGAAAGGCAAGTAGACATTTATATAAATGCTTGGATATGTTTATCTTTTCTTTGATTCGATTATTTAATGATGATTTAGATGACCACATGCTCATTGTTGTCTTTGATGTTAGAAAACATGATAATTGTATCTATATGTTTAATGAAATGATTTCTTAGTTGGATGGATATTAGATGATGGACTTGATGAGAGGGGGTATGGATGTATGTGGAGAGGGCTAGGCCCTATTCTTGTGTTTGTTTGCAGGTGTGGATGAAAAGGGAATTTCTCCCCAAGTTTGGTTACAATAGCTTGATTCTGTATTGTACCGTTTGGTACTATCTACATGTTCGTTAGCTTCGTTTGCTTTACTTTATTTGGGGATCACCTTGAGAACTTAGATGATGGACTTAGGATCCCTTTTTAACGCTCACTCATGGACGTGGGTGCGTTGGAATGGGGATCGTTATTGTATATCGGGTTTTGACGCTCACTCATGGACGTGGGTGCGTTGGAATCGCGATTGTTGTTGTATATCGGGGTTTTGACGCTCACTCATGGACGTGGGGTGCGTTGGAATCGCGTTTGGCATTGTACATCGGGTTTTGACGCTCACTCATGGACGTGGGTGCGTTGGAATCGCGATTGGTATTGTACATCGGGTTTTGACGCTCACTCATGGACGTGGGTGCGTCAGAATCGTTATTGTTATTGTACATCGGGTTTTGACGCTCACTCATGGACGTGGGTGCGTTGGAATCATTATTGTTATTGTACACCGGGTTTTTGACGCTCACTCATGGACGTGGGTGCGTTGGAAACAAATGTGGATCGCCTACTTTGATAGTTTGATATTGATTCAAATGCTATGCATTTCCTACGATTTTGTCTATTTGTTTACTTTGTTTCGTTCTGCATATATGTTGATGTTTTATATTTATATCTGCCTGCCGACCGTCGTGTCTGATGCTGCACTTGGTGCATAGGTACCGGGTACATCTACCTTTGGGAGAATGGAGGCGTCGCTTCAGGCAGTTTAGCCTGATGGTGAGTACGAGTTGTGTGTCGACGGTATTGTCGTCGTGACCAACACACGAGTGCCTTCATACTTTGGTTAGTTCGTATTATTCTCCTTTGGCGTAGTTTTTGTTAGAAGCCATTAATTAATATACTTTTGTTATCTTTTGCTAAACTTAAACTATAGAAAAGAAAGATGTGCATACTCTGAAAAGTTATATTATACCATTTGTTTAATTATGATGCTCCGCTGTGTTTTGTGGTTATCGAGGAAATATTTATACCTCACCGCGGACTTCGATCCTATGGGACATGATTGGGGCCAGGTTGCATTTGTTTAGTAATGTTGGAAAAAGTTTTAATTGGCCCTAATCTCACGTATAACCCCGGTTTCACTTTTGGGGGCGTGACAGTTGCAGACATGGCCTACTTAGCTATGCATGATTTAAAGTCACCGTCCTATATATGGGCCTCGATTGCAAGTGAATAGCTGATGGGACCCAGATTCCTCATTGACGATCGGCTAGTTGGTAGATATAGATCCATCCATAATACATATTATGAAGGCCACATTGGCACCGGGCCATTTCTTATAGGGAACTTTACCATCTTTGGTTGTTCCAATAAGAAAAAAAGGATTTCAACTTCTGCATATCCATCCAAGGTTTGCACTGCACCAAACAAAAGGTAAGCGAGTGCTTGGTTTGGTGCCAGTCAATGCTAAACATGTGTCATGCAAATCTCAATATGAGTGGAGGCCGGGATCATCTTCTTCTTCTTGTTGATGTCGCAGAGAAGAAGAAAATAAAACCTGATCAGTTGTTGTGGCGAGAGAAGAAACCCTATCAGTGGAGAAGAAACCTAATCGGTCGCTGTTGCGAGAAAGAGATGCGGCCATGCGCGAGAATCTGCGATGGCACCATAGATGTTATGGCGAGGGGAAACAAGAGAGAGAGCGCGAGGTGTCTGGGATGTTGGGGGGGGGGGGGGGTAGAGAGATGGAGGAAACGAGAGAGAGAGGAAGGAGAGGATTTGGGGGGAAATGAAAAGTTGGGCGGGCGGGGTGCCTTTTGGTCTCTTATAACCCATAGGTTCCAACCGTTGGATTATTTTCAGAAATAGAGGGCCAGGATTAGACTTCTCACAACTACAGTGAAAACTGTTTTCACCTGAATAAATCCCTTTTATATATATATATATATATATATATATATATTAGTTTTCAAAAGTTCCATCTATGCATCTACAGGACTAGGCTAGGCGAGAGTCCTTTTGAGTCATGCCTAGTACCTAGATTCGATCAAACACGGAAAGGAGTTTCACAGAAAATGAAAGAAGATGAGGTCCCTCACCTTTGTCATCCTCTACTTTGATCAGGGTAATGGAAAGAGCCACCTTTGATACAGGAGGTACAGCTCCGTCCTTTGTCATCCTCTCCCTAATTTGCTCAGTGTGACGGAGGTACTGGACTTTATCATGCATACACGTGTCATACTCATACATGCACGTTGTGGGTGGTCGCTCATTTTACACAGAGTTGGTAAACTTTGACCGTTTTAAATTTAATTATCTGACAAAAAGGAAGGATCCACGGCCAGCAGCCAGCAATATTGGGATCCGGATCCCTTGTTTGGTCCAAACAGGTTTCCTGGACCTTATATGGACCAGTCAGGGGGTGCCAAATAGGGGAGGAGATATCAAATCAGATGACATCCCTTCTCTCAAAACAAAAACAAAAACAAAATTTCCTCCCTCATGTGGCACCCACTAAACCTTTTTTGGACCAAGTAGGGGATCTGTTTCCTCAATATTGACATTATTTGGTAGTACCAATAGTGTATGTACCCCGTCTCTTTTAGTTACACTTACACAACACATGCCTACAGTTCCCGCACTACGTACGACCATGAATTAAAAAATCGGTCGATATAGATTCATATTGGCCAATATGAATCGATATCGGCCGGTACCGAGCCAATATCTCGATGAGATATCAGTCT
Organism: Camphora micrantha; assembly: GCA_003546025.1. Lineage (NCBI taxonomy): Eukaryota > Viridiplantae > Streptophyta > Magnoliopsida > Laurales > Lauraceae > Camphora > Camphora micrantha. Next base: position 80,965,780 of record QPKB01000002.1, on the reverse strand, counting down.
CGGTAAATATCCCCACAATATCGACATCTCGGCCGATATGAGTTTCATCACGGGCGAACAGATATCTTAGCTGATATTTTCAAAATATCGGCCGATATGTGATAAAAAGGGTAAAAACCCTAATTTTTGCAACTTTTTTCCCATCTTCATCTTCTTCTCCTCTCTTCTCATCTCCTTACTACCCATAGCAGTAGCCATACTTCTTCTTGCATATTTTCAAATCCCACATCTATTTTTTGAAAAAAATATTATCTAAGGTAAGAGAAAATCAACTTAAGACATTTTATTATGTGTTTTTTTTTTTTAATTTTTAGATGAAGCATAGAAATCATTGAGTTTGTCACTTGTGTTGTGTTCTTCATCTAAGTTAGATCTACATACTTTCATGTTAGATCTACTCATACACATGATTTTGAACTTTTTTTTCCAAATTTTTTTATTCTCGGATTTTTTAATATTTGAATTACAATATATCATTTTTTGGGGATTTCATCATAAATATGTTCTTTTAATGATTTATGTTCATTGTATAGTATGTAAATGATTGATCTACATACTTTTATGCTAGATCTATATATTTAGGATTTTAAAAATAATTTTATCAAAATTTTTTTTCTAAAAATAATTGTTGTTACTTGTTAGAATATTTGTGATACCAAAGGCTAATTAATAGTGTGTAGATGATAGATCTACATCTACTCATACTCATAAACATGAATAGATCTACATCTACTCATACTCATAAACATGATTTCTATTTCTATTTTAATTATTTTATTTTCAGATTTTTTAATATTTGAATTGTAATATATCATTTCTTGGAGATTTAATCATAGATATGTTCTTTTAATTATTCATGATCATTGTATGGTGTGTAAATGATTGATCTACATACTTTTATGCTAGATCTATATATTTAGGATTTTAAAAATGATTTTATTAAATCTTTTTTTTCCCTAAAAATAATTATTGTTAAAGTATTACTATTACATGAATTTCTTATTTTATTGGAACAAGATGGTGCGTAACATAATCCGGCATGGAACCATGGCGAAGCAGTCGGAAGCAAAAGTAAAGTAAAATGTAATTATTGTGGACGAGTGCTCAGTGGCGGGATTACTCGATTGAAACAACATTTGACACATGTATCAGGACAGGTGACAAAATGCCATAAAGTGCCCCCAAATGTGAGAGCTAAAATGCATGAGCTCCTTAATGCATTTGCACAAAAACAAGTTGTACAAGAAAGAAGAAGAACTGAGGAACTTGATGCATGCAGAGAAGAAGTATTTGGTTCTTCCTCCGATGATGACGATGAAGACCCGAAAATGAGGAGGGCTAGGAGAGAAAGTGTGAGGTCACTTCAGGAGGAGGAAGAGAGGAGAAGAATGCAATATGAAGCAGCCACTAAAGATAGCCAATATGAGCAGGGTGGGTCATCCGGACTAGAGGGAGCGAGTTTGCGTTGGGCATTTAGTCAAAAACAACCTCGTCATGATCCAGACATTGAGGACATTGAAAGACCTCCTACACATGCACCTCGTAGGCCGGATGTGGTGGGGCCACTGACCCATTTGCTTATAGAAAATCAACATCAAAGCAGCCCAGCATTATGAAAGCATTAAAGGACAAGTTTGATAAAGCAAGAGAACATCTACTGAGAGCCACTGGAAAGTTTTTTTTTGGATGGAGGCATTCCACCAAACAAGGCATCTTCTCCTTATTTCACCACCATGTTAGATGCAGCTGCAGAACATGGTCCAAGTATAAAGGCACCCCCACCCCTTATGAGATTGGGCATGTCTGTGTTGAGAAAGAGTATAAAGAGTCACAGGCTTGGGTGCAAACTTTCAAATGGGCATGGAAGGAAAGAGGTTGCACACTAATGTGCAATGGGTGTGGATGACCATTACACATCGTCATCTTTTGAATTTTCTAGTCTACTCATCTATGGGCACAATGTTTATCAAATCAGTTGATGCAATTGATTACATCTAAGATGCAAAATATATTAAGTTATTGAATGGGGTGATTGAAGAAGTTGAGGCAGATTGTGTAGTTTAGGTTGCTATTGACAATGCTGCAAACATGAAGGCTGCAGGAATGATGCCTATGAAAAAAAGGCCAAGGATTTTCCTGGTCTCCATGTGCAGCACATTGCCTGGATTTAATGCTTGAAGATATTACAAAAGGAAAAGTCATGCAGCAAATTGGAAAGATAAAGAAGATTACCAATTTTTTTTTTATCAGTCATATAGACTCATTTCCATGATGAAAATCGCATACAGACAACTATGAATTACTACGGCTTGGCATCACTAGATTTGCCACGCACTTCATTGCTATCAAAAGTGTTTACAAGTATAGAGAAGGACTTCTCCGATTGATAAAATCACATAAGTTCATGAATTCAAAATGGGGAAAGAGGCCAAGTCCATTACTCTTGAAGTATGTAAAATAATTGAGTCCAACAAATTTTGGCCTCATGTGAAGGGTGTTTTGAATGTTTTTGATCTCCTAAAAAGGTTCTTCGATTGGTTGATGGCGATGATAAGCCAACAATGAGCTTCTTACATGAAGCCATTGAGAGATCAAAGCTGGCTATTCAAGCAGATTGTAGATATTACAAAAAAATTTAGAAGATCATCGACAATTGATGAACAATTGAAAACATGATTTACACACTGCTAGTAAGTGAAGGCTATTTCTTTTACTACTTGAATTGTTGTATTCAACTCTCCAGTCTCTCCTTAGTCCTCACTATATTAATTTATCATTGACTAAAATTCATTGGTTTTACAGGATACTTCTTTAATCCCCAATTTACGGATGAACACATATTTGATGAAATCCGTTTGGGACTAAAAAATGTAATTGAAACACCGACAGAGAGTATAGATGAAGCAATTTGGGCTACTAATCAGGTAGGATAATTAAGGAAAAAAGTATATAACATTGTAATGACTAATTTCTCTAATTTATTTTTCTACGTTAATGTCTTCAGATTGACATATACAATGTACGTGCTGTAAGTTTTGGAACGACGACTGCGCGGAGAGCTATCACACAGACCTATCCTAGTATTGATTGTAATGTCATCTCTATATTATTCAAGGACTTATTTTTATTTTATTGACTCTAATATCATTTCTATTTTTTTCAGCTGAATGGTGGTTGAATTATGGAGAGAGTGCTCCTGCACTAAAGACAATTGTCATTAAAGTCCTTAGTCAAACTACATCGTCTTCCCGTTGTGAAAGAAACTGGAGCACCTTCTTGTTTATCCACACTAGACCAAGAAATAGATTGACAATGCAGAAGCTAAATAAATTGGTCTACATCCACTACAACCTCAAGCTCCGGTGTAGAAATAGACGGAGAAGACAGTTTGAGGATCATCGGGATTATTTTTGTCCAATTTATTTGGACTATATTTTTTCAGAAGTGGATACTATGTTAGGTCAATGGTTAGAGGAACAAGAAGAACCGGTGTTCGACCAAGATCCAGAGTTTGAGGAGTTGATGGAGGAATTGACTGGGGATAGGCCTGAGCTAGTGAGGGCCACAGAAATGATAGAAGAAATAAACTTGACAATGCAGCAGGGGCGTGCACCTGATACGAGTGGGCCAAGGGGAAAGGAGGTGGACGAGGAGAGTGAGTCAAGTATTTATACTTTTTCATCATCAACAGGAATTCCACCTGACTCTCCTGGGGATGAGGGTTATTATAGAGATGATTAGCCTATCACTTATGAGACAGTTGAACATTTTCCTAATGCTACCGAGTTAGATCCTCGCCGTGGCTATGTCAAACATGTTGGACAGACTGAGGCAAGGGTTAGTAGTAGCGCCACTACTCATGGATGGGAGTTATGTTGGCCAATGTGCCATGTATGGACAGCATGGGGGTTATGTTGGCCAACAAGGTGCCATGTATGAACAGCATGAGGGTTATTCATATGACCCTAATTGAGTACCCCCCTTCACCAACACCAATTATTTCTATTGAACAGATGTTAATTGAGCAAGGGAGGCTTCCCTCACCAATTTCCCAACGACCTTTTCATGCCCCTCATAATTATTTCATGCCATTTGAGTACAACCAGCCATCTCAATCTACAGGGGATCAAGATAGTTCATCATCTTATAAAGAACAAATTGAATATGGTCATGGGTATGGTAGTGCTGCGTAACATTATGGAGCATATCTTTTTAGCCAATACCGAAGAAATGATGATGATGATATCGAGCCAGAGCGATATTCCACTTGGAATTAGGCTGTCAATCTGTAATACACTCCTACTCACCAATCTCTCTCTAGTCTCTACTCTCTACTAGTCCCCTCTAATTTCAGGCAAACTATGAACATTTTGATGCCCAAGTGCTTTATGATTTATTAGATCTCATCATCATATCATGTTTCTGATTTTAATATGTCATCTTTAGGGTCTTGAATTTCACAACTTATTTGATGATTGAGTTAGTATTAAATGATGATTGATATGTTATCTTTATTTTCTTATATTTTATACTAATAAATTGATCATGAGCATCAATAATGGCTGCATTATATGAAATACTAGAGAAGACAGCCAACTGCGACAAAGACAAGACTTATAACTTAAAGTGACCAAGATTTTGATTTATTGTTGTTACTAATAGAAAAAATATATTATTTTCCAGCATTTTCTAATATTCTGGATTTTTTTGGATATTTTTGCGAATTTTTTTGGATTAAAAAAAAATTCACACAATGACGACCGAGACAGACCGATACCGATATCATATCGGTTTTTCGGCCAAGCCAATGCTGCGACCGAGACCGAGATTTTAAACCTTGCATATGACACCCCCTTCTTCAATCTAATAGATAAGATTTCTATGAAAAGAAAATCAAAGAAAAAGCACTAGCTAGAGGACGGAGCAGAGGATGGGGGGGGGGGACAGGGGTCCCTATTCTTCTTTTTTCTTATTGGTCCTATTCTTCTTTTTTCTTATTATTATTATTATTATTATTTATAGTTTAGGGGAATGCACGTGAGAGAATCTTTTCATTGGTTGGGTGGCGTTTGCTTGGTTTTCAAGAGTTTTTTATGAATTTTCTTTTTCCTTTTTCCACTTTCAATGCTTTCAGGGTTACATAAAATATATATATATATATATATATCAAGGACGAGGAGGTGGATGTACATGAACATGTACTTATATAGTCTTTCGTTCATATGTGTCATGTTATCATATTGGGCTGTGTTTTCACCAGAGGCGCACATGATGATGATGGTCATGATGGAACCAAGGGACTGAGAAGATCTATCCGGATGGGGCTTAATCTTTTGGGGGTGTCAAACAGGTTCCATTCAGGTGGGTAGTAGGACTTGGCCCTCCACGGCATGTAGGAATGGCTACTTTATATGGACTGTGCCATGCCAGTCTACTGGCCAAAAAAGGATATATTTTTAATTTTTCTAAAAAGTTTGAAAAGTTGTGAGGTGTAAGGGTAGATTTTGTTCATCTTACTTTCATAATGTATTTATCTTACTTTCATAATGCTCCAAATTTGCAGTTGAATAATCATGAGCAATGAATTTTGAAAGTCCAGTATTTCTTAAATACTAAGTTTGTAAACATGATAAAATACATTTTGTATAAACTTATACCACAATATATATATATATATATATATATAAAATAAGATTTAGGAATTTAAATAAATTAAAAGAGTACCTAAAACCGTATTGGGCCGTCTCTTGTCATGCCCATCACCCCGGGTTTCTGAGCCAAGCATGGCCGGGGCTGGAACGAGCAGCGGCACATAGACCAGTGAGTCAGGCTGGGTGGTCTGGCCCGTTTGACATCCCTAAGCATTAGATGTTAAAATTGAGGTCAATACAATGCTTCGAACCTCTTGATCAACATCCTTATGCTTAAATGTTAAAATTGAGATCAATATCATGCTTCTAACCTCTTGATCTATGACACATAAGCTTAGGTGATTTAAATTAAATAAGTAAATTGACCCTCAATCTAGAAGTACAATCTATTCATAGCCTAAAAGGGCCCCACATTCTATGAGGTGAATTTACCAAAAAACTTGGCCCGGAAAATAACATGATAATAAAAATTACAATATCTTAATTATATTTTTAGTCCTGCCTTGAAACAAATTGAGGAGAAAGTTTAATGACATGATAATAAAAATTACAATTTTGATCTTAACATATTAGCTAATGAAAAAAAAAAAATTAGCTACCTAAATACACTGGAAAGTGTATGTAACTCGCAAGATACCAAAGTTTGAAATGTATAGTGCATTTTTTTTTTTTTTTTTTGAACTCATCAAAACTCTAAAACATATATGAAAAGAAAAAGAAAGGAAAAAAATGAATGAATAAATAATCAAATATCATGAAAAAGATGTGAAAGTAAGTCACAGACATTGTTATGTTATTTATCAAGTATAATTTACTTTTGGTGCATTAAAAATGCATGATAAAATGAAATTGTAATGGTCATCCATATTTACATATCCTTAATTGATTCAGATTCATGTATCCTTCGCGTATCCTTCATGAATTGATATTGATACATTTCTAATGCATGATAAAATAACCCTACTACGTAATATGTCTTTTATTTTGCGTATCCTTTACTTGCTTTATTCTGTTGTTTTGCTGTGAATATGTCTTTTATTTATTCATTTTTACACGTGCCCGAGCTTCATTAAACTCCGTTTACACCTCATGTACAGAATAAAACATCTGGAAAAACACATAAAGATCAAATTAGCAACAAAAAGAAGGACTCACAAGTCTACTAATTAAAAAATTTAATAAAAATAACTCGTATTAGTTAGTGCATTTGGTGGATCGATGGCCCGTGCATTGCACGAGGTTTTACTGGTAAGTTTCTATTCGAAAGTATGGATACCTTAATATTGGAATGGAGGGCATTTCTATATAATTTTGCTCATATTATAAACACTATGTAAGGCAAACTTCTGTCTTCAGAGAGAGAGAGAGAGAGAGAGAGAGAAAAGAGTTGCCACTCATCTATCAATCAATGGATTGATGCAAAGTGATGTTCCATTCAAATGAACCTTCTCTTGATGTGGGGGGTATTGTATTTTGCTGTTTTCTTACCCACTCCCGCCCCGTATATATAAGGGGGATTCGGCGAAAGGTCCCTCAAAGTATGACTTTGTTGCAAACAATCCACACAAAAAAGTCATGCAGCCAAAAGTCCTCTAACATATTCTCATACCTAATATGTCTAATTTACCCTTTCTTTAAATCATATCCCATAATTAATGGGATATCCCTTAATAATAGTCAACTATCATTCAATGGGCCACGATTAATGGAATCATGAGATTTTCAAATAAATTCTAAAAACACACAAATAAATTTCAAAATAACTCAAATAAATTTAAAAAATGCAATAATTTCAAAAATCGTAATAAATTATAAAAATAGGCAATAAATTTAAAAAAAATAAAAATAAGTTTAAAAAGATCAAAATAAATTTCAGAAACTATAAATAAATTTCAAAAGACTCAAATAAATCTCAAAAGATCCAAAGAAAATTCAGAAAATGCAAATAAATTTCAAAAGACCAAATGAATTTCAAAGGACGCAAATAAAATCCAAAATACGTAAATAAAATTAAAAAATGTAAATAAATTTCAAAAAACGCAAATGAATTTCAAAGGACGCAAATAAAATCCAAAATACGTAAATAAAATTAAAAAATGCAAATAAATTTAAAAAAATGAAAATACATTTTCCAAAACTAAGATAAACCAATTTTCCAAATTTCAGAAAAAAATTTCAAAAACTCAAGTATTTTTGTCAAAACTCAGTTAAAATTATTTCAAAAAGTGCAAATAAATTTTAAAAGATACAAATAAAATTCAAAAACACAAATAGATATAAGAAAATACAAATAAATTTGCCAAAAAACAAAGAAATATTCATTCAAAAACTCAGTTAAAATTTTCAAAATGGAGATAAATTTGTCAGAAAGTCGGCTATATTTTTAAAAAAATCAAATAAATTTTCCAAAAACTCAGATGGATTTGTTTAGAACTAAGATAAATTTGTTCTAAAACTCAAATAAATAGTCAAAAACTCATATAGATTTGTTCAGAACTCAGATAAATTTGACAGAAACTCAGATAAATTTGATAAAAACTCAGATAAATTTGACAGAAACTCAGATAAGTTTGATAAAAACTCAGATAAATTTTACAGAAACTCAGATAAATTGGATAAAAACTCAGATAAATTTGACAGAAACTCAGATAAATTTATCAGAAACTCAGCTCAATTTGACAAAAAATCAGATAAATTCCATTCTCTGTAAAGCCTGCATCTAAGCTCTTCTCTCTCCTCTCCCTCACCTTTCCTTGCTCTCTATCCAAATTGACTGGCTGGCTACTGGGATTCTTCTGCAAACGGGTCGGGCTGACCTGGACTGGACCCAACCCAAAACTCCCTTCTTCTTCGTTCTTCTGTTCTGGTTTAGAAACCAGAACTGACTTCTTCTTCCTTCCTCGCTTCGGCCACGGCAGGGGCTGCGGCTCTTCTCCAGTCACACGCAGGGGCGACTCCGGCGAAGAGAATCTCCGGCGTCTGTTCACGGCGAGGTGGGACCCAGCCGAAAACAGAGCCTAAATAGAAGCTTGGCTACGATTTCTCCTCTCCAAACGCTTCTCCCTCTGGTCAGCAACGGCGACGTGTGGTTCTGGTGGCAGCAGGCGACACTAGATCTTCCGATCAACTCCGGCGATACGCAGCAGCGATCAACAACTCGTGTGGACCACCTGGTGATCGTCTCTCTCTAACTCCGGTTTCCTACTTCTTCCTTTCCAGATCTGCGATCTGTCACGCCCTCTAAGATCCCCTCCGGTCTTCTTCTTCCTTAATCACGGCAGCGGAGTTGCTTCTTCTTCTTCGATCGACGGCAGCAACGAAGTTGCTTCCTCTTCTTCTTCACCATTTCTCTGCAACACGAGGATCTTCTTTCTCTTGACGAGAGAACCGTGGCCCTCCAACAGATCTATCGATCTTCACCTCTCTTCTTCTTCTCCGATCAACCCTCTGATATGAGTCTCCTGTTCTTGCAACAAGATTCACGTGCAGAAGTCTGGATACACGAAGAAGAAGAGGGAGAATGGAAGATTTAAAATTTTAAATTTTGAAATTTTATGCCTAATCAGTTAAAAGGGCAAATCAGTCATTAAAATGTATGAGGTGGCGTGTCCAGGGACCTCTCTCCATGAAGTGACGTGTCTATGGACCTCTCATCCAAATATGTCCAAGCTGCATGGACTACAGGCCTTAGGAGAAAAGTTGGTGGACTGGAGGCCTTACAAGTTCTATATGAGGGACCTTTCGCTAATTATCTCTATATATAATGCATGTGAGAAGAGAAGGTGGCGTGAATGATCTTAATTAGCACACTCGGTCCGATAAATTCATATATTTAAAATCTTTAAGCTTTAATTTTAATTGATCCCAACCCATCATGGGTTGGGTTTGGTATCACGTATTAGTGGTCCGTCATAGAGTGGGTCAGATTTGAATGAGATAAATTTGGAATAGGGTGGGTATACCAAACCCAGCCCATTGCCATCCCAAATCCACATTAGGGTTGGAGGGATTGGACTCTCTAGGTTTCTGGATTCGGAAATCCTACAATTAACACTATCTATTATATGAAACTCAATTATCCAAAGGAGATTCCAGACCCCTTGCTTTGTTAGAAATATTGGTTTAATTGTTGCCCAATGACCACACACCTATTTGTTTCCCCCACTTAGATGATCCAATCACTTTAGGACTCTATTAATACTAAAGACTGCTTATGGAGAAGTTTCTGGTGTTTAAGAAGAGTTGTTAACCTAGTTAATAAGGTTTTATGTGTTAATAGGTATCTAAATCTTAATTATATTAGGACTCCTTGATGAGAAGGGAGTTTGTCCAGAGAAACCTATATAAAGGGTTTAGTGGCCTGGTTATAGCTCTCTATGCTAATCCACGATTGTCCCATCGAGAGCACATAGATAGGCAGTGGTGGAGTGTAGTAAATCATTAATCAAAGGTAGTAGTCAATTAGTCATTCAGATCAAGCTAGCGTTAGGCGCAAACTAAAACATTCCTGACGTATGAGATCGCAGCAAATATTTGAGTCTGCCTCGATCCTTAAGTGATCAGGTCAACCCAGTTCATCCATAGTTATGAGAAGAACCGATGGTTCAAGAAAAGTCCAACGCGAATATTATTTTCATTTGTTTCCTTTTTTTCTTTAAAGCTACATTGAACTCCAAGACAAATATTTACACATAAAGAGAAGGGCATATAGATTATAAGCCAGCTTGGCATGTTAGTTCCGGAACTTGCTCAGATGACTAATCAAAATTATGCCTTTGGAGGCCATCAAGTCCACAATAAAAGGAGAAATATATATATATATATATATGGATAATATTCATGTGAGAACAATTCTCATATAATATGTGAGAACTGTCTTCATAGCCGTTGGATCGTAAAAGTGGATCCAACGGCTGCCTTCATTCTCATTTAACAAGTCATTTCGACGAGGCCCGTCCAACCATTTTATTTCCCTCCTTTCAACAGTTCCAAAATCCCCAGATCAAGAGCCCTTTCCTCGACTCCTTTTAACCATTTCAATCGAAAGCCCTTTCATCTTCTCCAGATTTTCCGCTGCTCTCCACTCCAACCCCTGTGCAGCGTCTCCTCTCCATCTCTTCAGGCCGGAGCAGCGTCTCTTTTTTCATCTCCATCTCCTCATTTGGGAGTCTCCATCGTTGTTCTCTTTAGAGACCTCCAAATGCAGAGATCATCACCATCATCGTTATTTGTAGCAGCACCATCACCGGAGAGAGAGACCATTGCCACCACAATCGCCAGAAGCTGAGAAGATTCGTCTCTCACCGGAGATCTGGGGTGGGCGCTGGAGTTGTGCCGTTTTAGGGTTTAGAGGGAGCGACCGATCATTTCCTCTTCCCGGTTTCAACCATTCCAATCGAGAGCTTTTTTCTACCCTCTCTATCTCCATTGAGGCACAGAAGCAAAGAAGCTGAGCCCCTCTCCCTCCATCTCCATCACCGAAGCAGAGAAACAGAGAAGCTGAGACCCAGGTTTCTCCATCCCTATCTTGGCTGACGGACCCTGGAAGATAGAATGGAAGAAGCTCATCTCCGGAGAAACAGGTGCTGGTTATCTAGTTTTTATTAGTTTTCCCCCATGTAAATTTCTTGCTTCTATGGTTGATCATTGAATGAAAGGCAGCAAACCCTTAAAAAAGTTTTTGCTGTTTAGTTTATGAGAACAACGAATGTCACTCTCTTTTTAGGCTTGCTTTTTAGTAAGGTGACAGGCAGAATTAGGTTTTAGTTAAAGTGGAGACTCATTACACCATTCTCCTCTCCTACATCCATATGTATCTATGTACACCAAAATCAGGCAGTTACAAATTGTAGCTTACCTTTTCTAATACTAAATAAAAACTAACAGTAACAAATAATACGAACGTGGCTACTATAAACTATGAAATTCTGGTGCTATGTCATTCACCATGGGCATGGGACACCGGTGCCTACATGATTGTGATTAAACAAATACAAATTGTAATTGTAAATCTTACACTGAATATATATGATAGAGAAACCATGCCTAAAATAATGCCAGTGCTTTTTTTTTTTTTCTGATGCATGAAAGTTCTCCTCTATAACCTTGCTCCCATGGTTTTGAAAGATTTTCATTTCCTCTATTTTCTAGACCTTTATTCCTCTTGCAGTTCCCCCCTTCACATCACAATTAAAACATGAACCTGTGGGCCCTGTCAACCCCTAAGACTTTTGTGGGCCATTCTTTGTGCTTGCTCATCCTAAAATGGATGATGGACTGGGAGTTGTGAACTACTAATCACTATGATTTCAAGGCCATTGGGCTTGTCCCAAGAACATGAAGAAAATGAATTCACAGATCCATCACTAATCAGAAACAAAACAACAATAATAAGAAGAAGAGGCATTTCATTTCACCTGACTTCTTTACATATCTTCTATATCTCAAAATGAGAATTGCACATACCAAATTACATGGAAAGTTTAACACAAAGGGAAGAATCATACGTCCCAAACAAGCCCAATCCAACTTTCCCCCCTTCTATCTTAAAAAACCAATACAACTAAGAAGAACCAAATGCACCAAAAAATACAACTTCAAACCCGGAAACACCCTCAGGTATCCAAAGATCCAACATGAGCACCACTACATCTTGTATACAGTCATTTTCAGCAGCAATCAAAATCCTTTTTTATGGCACCTGAAACAAACAAACAAACTGCAATCAGTGTGACAGTAAATTTGTTTGGTATATAACCGGGAATTCAAAATGGCAATATGGTTTAAGCTATGTACTATGTAGACATTCAAAGCAGAAATATGGTGACATTGATCCAAGCTCTTTGTAATAGATTGCACCTAGCTAGCTGTTAGACCCCGTCCCGAGTTAATCAAGATTAACTCTAGTTGATTGAGAATTAAGGCTAATTAACTATGTTTTATTAAGCTAATGATGGTTTATGACCAAATGAGATTAAATTAGCCTAAAATGAATGATTTAGGCTTAATGAAGTGATAATGGATGAGATTGAATGAATTAAATGGAGTTTAGACTCAAACAAGGAAATTAAGGACTTTTTCGTAAATACGAATTTTCACGTATTTTATCGAATACGGAAACTCTTGATACCAACGTGTGTATCTCGACGAATACGTTAACTTTCATAGTAGACTCGAAGTCATTCGATGAGAAACGGATCAAATGACCTTTCAATTGACTCGAATTGTAATTGAGGAGAATTAATGGATTTAAATGCAATTTGGGAGCTAATATAAGCTAAATGAGTTCATTCATCTCATTCTCAGCACAGCCAAACCCTAGGCACCTTTTCTTCTTCGTATTCCATTTTCATCTCCTTCAAGCATCAAGAGTGAAGTTTTGGAGGGATTCAAGTGAGAAAGTTCATCTTCTCCATCTTCTTCATCTTCTTGGATTTTCTTGGAGAAAAGCTTCAAGTTGAGAAGTTTTCTTCTCAATCCAAACTAAGGGAGAGGGTTTTTATCAATCAACCTTCAAATAGAGGCAAGTATATACATTTCTAATGGTTTATGATGTTATAGAACTTGTGCGAACTCAAGGAGTTCAAAGTGTGAAATTTGTTTCAGAATTTCTGAAGCTCAAAAGATGAATTTCTGGGCGCAGGCAGCTAACCGCCTGGCTCACCGCCAGAAATCCGCAAAATGATCAATCTCTGGAAAGCTGACTGCTAGATTTCGGTTAGCCGAAATTTTAGGTGACCGCAATGCTGACCGAAATTGGGTGAGGATTTGCATCAGAAGAGGCTTTTGGAAAACTGACCGAACCCAGTTTGGCTAGCCGCCAACCAAATTTGCACGATTGACTTCGTGACCCGGGGTTAAGCCCTGATTACTCTGATCTCGGGCTCGGGTCATGATATACTTATTGTATGGTATCAGAGCCTAGTTAAAAAGTTAGGATACAAAATTTTAAAATACTTAGTAAAGCTAAGAACAAAGTGAGGAACATTACGATTAGAACGAATCCAAGCTTGGATTTGTATTTACTACTTTCACTATATGTGATATATATATATATATGTGATGAAAGTGTGAAAATATATATCTTACCTTCTGTATTGTTTATAGCATGGTTCTGGATCAGGATATGGGAATAATGACTTTGTAGAAGTCACACATTCCCCTCCTATATCTGACACTGATGCTAGGTTTATTGCTATGCTGGAGCAGTTAATCAGAAGTAACGAACAGATGGCTAGAAGCCATGAGGCACAAATGGGCATGCAAGCCCAGTTAGCCACGAGTCAGGAAACTCAAATGGGTATGCAGACCCAAATAGCTGCCTTGTTAGAAGTTCAGAGCCAGTTACAGGCTCAATTGCAGACTCCACCTGTACCGCCAGTCCAATAACAACACCATGTTGAGACACAAGTGGTGTTACAGCATAAAGATAAGGATCCTCATGCTATTTATGAACGATTCCGTAAGAGAGGAGCCATCGAGTTCCATAGAAATGAAGATGTGATGCAGGCTGACGAGTGGCTAGAACACATTGAAGATGTGTTTGATACAGTGGTCTGCACTCACAAGCAAAGAGTATTGCTTACCTCCACTATGTTTAGAGGGGGAACAAAGACATGGTGGAAAAGTGTCAAGGACATATTTAAGGCAATGCCAAGAGAGGGTATATGGGAAACTTTTTAGAAGCAGTTTCAAAGAAAGTTTGTCCCAAAACAGGTACAACAGCAGAAGAAAGCAGAGTTTCTAAACTTTTGCTTATGTTTACACCTTCTTGCAGCTATCCAAGTATGCTACTGAATTGGTAGATACTGAAGCTAAGAAAATCAAGAGATTCCTCCTTAGATTAAATCCAGAATATAAGGCGATCGTATTGGCTAGACAAAAGCCTACAACGTTTGATGATGCCGTAGATAGGGCATATACGGCGGAGGAAGTCCAAAGAGAGAAAGAAGCAGAGGCTGCGAACACCAAAAGAAATGATGATTCATGGTTTAAGAAAGGAGGACAGTCCAAGAATAAGAAGCAGAAACAAAGATTCATTCCAAGGAATGAGAGGAGAGAGAATAGACCAGTCTATGAGACTTGTGGTAAAGCTCATAGGACTGAGTTATGTTGGAGGACTACTGGAGCTTTCGTAGTTTGTGGTTCTTTAGAACACAAGATGACACAATGTCCAAAGGCTAGGAGGGATGACAGAGCTCCTTACCAGCGATCTACTTCAGGACAAACAACACTTCCTGCTCCTCAACAACGATTAGCATTGCCAACTCCTCCTCCTAGACAACAGCAACAACAGCCTCAACGTTAAGGCCAGCAACGTCAATGGTAGAGGCAACAACCAAGAGAGCAACAGCAGCCCAACAGACCACAGATGACTGGAATGACTTATGCCGTCAACAGGGAACAAGATGATGTTGCAACAAATGTGGTTAAAGGTACAATCCTTATAAATAACCGACCTGCTATTGCATTACTTGATACCGGTTCCACACATTCATTTGTTAGCACCTGCATTTGTTTGTAATATGCAAAACCAGATAATGCAATTGGCCTATGATTTTACTGTTTCTACTCCTTTAAGGAGAAAGGTAATATGTGAACTGTATGTTCTACAATGTATATGTTCTACAATGTACTGTTAGAATTGGAGAAGTGTCAATGCCAGTTGATCTGGTAATTCTAGCAATGAATGATTTTGATGTGATCTTTGGCATGGGTTGGCTTGCGAAGTACATGGCTTGTTTAGATTGTTTCGGCAAAATCATCACCTTTAGGGTGGATGATGCCAATGCCAGTGTACTATTCGAAGGAGTCCAAAAGAAATATGACACCATGCTTGTTTCAGCGCTCAAGGCTGAACGAATGATGCGTAGTAGTTGTGAAGGCTACATTGCATTCATTTCAGAAAAGAAGCTTGTATATGGATTACGAGATATTCCTGTAGTTTGTCAATTTCCAGACGTGTTTCCAGATGAAGTGTCAGGTCTACCTCCGGCTAGGGAAGTAGACTTTACAATCGAACTCGTGCCTGGTACTGCACTGATATCCAAGGCACCTTATCGAATGGCACCATCAGAGTTATATGAATTGAAGAAACAGATACATGATTTGCTTGACAAGGGTTTCATTAGACCCAGTGTCTCACCATGGGGAGCACCTGTACTGTTTATAAAGAAGAAGGATGGCACCCTTCGAATGTGTATCGATTATAGGCAGATAAATCAAGTGATGATCAAGAACAAGTATCCACTGCTTAGGATCGATGAGTTGTTTGACCAACTCCAAGGTGCAGCATATTTTTCCAAGATTGATCTTCGATCTGGATATCATCAGATTCGAGTTAAAGATCAAGATGTACAGAAAACTACATTCAGGGCTCATTATGGACACTATGAATTCTTAGTGATGCCTTTTGGTCTAACCAATGCGCTTGCAGTATTTATGGCTTTAATGAACATGGTGTTTGCTTCCTATCTAGACCAATTCGTCGTGATCTTCATAGATAACAGTCTGGTCTATTCGAAGTCAGAGATGGAACATTCACATCATTTGAGAACAACCTTGCAAATACTGAGGGAGAATCGGTTATATGCAAAACTCGAGAAGTGTGACTTTTGGTTGCAGCAGGTTGCATTTTCTGGGTCATATCATTACCAGAGATGGATTAGGTGTTGACCCAGCTAAAGTAGAAGCAGTTGCTAATTGGCAGAGTCCGAAGAATGTGCCAGAAGTTCAAAGCTTCCTAGGATTGGCAGTCTATTACAAAAGATTCGTCAAGGATTTCTCAAAGATAGCATCACCGCTAATGAAACTGATTCGGAAGAACGTTCCATTTTAATGGAATGATACCTGTGAATCTAGTTTCCAAACATTGAAGCAAAAGTTGATTTCAGCCCCAATCTTGACTTTACCTTATGGAAGAGAAGGATTTGAGATTTACTCAGATGCCTCAGGTATTGGATTGGGATGTGTATTGATGCAGAACCGCAAGGTGATTGCTTATGGTTCACGTCAATTGAAAGAACATGAGAAGAACTATGCTACTCATGACTTAGAGCTCGCGACGGTTATATTCGCATTGAAACAATGGAGACACTATCTGTACGGAGAAACTTTTGAAATTCACTGCGATCACAGAAGTTTTCAGTACTTGTTTACTCAGAAAGATATTAATCTAAGGCAAAGCCGTTGGTTAGAGCTGATTAAGGACTACGACTTTCCATTCACATATTTACCTGGAAAAGGTAATGTCGTAGCTGATGCTTTGAGTCGAAAATCTGCTGACTTGGCATCATTGGAGCTTGGATGGAACTTGATTAATGAATTCAAGGATTTCGACGTGTCCATTGAGATAATGGACGACCGAAAGATAATTGCAGCAATGTCTGTAGAGAGATTAAGGAGAGACGGTTCGAAGATCCTGAATTGGTGAAGTTTAGGGATAACATTGCAAATAGATTAGACTTTATGTTGGTAGAAGGAGTTATCTACTTTAGAGACCGATTGTGTATACCAGCACAGGAAGATTTGAAGCACGCAGTGATGTTCGAAACTCATCACACCAGATATTCTATGTATCCAGGAAGCACAAAAATGTATAAAAATCTCAAAGGCAGATTCTGGTGGAATAATATGAAGCGGGAGATAGCAAGTTATGTATCTTCATACTTGACTTGCTAGCGGGTGAAATTTGAACATCGAAAGCTGCTTGGATTACTTCATCCACTGAATATTCCTAAATGAAAGTGGGAACACATTACAATGGACTTTGTGTCTAGTTTACCGAGGACAAAAAAGCAGCACGATGTCGTATGGGTGATCGTTGATCATCTTACGAAGTCCGTACACTTCCTTCCATTTAGAATGGATATGAGATTCAGTGATATGTCAAGATTATTTGTCAAGGAAGTGACTCAATTACATGGAACACCGGTCTCGATTGTCTCCGATCGGGATAGTCGGTTTGTATCCGCATTTTGACAGTCATTTCAAAATTTCATGGGTACTAGACTTCGGTTTAGTACTGCTTATCATCCACAGACAGACGGACAATCGGAACGGACTATATAAACTTTGGAAGACTTGCTTCGTGCCAGTGTTGTTGATTTCGGGAGTGATTGGGATGACCATTTGGCGTTGTGAGAGTTTGCGTACAATAATAGCTATCACTCCAGCATTGAAATGACACTATTTGAAGCATTGTACGGTCGAAGATATAGGACTCCAGTGAGCTAGGAAGAAGTTGGAACTCGAAGTTTCCACGGTCCTACGATCATTGCTGAAACAATAGAAAAGGTTCAGAAAATACAAGATAGGCTGAAAGTTGCTAGATTAAGGCAGAAAAGCTATGCTGACAATCGTCGACGTGATCTAGAGTTTGCATTTGGTGATTTAGTCTTTTTAAAGACTTCTCCAATGAAAGGTACTATTCGATTCGGACAGAAATGGAAACTTTCCCTGAGATTCATTGAACCTTTCAAACTTTCGAGTCGGATTGGAAATGTGGCTTATCGCCTAGACCTTCCAACAGAACAATCTGGTATCCACAATGTATTTCATGTTTTGATGCTTCGAAAGCATGTAGCTGATCCTTCACATGCCGTTCGTCACGAAGAGATCCAAGTGTTACCGAACACCACATATGTAGAGAGGCTAATTCAAATTATTGATACCAAAGAGGCAGTTCTACGTACAAGGACGATAAAATGGGTCAAGGTCCTTTGGGATCATCATGAAACCTGTGAAGCTACATGGGAGTTTGAGGAGCAAATGGCTCAAAAGTATCCCGAGCTATTCGTTCAAGTAATTTTAAAATTGAATTACTTATTGACTTGTTTGAATTATATTGCATTCGGAGGACCGAACGATTCTAAAGTTTAGAGGAATGTTAGACCTCGTCCTGAGTTAATCGAGATTAACTCTAATTGATTAAGAATTAAGGATAATTAACTATCTTTAATTAAGCTAATGATGGTTTATGACCAAATGAAATTGAATTAGCCTAAAATGAATAATTTAGGCTTAATGAAGTGATAATGGATGAGATTGAATGAATTAAATGGAGTTTAGACTCAAACAGTGAAATTAAGGACTTTTTCGTAAATATGAATTTTCACGTATTTTGTCGAATACGGAAAATCTTGATACCAACGTGTGTATCTCGACAAGTACGTTAACTTTCATAGTAGACTCAAAGTCATTTGACGAGAAACGGATCAAGTGACATTTCATTTGACTCTAATTGTAATTGAGGAGAATTAATGGATTTAAATGCAATTTGGGAGCTTATATAAGCTAAACGAGTTCATTCATCTTATTCCCAGCACAGCCAAACCCTAGGCACCTTTTCTTCTTCCATTTTCTTCTTCTTCTTCCATTTTCATCTCCTTCAAACATCAAGAGTGAAGTTTTGGAGGGATACAAGTGAGGAAGTTCGTCTTCTGCATCCTCTTCATCATCTTCTTAGATTTTCTTAGAGAAAAGCTTAAAGTTGAGAAGTTTTCTTCTCAATCCAAACTAAGAGAGAGGGTTTTTATCAATCAACATTCAAATAGAGGCACGTATATACATTTCTAATTGTTTATGATGTTATAGAACTTGTGTGAACTCAAGGAGTTCAAAGTGTGAAATTTGTTTCAGAATTTCTGAAGCTCAAAAGATGAATTTTTGGGTGCAGGAGGCTAACCGCCTGGCTCACCGCCAGAAATCCGTAAAATGGTCAGTCTCTGGAAAGTTGACCGTCAGATTTCGGTTAGTCCGAAATTGAAATTTCGACTAGCCTCCAGGTGACCGTAATGCTGATCGAAATTGGGTCAGGATTTGCATCAGAAGACAGGCTTTTGGAAAACTGACCGAACCCAGTTCGACTAGCCGCCAGCCAAATTTCGGCTAGCCGCCAATCAAAACGCGGTTAACCGCCAGATGACTGCCAAGGTAACCGCCACTGAGGAAAATTCCAAATTAAGTTCTGATTCATTCTGAATTGAGAGCCTAACTATTGAGGCTAGTATTCGTGATATATAAACCTTCATGAGTGTTAACAAAGGTTATTGGAATGCACAATTCAATTAAAATAATGTTATCTATAATAACATGTGCATTGATAACGAGCGTTTCACTCAATTGTTTAGTTTAGATAATTATTTTTAGAATTGAAATAGGATTGAATAGAATGGTTAATTGAGTGTGAATTATGCGTTTGGCACTACATAGTGGTTTCTGAAGCTCGTTAATGGGCCACATTGAATTAATGAATAAATCACTAAATGTGACATTGAAAGATGAACAATTGCTAAGTGTTACACTGAACACTATACAGTTACGAAAGGTAACAATGAATTAATGAACAATCCTACTGCAGTAGATGGAATTCGGGGCGTTACGGAACTCTGTGATGATACCAGTGATCTCTGATCCAGACACTGGGAAATCCCACCCTTAAATGGACCGAAAGGTTTGGACCGAAAGGTCATAGACTGAAAAGTCACCGAATTGATAAGTCACATATTGAACTAATGAGTCTCACTGATAAGCCATTAATAAATGCTTAACATGATTAATGAATCGAATGAAAATCAATGAGGTGAATGAATGTAAATTGCTTCATTTGAGAAGAAACTGAATTAAAGTGAAACCAATGCTATTGTAGTTGCCAATATAGTTATTGTTGATACTGTATTTATCATACAGGACATTGATATAGAATTGAATTGTCTAGAATTATTAAATCAATAAATTGATAGAAATAACATTGCTATCATAGAATTGTATATACATTGTTAAACCGTCATGTTCACGGTGTTACTGATGATATTACAGGCCCAGTTACCCGTGCCGATCAGGCAGAGGCCGTAGCGCCAGCGGAGGAAGCCCATCCGATTCCTCCAGGAGGATTGATCGAATGGACATTATTCGGAGTGCGAATTTGGATTGAAATATTTTGGGAACTTTTGGGAAGTGTTTTTGTATATACTTATTTTGGAATTGTAACTGATGTCCTCTGCATTGTATTTTTAATATGGAGTGGTTGACTTATTTAGACATGTGTATATGAACTTTACTTTAATGTAAAGGACTTTTTTAGTTAATCGTTTGTCAATGTATATATATTCCACAATGATGTACATTTGACAGGTATGTATGATAAATCCCTTGTGAACTTTATCTTAACTTCGGTTAATTCGGGGTTTACGGGAGTAGGTATGATTGACTTCGCGACCCGGGGTTAAGCCCTGATTACTATGATCTCGGGCTCGGGTCGTAATACTGGCTCTATCTCATGGCCTTTGGATTGAATTAAGCATTAACTTGAATTAGACCTGGTTTTTTTCTTCCCCTAATGGAGACTTATGATATTCGGATAAGGGGAAACTGATTGGTACTAGTAAACCTACACAAACTAGAGAACGAACTTTCTTAATGAGCAAGGTGGATCTGGAGGACCCCATCACGCCCTCAAATGCTGATTGAATCTTGGCCACCAAATCAAGTAAACAGAGATGATATAATGGGTATTCAGCATGACAAAGGCATATCAGGTTTGGGAACATATTGCCTTTAACATTAGCAAAGTATCATCGAGCATTATGGAATGAGACCCTGGCTTAACATAAGCCAGTGCTTTCTTTCGTTTTTCCTGCTAATACCATTCATGGTAGTAACGGTACAACTGCAGGGCCCGACCCAGATCCAGTCGTCTCTCACCCCTCTAAAACCTAAAATGAGAAGAAGATTGATCGCTCCATCGATTTCATCTTATGGTTTGAAAATCTTCGATGGCTCCATCACCGAAATATCGTGAGAGGCATTTTACAAAAAAATAAAAACACAGAAAAATGAGAAGCCATAGCATGGATACCTTCTAAATGCAGGGTCTGTTCTGCACTTCCTTCCTGGGTGGGTCGGCCAAGCGAGGGAGGGAGATTGGAGGGATTGGAGGCTGCTCTATGATGGCGATGCAAACCGGCAATGGAGACGATCATCGGTGATGGAGATGGAGATGGAGAGGGGGATGGGAATGGTCTCTCTCTCCGGTGATGGTGCCGCTACAAAGAACGATGATGGAGATGATCTCTGCATTTGGAGGTCCCTAAAAAGAACGACGATGGAGACGCCCAAATGAGGAGATGGAGATGAAGAGGAGACGCTGCTCAGGGCCTGGAGAGATGGAGAGGGAGACGTTGCACGGATGTTGGAGTGGAGAGCAGTGAAAAATATGGAGAAGATGAAAGGGCTTTCGATTTGAATGGTTGAAAGGGAAAGAGGAAAGGGCTCTTGATCCGGGGATTTTGGAACTGTCGAAAGGAGGGAAATGAAAAGGTTGGGCAGGCCTCGTCCAAATGACCTGGTAAATGAGAATGAAGGCAGCCGTTGGATCCACTTTGACGATCCAAATGCTGTGAAGACAGTTCTCACATATTATGTGGATATATTATCAACTGTCTATTTAAAACATGAGGAGAATATTGAAAAATATTGATGCTCAGCCTCTATTAAAGCCTCCAGGTTTCAGTATTAACTAAATAAATTGAAAACCGCAAGTTTCTAAAGTCTACGCTGTGGATGGAACGAAAGTTCCTCAAGTAGAAGAAATGCCTCGCTACGAATCTGGGAGGAAATAACGCAAGAGTCACCATCAATCAGCCCAAGAAGTGGGCGTCCCGTGGAAATACAAAAGAGGCACGCATCAGGGAAATCCCACGTTTCAAGCAAACAGAGTTTGGCATTTTCCAAGCCTACTCTTCATTTTGGTGGATGAACTTTTTAACTCTTGAAAAGCAAAAATGGCAGAAAGAAATCAGAATAGGGCAGCATGAATGGGATCCGTGTTAGAACGAGTCTTCTTCCATCGTTTTGACATGCGGCAGCTCACTACTGGTGGGTGGGTGGGTGGGTGGATGGGTGGGTGGGCTGCGGCTGCCTATATTTCATCGTCAATCTTAGGCCATATATATTGCCGCTTTGGCTGTGGTCATCCAATCGATCCAGCCCTATATTTTTTTTTTCTTTTTTTCTTTTATGTTATAAGAGGTTTCCAATTACTTAGGTTGGGCTAATCTCTCACTGTCTTTAGAGGGAAGCCGGAAAAACTCTCATATAGTCTCAGTATGATAGTGCAGTTTCGAAGTCCTAAACCAATTGAGCTACGTCTTGGGGTTAATCCATCTCTAACTTACCAGCCAAATAATAATAATAATAATAATAATAATAATAATAATAGGCCTCTTAATTAGTAATTAGTTCTTATCATCGAGCATCAGGTCATCCATTCGCATTTTGGTGGCCCCTTTTTTGGATGCCGACCGTACGATGCTTGTGTTTCTCCACTGACCGTCTTTATTACGTGTGTATATGGACATATATAGATAGACGAGTGAAAGTGGAACTGCGCCTAGTTTTCACGCATTCATGTGGCTCCATTGACATTTGGACCATTGATATATATCTCAATCTTCCCTTTGATTCCATGGGAGGAATCAAGAGCCGAGATTGATTTTATTGTCCAAGGGCAAGGTGTGACTTTGACAAGTAAGGAAGTTGGATATCGTGTGTAACTTGTCCATGCCAACTTTGGGTTTGTACCCAACACAATGGTCAGTGTTACGTCGAGGAATGGGGTTGGAAATGAAAATCATATTTTACTACTTTGGAATTGGATGTTCATGTGATGCTTTCCTTCCTAGAGAATTTGCTGTTGACGGACGCATATTCCGACGCCTTAATATGCTTTTCTGGTGAGCGATCGAGATGGTAGCCTGTAGCCGGTAGCCAGTAGCCAGTAGCCAGCCAACACGTATCTCGGCGGCACCAATCACTTTCTCAAGCTCGATCCAGCGATTGCCAATTGCTGAGTTAAATTTTGAAATGGACCGCCAGATCAAGCCAGGTTCAACTCAAACCAGTGCATTCGCCTGTGTACAAAATGGGTCAAAACTATTTTGAATCCAATAGTCATCAGGTTGATTAGATATGACATAAATTTTTTTTTTTTTTTTTTTTTTCATTATAAAACTTCTTTTATTATCTCTCAATGTTAGGGTTGAACTTGGTCAAACGTAACCAAGGGATTGAACCGGTAACCATATAACTATACATCAACTTTTGTTCATCCACTAATTAAATCCCCTCATCCACTAATTTTTACTCTTAAACAATAAAAATAAAAATATATATATATATATATATATATATACTGTTGTATGTAATAGAAAGCTATCAAACACAGTAGAAAATAATGAGATAATTAATAATGGATTAAACATACCTCTCACAATTTCAGGTACTACTAAAGGGTATTATTACCTGGAATTGCAGGGGAGCTAAAACAGCCTCAACAATGTGAATTCAAGAGATTATGTAGAGAACATAATCCCAGACTTTCTATTTATTTCAGAAACCAAATCTTCTGAGCAAGATATTAAGAAATTGGCAGAAAAAACTTAATTTTGATAATATGAATGTGATCCCGGCTGTAGGAGCTGCTAGGGCCGGGTTTAGCAGCTTTACTTTGGCAAGATAGAGTTGAATTATCTATTTTAATTGAAGATAAATAATATTCTCATTGCTATAGTAAGAGTACTTATGGAGACTGGTATGGCACTTTCATCCAAGGCCGCCTCCATATCCTATAGAGAAATCTAGATTTTGTAAAAGTATGAACAATATTGGTAATAAATTCAAGGGCCCATGGATGATGGTAGGGGATTTGGGGGGTGGGGGGGGGGGGGGGCATTTTTAATCGTAGAAATCGTTTTGGAATTTATGGAAACACGAGGATGGGGGGGGGGGGGGGGGGGGGGGTCGGCATTTTTAATCGTAGAAAATCTAAATATGTTTTGGAATTTATGGAAAACACGAGGATGTTAGATTTTGGGACTATTGGTACCAAATT
Source organism: Camphora micrantha (assembly GCA_003546025.1). NCBI lineage: Eukaryota > Viridiplantae > Streptophyta > Magnoliopsida > Laurales > Lauraceae > Camphora > Camphora micrantha. The sequence goes on along the minus strand of QPKB01000002.1, from coordinate 80,941,240 downwards.
TACTTTGGTCTAATCAAAGGAAAGGATTTGCTCACATAAAAAGAGAGGCTTGACAAAGCCGTCGGTAATATCGAGTGGCGCAATTGCTTCCCGGAAGCTTTTTTTTTTTTTTTTTCAGGATTGATAGAGGTGGGATTAGATCATTCCCTAATACTCTTTATAGGTGTCCGGAAAAAACCAAACTCCCACGTCCTTTTAGATTCCGTAGTTTGTGGCGTAGAGATAAGAAATGTGAGAGAATTGTCATAAATAGCTGGTCTAAAACCAAAAACATAAATAAAGAAAATATTCATCATACTTCACACCTCTTTGGAAAGGATCTTGTCAAATGGAATATAACAAGCTAGTTTTTGTAGGGTTGATGATGTTATAAAAGAAATTAGGAATGAACTAGAAAGAGTAAAAAAAAAAAAAAGTTATAAACCCTCATAACATTGAAGAAAAATTGAGTCTTAGAAAACTGGATGAGTATCTCACAAGAGAGGACGAATTACGGAGACAAAAATCTAGGGAGCTATGGGCTGGCAAATGGGTCAGGTCAGGCTAGTTCGAGTCAGTTTAGAGGTTGGGCCCAGCTTTTGGACCCTGTCCCGTGACCAACCCGCTTTTAAAACGGGTTGCTACCACATTGATTCGGATGAGGCTAACTCACATAACCTGCATTAAATGTGGGTCAGGTCAGGTTGGGCTCAACCTAACCCGTATGACTCGGTTTATTACCCCGTGCCCTAAAAGAAGATAGCTTAGAATATTCGAACACACAACCTTTTGCATTTTCAACATCTCTACCACTACACTAATTGATTCTTTTATGCAAATGTTTATAAAAAAACTAATTAAAACTAATTAGACGATAAACTAATTAAAATGAAAACAAGTCCTAATATTTCTTGGACTTTCAACTACTTAATTGACGGGTCGGTCGGGTTAGGTGGGCTAACCCTGACCCGACCCGTTTTTAAGCGGGGTTAGGAGATCCTAAACCGTGACCGATCCGTATTGCCACCTGCCTATGGTAGAAGGATGGAGACAGAAATATTAAAAATTATTTCTTTGTAGCACAATAAATAAGAGGAAACATAACAGAATTGATAAAATCAAGAGTAATGAAGGTAAGTGGCTGGATAAAAGAGAGGAAATAGGAAACGCCTTTCGTGTAAATTTTAAGAGGATAATGGAAACTACTGGGCCAAGAAGTCTGTGAAATACAAAAGCTAATTAGACCCACTGTCACTGAGGAAGAAAATAATGATCTCTTTGCTATTCCTGACCTCACTAAAGTGAAAGATGCTGTTTTCCAAATTGGTTCTCTCAAATCTCCTGGCCTGGATTGTTATCCACCTAAATTTTATCAACATATGTGGGAATCAGTAGGTATAGACATTACAAGTATTGTTCATGACTTTTTCAGAAATAAATCCTCTCTAAAATAAATCAATAGAACCTTTATTGTTTTGATACAACAACAACAACAACAACAACAACAACAAAAAAACAATAAAAAAAAAAAAAATAACAATCCTCAAACTACTAGTGAATTCAGACCAATTAGTTTGTGTAATGGTATCTATAAAATAATTGCTAAAGTTATTGTTAATAAACTTAAAAAAATTATGGAAGGAATTGTGGGACCTTTTCAAAGTGTCTTTGTTAAAGACAGATCTATAACGGATAATTATTTTGTCGTCCATAAGATCCTACATTCATTCAAAAAGAAGAGGAAAATTAAAATTATAGGCCTTAAACTTGTTATGGGAAAGGCGTATGACTGAATGGAATGTGATTTCATTGCCGAAGTGTTAGAGGCTTACGATTTCCATAAGGATGTCATTAATTATTATTATTATGGCATGTGTTTCTTCTCTATCCTTTTTAATGGATCTCCTTTTGGCAAGTTTTCACACCCCGAGGACTTCGGCAAAGTGATCCTCTGTCACCCTACCTCTTTATCCCAGGTGCAGAGGTTCTCTTTGCATGTTATTAAAGGTAGAGAAAGAGGGGCTCATTCATGGTGAAGTTACAAAAAGGGCTCCTAGTGTTTCTCTTTTTTTTCTTTTTTTTTTTTTTTTTTCCTTTTTTTCTTCAGATGATAGCCTATTATTTTGCAATGCTAGAATTAGTGAAATTAAGGAAATAAAGGAAATTCTAGAGGAGTATTGCGTTCTCTTGGGTCAACATGTAAATTTTGATAAGTCCGCTGCCTATTTTAGCAAAGGAACATGTAACATGAGAGGTAATGAGTTATGTAAAATTACGGGAGTTAGGAAAGTGAGAAATGAGGAAAAATACCTTGCTAGTCCTCTTATAACTAGTAAAAATAAAAACTATAACTTTCATAATTTAATTAATAAGATAAAGTGAAGAATTATGTCGGGGCAGGCCCCTCTCCTTTCTCAAGCTGGGAGAAATACCCTCATAAAAAATGTTGCTTCCTCTGTTCCTGTCTATAATTTGTCAGTGCTCAAACTCCCATCTAATACTTGCGAAGTGATTGGTCGATTATTTAGAAGCTTCTTTTGGGGAGACTCCGTTGGAAAAAAGAAATTACATACCATTAAATGGAGTGCAATATGTAATTCTATCGAGGATGGGGGTTTGGGTATCCGAGAAACAACTAAAAATAATTTGGCTCTCCTAAGTAAAACTAGTTGGAGAATGCTTATCTAATGAAGAGCTTCTTAATTCAAAGATTCTCAAAGCTAAGTATTACACAAACAAATCTCTATGGGAAGCAAAGTTTAAAAAGGGCATTTTTGGTTCTTGAAAGGCTTCGTGGAAGTAACAAAACTTCTTAATAAAAAAGTGGAATGAATCAAAGGAAATGGAAAGAGTATATCTATTTGGAAATGTAATTGGATACCATGTGAAGGTAGAATGAGAAAACCTTTATCAGAAATTTGCAACCTAGTTCTTGTTGTCTGCGATGTATGGGACCAAAATAGAAAATTGAATGTGAATGTCATCAATGCCATTTTTAACAATAGCGCTGAAGTGGAATGTATTAAAAAAAATTTATATTCCACAATATTTTAGAGAAGATAAGAAAATTGGGGCCTATTCAAAGAATGTGGCTTTTTCCACCAAATCAGCTTACAACCTCATCATGAAGGATAATGAACAAGATGGTAGGATCATGATCAACTAGCAAAAGACACCCGTGCTTAGCACGGGCAATATAATTCATAATAGAAAAGATACATAAAGTTTTAAAAGTTTACAAAAAATATATATAATATGATATTTTCATATTAGGGGTAGGTTTGGTAGTGGGATGGTGAAGTTTGGAGCGGGTATGTGTTTTTGGACTTTGACCCGAGCATTATATATTAAAAAAAAAGGAGAGATTATTTCATCGACATCATAATGTCAAAGGTAAGAAAATCTTTAATTGCTAGCTAGCTATACTACAAGTAGAGTCATGGTCGGATTTTTAAGTTGTGAAAATTCTCGTCATCATTTCTTTAGCCTTTAAATAGACAGTTTAGACAAGAATATAGCAAAAGTTCAGAGAAAGAGTAATCTTCTTAATAGCTTTCTTGATTCAATCCTCATTTAGATCAAACCTAATTATTAGAATCATAATATTTGATAGAAAAAAAAAATTCAATTCTTCGAATTCTTCTTCAAAGAGAAAAATAGAGACTAAAAAGAATACTTAAAAAAGATAAAATGAAAAACTGTACCACTGATAAACATAATGATAACATTAATAAAATGAAGTTAACCAATAAAAATTAGCACTTTTACCCAAACAAATATGAAATGAATATGCGCAACACAAAAATATTTTTTTCTTATGTTGAATCATTTCTATGATATTTTATTTTTTTCCCAAATAGCATATTGAGAACCAATAGTAAATGAAAATGGAATACAATGAAGTCGATAGTAAAAAGGAAAGAAAATCACGAGAATGGGTAAAAAGAGTTGACCCTTCAACACTAATGGTCTGATTGAAAATCAAACATTAGAAAAAAGATATAAATTAATAAAATCTTTTAAAAGAATATATATATATATATATATACCTGAAATGTAAGAAATTTATTGGTATTAATTATGAAAAAAATCCATCATTGAAACTCTTCCCCACTCCAAAAATCAATTCCTCCGTGAGATCAAACTTGAGGATAAGATAGGAAATCCTTAGTATTTTTAAATGGATCATAGTAAGTTTGGTTGATGATTTAATAATTTATTTGTTTTTTTTTAATATTCCTGTACATGGTGCAGATTTCATCCACCAAGAAAGGTTGGTTAGTTCCCTTTGCCTAATCAAAGAGTTGATAAAATAAAGATCAAGCAAGAAAAATTAAATAAAACCCAATATAAATCAAAGAAAAATGGAAAAAACCCATTTTGCTACTATGCAAAAATTGATCGATTGGGAGCTGAAATGGGTATACAAGTACCTTATCATGTTAGAGAAAACGTTTAGATTTCCTAAGGTTTCTTTTAGACCGATAAATCATTTTCATCTTATAGCAACCAATATATTACTTTTAGAAATGGTATTTTGGTATGGTTATCATACAAAAAACCTGAAATCCCAAAAAAAGTCCATTCTTAGAATAGTTAGAGGACCAAGAACTTTCTATGAAGCTTATTAATAGCAATTAAAATTCTTCAAATGGCTCAAGAAATTAGAAGATAGTAATTCTGATTCAATCAAAAGGCGACAGAATAAACAGATTATATGAAACCCAATTTACATGTTGTCACCCACAAAGTCAATGGAAACCGCATCATCTCCTGTGTAACCGAATATTCCCTTCAGTTTTCCCTCAATTGCCTCCTTGCATCCATCAGTGAACCATCAATGTAAAAGAATCGGAAGAATCCATCTGTGAACCGGCAACTTTAGAACCCTGAAAATCCAAAATGTTGAAGAATCGGAAGTGAGAGTTATTGTTTCTACACTTTGAGAACAAATGCGGAGATAAATTAACTGAAATAAAACCCAATGAAAAAAAATCCCTAAATAGCACAAACCTAAGCATGTAACAACTCTAGAGAAATTAAAATCTCATGTAAAAGAGATCATTGATTTGATGAGAAAAAAAAAAAGGGGAGATTGGTACAGTTGCAAGACAGAATGGAGGGAGAGAGAGCAAAAGGGGAGACCATACCTAAGAGAGGCCAACGTGGACACATGTAGGCTCTAACATGGCTTGTGAAGGATCAGAAATTTGGAGAGAGAAGGATAGGGAGAAGAGAGGATACAAAGAGAAGAGGAAAGGGCTGCATTTAGAGGTGGGAATGCATACATAAAGAAGAGGGATCGGTTACATTCATTTTAGAAAATGAATGATACACCCAAAATAATAGTGGGAGATTTAGTATGAGGATTAATTACAAATATTAATAGGAGGTCAACATCAGAGAAGGGTCAAAATAAAATTTAAAATTGGCAATGAAATTGGCAATTGAAGCAGTCCCTTTCATATATAATAACAAGCTCTCCGTGATTCCCCGGAATTGCAATGAGAAACTTCCGAGCGTTATAACAGAAATAATAAGGGGAGCAGTTAACTCAAACGATGAAACGACAGCCTCTAAATCGATCATTTTACATGAAGACCATTCGAAAGGCTTGGAGAAATCGTCCGTTACGGAAGCCTTCATTTGCAGATACAGAAGCCTTCATTTGCAGAGGGCTTGAAGAGGAGAATTTAAAGAAATACTTACGGGAGGGCCATTAGGGTGATTATGGGCTGAAGAGTTACAAATAGTTAGGGTCCACGTGAGTAGGGTCCATGGGAGTCAAGCCCTTTGTAATTGAGAAATTAATTGGTCAAAATCAATTGAATTCCAATTGCCTGATTTTGCAATTGGATTCACTTCGCTTCATTTATATATAATTGGAGAGCTTTATAGAAGTTACCTCTTCCACATAGGGTTCTCATGTTTGGCTGGAAACGCATTAAACAATGCAATCAGGTTCGTAAGAGAGTTAAAAAGGTGATGGATGAGACTCTAATATCATGATTTAAATAATCAGAATTAATTTAAGCAAGTTTGGCTGGTTTATCCATATATCCCTAATAAATAGGGATATATAAAAATAAAAATAAAAATCGAAACTGAGTTCCAAATTGCTAAATTATATTAAAATCAATTCAAATTTGGAAGCCAATTTCTTAATCAATTGCTTAAGTGGAGCCAATTTCGCAATCGGACTCCAATTTTAAAATCAATCATGTATCTAATGTATGGCGGAATATCAAAGTGGTGTCATATTTTCTAACTAATATGAATGGGCCTCAATAATTCTGCCACAAGTAATGTTTAAAAAAGCCGGATACCATCATTCATATATACCTTCAAATCAAATGGTTGAAAAGATGTGATGGACTGAACCATTCAAGGAAAAAAAAAAAAAAAAAAAAAAAACAAGAAAAAAAAAATGTGATGGACTGTTTTTGTACAAGTGATAATTAGAGACCAGAGCCTTTAATTTGTAATTTTAGCATTTTTATGTAGCTATTCATAGCTTCTGCCATTTAGGGATCCGTTGCCTAATACACACAATGCAACCAACCGTGTCCCCTTGCTAACGTTGAGTAGAATAATGTCCATCATCTTTCAGAGACAACCGGCTATCTATTTCGCTCTACAGTTTGCAGACAGATTCTTTGACATTTATATATTAATGTGTGAACATGTCATGGTCAAAATTAATAACTAGAAATAAAGTTGCATTGACAACCAATACCTGATTCTTGAAACATAACACACAAATTGATGAGGATTAAGTGTTTTGACCATCTATTTTTTTTATTTTTTATTAATAATTTAAGATCAATCTAGTTTATTTGATGATGCGTTTGCATGATGTATTTCACATAATACTCGATCCATATATATATATATAATGGTTTATTAATGTTCCTTTCTACATGTTGGTAGTAAAGGCACGATTAAGCTAATTATATATATTAAAGCAAAGGGGGAGGTGGGCTGTGCGGGGTGCCACATCACCCCTGAAAAATCTCTCCATTCAAAGAAATACAGTAGGAAAAAACATAAAGCCCATTCCATCTTATGTCATTGTTGTTCTAATCTAATACTGTCAAATTCAAATTCAGATTCTCTTCAATGCTCAGGGTGATTGGTTAAACAGAACCTGAAATAACTTTTTTGAAATTTGAATTCTTCGTAAGGTGACAGGAAACTTCAATCCACTCTTATCCTTTCATGACCGACTTCATCCTTGGGAGATGTCTGAACCCAGTTTCTTCAAAACAACTCAACCTTTTGTGCTTGCAGTGAGTAGCAACATGTGTCCATACTAAGTACGCAGATCTCTCAACCCAATTTCTTCAAAACAACTCAACTTTTTCTGCTTGCAGTCAGTAGCAACATGTGACCATAGGCGACATATTTATGCTTGGTAAGTATGCATTTGCTCATAGGCAAAGGGACTACAGTGTCATTATATTAGACATTGATGGATGAGTCATGGGGGAAAGTCTACAATCATAATGTATCAACTGGAGTAACAATCCCTTTTAGGGGTGTAAATGGGTGGTTCGGATCGATTTAGAGGAGAAACCATCAACCAAACTGAACCCATCAGTTTTCTATTTTTCCAAACCAAATCGAACCGCCTATGTGCTCAAATTGAACCGAAAGGAACTGGTTTGGTTTGGTTCGGTTAGGATTTTTTTGTTTTTATTTTACTTTATTTTTTTTCACAAAAAATGACAGTTCAATTGATGAGAGCCGTTGGACTCTAAGTAATTGAATGAGGGTTCAAGTTTTCTTCAAGTAATTTTTTATATTATATATTTTAAAATATATATATTTATATAATTTGTTCGGTTTAAGCACCTTCAAACCGAAAACCAAAAACCGAACCGAACTGTTTGAAGGAAATTCGAACCGTGACCGAACCAATCTACTACAAAACTGATCTGGTTCGGATCGGTCCGGATCGGTTTAGCGGTTTTTTTTTTTTTTTTTTTTGCACCCCTAATCCTTTTACCAAAAAAAATAAAATAATAATAATAATAATGATTGGACTTACCTATAAATTTCTGCCCTTTCATGCCGTATCATTTCTTATTTATCAAGTGCAGTGTCTTTAAGCCTAATAAGTCACTTTTTATTGAACTCGACTTTAATGACACAAATTTTCTACCCGTGAGAAACTCCTACTAATAATTTGCAACACATTTTTTACTGGTAGCATCCTTTTTATTTGTTTCTTTTTCTGGTACATTCTATTTGTAGAAAATGAATCAACCATATTTACTGTTGACCTTATCCTACAACTTGCGACTCTTTGAGCTGAAGTCAAGGTAGCAAAAATACCATTTACTGGCTTGGAGTGCACCTATATATATCCCTATGAGCAATCAACCAGCATCACACTAAACGCTTTTGAGGTAATGAACATTAGCTTTGGTCAACTAATGAAATTAATTGGTACGGAATTCTTAGCCCTGAGATTACTGTAGTAGCGATTATGTTGTTTCGTTGAAGTTTGAAAATCCTTCTGTTACAGTGTTAGTATGAGAATTCTCTATCTAACTTATATTTTAATACAAAAGCATATATAGCCGAACTATCAAAATAGATTCTAAGTGAATAAAATGGAGTTCTTAGCCCTGAGATAAATATCAGAATGGCCATGGTTGCTTTCAGTTTTTTTTTTTTTTTTATTGACATGATAAGTTAGGAATAATTTATGCTTCATCATCCCATACAGTGTTCTTTGTTTTCTTGGGATTTGAAACTCACCAAAACAATTCCTTATTTTATTAATGGTCATTTCTCTTCTGTTTATCATGTTTACCATAAGTTGTTGGAACTGTTTTTTGTGTTATTTGTTCCTCTGGTTTGTTATTATGGTATGATAGCTATGTGCAGCTATAATTGTGCCCCCATGTGTATATAATACTCTACATGTCTATTAAATTAATTTTTTTCATAATTTTATTTTATATATATTCTCATTTTTTGGTCCCGGGCTAAGCACGGGCCTTTATTGCATGCTTTAGGTTCATCAAACAATCCCTCCTCACTAACACATGGAATACTTGTATATGCATTTTGAATCTCCAAATCTTGCATATAATATCTCTTTGAATTCCTAAAATCTCCCCAAAACTTTCTCTCTAAGGCTCTCTTCTAAATAGTAGGAAACATTATCATCTAAATAGAGCACAAAAACAGTATCCAAGATTTAGATAGTGATCTCATCCGTCCATAAAAAAGAGTGCAAGGCTATCTGGACTCCAGTACTCTCACTCTCTCATTATCCTTTTTATAGATTATTATTATATCAAGATATATTTAGTACCATACCAAGAGAAGTAGAGGCAAATGTAGTGATATTATCTACAGAAACCCCAACGACCCTTTTTCTTCCACACTATAACTTAAAAATGATGATGATTGGGAAAATCTTTTCCACTAACTCAAGTGGGGCATGGAGTACAAAGGTGTATATGGCTTCAATGCAAGTAATTTGATCACGATAACAAATTAGGAAACTTATATTTTGGTATTGTATATTATGGAAATTCTAGATTGTTTTTTATATTTACATCGTGATTTCAAAATTCTTATATTATTTTTTCCATAAATATTGTTTTTGGTTTATTGTCACAACGTGCAATAGGAACATACTATTATTTTTTTAATAAATTGCAACTCAGTTTTTTCTTAGATTTATACCTTTTCTACTAATTAGTTTTTCATTTTTTTCTATTAATTAGTTTTTCAAGCACCAAAATATCTTTCAATTTGGATTTTAAAGATTATGCTTTATAGGTCGTATTTTTCATCTAATGTACTTTCCTATCAAGTTTTGAAGAAAGTTAGAAAATTAAGGGTTAGTAAGGTGATTAATTTAAAAATAAATTTAAGACTATGCCTTCTTAGATGGATGTTTAATATCATGTCCTTAATAAAATTAGGAAATCAAAGGGTTGTTCAAGTAAATAATCTAAAACTATGTCTTTCAAAATGCATTGATATTGTTTTTATTGAATTTTGTTATTTACAAAAGGGCTAGATATTTAATGTAAATATAATAAAATACAATAAATTTTATAATGTATTCTAGATTTTAATTTAACTTTAAACATAAGTTATATATAGTGTTTTAGGAAAAAATGAAGTATTCTAAATAAATTTTATTTGGGGCCCGGGCTTAGCACGGGTGTTTGTTGCTAGTTATATATATTAAAGCAAAAGGGGAGGTGGGCTATGAGGGGTGCCACCTCATCCCAAAAAGTTCTCTCATTTCAAAGAAATATGCACAAAAAACTCACATTGTTTTAAGGTGCCACCTCAATTTGGGCTACTCTTTCTCTCCTAAAACCTCTCTGATAAGATATGAGATTTTTATGAACGTTTGAACTTGAGTCTTATTTTTTGCCATTATATAAATTAAAGCAAAGGGGGAGGTGGGCTGTGAGGGGTGCCACCTCATCCTCAAAAGTTCTCTCCTTTCAAATAAATATGCTCAAAAAACTCACATTGTTTTAAGGTGCCACCTCAATTTGGGTTACTCTTTCTCTCCTAAAACCTCTTTGATAAGAGATGAGATTTTTATGAACGTTTGAATTTGAGTCTTATTTCTTGCCATTATCCAAATTATAAGCAAATCTTTACAATCATCAATAAGTCCCATGTTAAATATGTTTTGTGGGCCCTACCGATTAATGAATTCCAAACCGTTGCTCATTTACTCTCCTTTCATTTTTTTTTCCCAAATGGATGGATCCAATATTGGGCACCAATACGTATTAAATATATTTTAAGATTCGACTCTAGTGTTGGATGAAATCCCAATGGCCTTCTCTTAACCTATTTTTTCTAAGAGTAGGCCCCACTGATGGAGGGAGGCAAGCCTCACTACAACAAAAATCATTTTTCGCGACGCAAATATTTGTCGCAGAAAATCCGAAAATCGTCGCCCAATATATTCTGCAACAAAACCATTTTCGCCGCCAATTCGTCGCCTATTAGGTGTTGGTGAATTTTTTTTGCCGACGATTACAGCTAATCGTCGCCAAATATCAATTTTTTATGACAATAACGATGAAATCTTCTACGAAAACATATTATCGTCGCCAAATATCAATTTTATGCGACAACACGTTATGTCGGCAAAAAGGATATTTTTTATCGCCAAATATCAATAATTCATTGTAAAAAAAGGATAAAAAAATGGTGAAAAGGAATTTGGCGGCAAAATTGAAGTTGTCGTTGAATTATATCTTTTACCGACAAAACTATATTGTCGCTAAATAGTGTATGAATTGTCATAAGTTATAATAGGCGACAAATTAGTTTTGTGGCGATCACCTTAATTCGTCGCCCAATATTTAACATTACCACAAATTCTCTTAGGCAATAAATTATATACGTCGAGAATAATATGCAAAAATATATTTATTCTTATTAGGCGACAAATAAAATTCGTTTCAAAAAATAATATATTTATTTTATAAATCACTGTTTGCCACCTCAAAAACCTCCTTTACGCTGAATATAATAAAACCTGCTCATTCAACTAAAATAAAATGTATAATAAAACATTCTCATTCAAAACAAAATGTACAATAAAACCTACTCATTCAACTCAAATAAAATGTATAATAAAGTCTGCTCATTTAACAAATCAAAAATATAACTAATCAAAGAAGAAACACATGAAGAGGAAAATTTTGCTCTTAAAATAAGCATATTCAATCAAAATGTGTATAATTTTCTTGCCAGGCTCAGATAAGGAAAGGAAAAATAGGAAAGTTAGCATGCAATCAAATTCCATTAACATTTCAACATTTGGGGGAAAGGTATTAACCTTCCAAGCCAGTTGAAGACTTCAAAACTGTCGGTGTCACTTCTCTTGAACCCTCTATAAACTGGAAAGAAGAAGAAGACAATTGTCAAAATTATAAGCTGCTTGTGCAATGAACTTGGGAATTGTCAATGTGGTGCAATCAAGCCTCTGAATTGTCACTAGAATCCATTGAGCCTACCCCAAATAAGGTATAAGGCTAAAATAGCAATGAGTCTCTATCAAACAATGTACTCAATGCCAATGACAAAAGGTAACAAAAAGAGCTTCTTCCACACAACATTAAGTAGAACAAGTTTAAATTTCTCAAAAGAGACTCAAAGGCTACTGTGTTGAATATGGCTTATGATCAACTAGCAAAGCAGGGGTCTCCAAGAATCTGTATTTGTGTTGTGTCTTTCTGTTTGATTTAAACATTCCCCACTTTTCAACCCCTCCTAATTACCTGATATTTTCAGCTAATTGTTGTTCTCCAAAAGGTATCCTCCTCCTCTCCAAATCCCCACCCCACCTACTTAACTAATGTCAATTTATGCCCCTATTCCTTGTTATTCCCACTCCTCCCCCCTTTGGCTTCAATTCTCTAGCCAGTTAATAACATACATGCCTTTTCTTCTCCCTTCCTATAAGTATCCCTTTGAAATTTATCCAGTTTCTTCATTGCCAAAGCCAGGAATATCTAGGCATCAAGGTTTCTTTCCTACGAGAGCTCCATTAGAAGGGAGAAATCCAATCTTTATGAGGAAGAAATGAAGTTACATGAATATGACGATTGGAGGAAGAAAAAAAGGGAAACATCATAAGAAGATGCATCTTTAATACAAATCAACACAAATAACAAAATGCCACTACAATATACACCAAATAGATCTCCATAATCTACATATTATGACTTTCTTCCTAAACAGATCAAAAGAGACAGAAACAAAAAGATAGTGCCAATTCCCTATTATTTTGCGGTTAATGATGGCTTCCATACCCATATCACAAACTCATCTTTACACAATTTCAGAAATTCAACACATAGCCAATACAAATGAAATAATTCCAGAATTTCAAAAGGTGACCTAATGTAAGCAGATCATTGAAGATAAAAAAAAAATGCAGGGAAGTAGGTCTTACCTCCTTCTTCTTCTCCGATGCTGACCAGATCTAAAACCTCAAAGTTGTTGGAAGCTTCAAACAAATATTAGGGTTTTGGGGAAGAGAGATCTCAGAGATCGAAGAGCGAAGATCAGAAAAACGTAGCGAAGATTGGAAAACGCACCACCCCAACTCATATCTTCTAATAAAATCAAATCCCCAATACACAAAAACTCAAACTTCTTTTCCTCAAAACCCTACAAATAGTAGAACCTACCCACAGAAACATCCCCCCAAATCCAATCTCTCATCAAAAAAAAAAAAAAAAAAACACCCAGATCCAAAACCCCATAGAAATAACAAAAAGAAAAACCCAGAATAATAATTAAAAAAAAAAACAAATATCCTTCTTGGAGATCTGGAGATTTCTATGAGAGGAGAAGGTGCGCTGGTGTGCAAGGGAAGTGCTGAGGGTGCGATGGTGATGCAGAGAGGAGGGAGAGAGGCTCTTACCTGTGAATGGGATGCGTTCTGCGCGTGGAGGGAGAAGAGGGAGAGGCTCTGCTCTGCTGGTGGTGGTGGTGCGGTCTGCGCGTGGAGGAAGAAGGGGCGACGGTTCGCGGGCGTGAGAGAAATGAAGAGCAGAGAGACTGCAGAGGGGGGTTGCCTCTGAGATGGGTTTGCGCAGGGGTTGCGAGATGGAGAGAGAGGAGGGGGTGGCGAGATCGAGAGGGAGAGGAGGTGATAGTGCTGCGCCTTGGTTCCGGTGTGAGAGAAATGGATGAGGTCTGCATGCGAGGGTGTTATGTTATTTCATTTCGTCGCCCAATAGTTCTAAAAAATGAACCGCGAAGCTATAGCGCGCCTCAAATTTTACGCATTCCACGACGAAATAATTTTGTCGTGGATTATTTTTAAGGGATTCTACGACGACATATTTTTGTCGCAAAAATTCTTTAATAAAATATGGTGTAAATGATTTACCGACGAAAAAAATTCGTCGCCAAATAAATAATTTCGGCGGAAAAATTTTACCTCTTCATAGCGCCAACTCCATTTTTTTGGCGCCAAACTTTTCGTAACAATATTTAGGGTCAATTGAAAATTATCGTCGTTAAATAATTTGTGTTTTCGTTTTAGGCGACGAAATAGATTTTTTGTTGCGAAAAACAACATTTAGTGATAAATTTTCAAAATGTCGCAGAACATTTGCTGCGAAAAATGATTTTTGTTGTAGTGCCTGTTAGCCGTTGTCTGGTTTCTTAATGGATGCAAATTAATTAGTAGGCCTCGCACATTTAACTTATTTCTGCAGTGGGACCCACTCATGGATTATGCATAGATATTAGTTTTCTAGGTCAATATGTATCCATAGTGGGCAATCAGACTGGTTAGTATCATGCACAAGCTTAATTTCTTTTATAATTGTTATGATGTGATTTGTGTGCATATGAGTTATAACTATTAGAAACATACTATGATGACTCATATTTATACCCACGTACACTCATCCCTTGCAATGTACATCTTTTATGTTTTTTTCTTCACTTACACTTGTTCTGCCCCTTCTCTTTCAATTTTTTTTTTTTATACTATCAATCATCTGTGGCAGCCAACTGTTTCATCACCATAAATTCAGATGTGGTGTGTGGCCCATTGAGGATGAAATCACTTGATTTCCATTTCCTTTCTTCTTATCTTCCATTTTTTTCTTCTTTGGAAGCAGAGCCATCAATGGGTCCCACACGTTAAAAACATTTCAAGGGTAGCCCCCACTGATGGATCAAACACGTTATGTCTTTTGTCCCTTTCTTTTGGTTCTTTTTAGTAGATGTAGATCCATCCGGTTTATTTTCTTTTTCTTATATTTTCAATCATCAATGGTATAATATATCCATAAATGAGATAGCCGTAATGGTCAATGCCATTAAATTCAAGGGATCGTTATGTTATGTAAATTAACTTTATTTTATATTTATTTTCATACATAGAAATTTTTTTAATATTCAAAGATAATAATAAAAACTTATTTTATATTTATTTTATCTTAACAATATTTCAAAAGAATTCTTAAATTTTAACATATTTTTATTTTTTGCACGGGCCTTTGTTGCTAGTTAATGTCTACTGTGATTCTAAAAGGCCAAGGAAACATGGGACCTTTTGTACTTCTTTTGAAGGGTCCGAGACCCAAGAGGCAAGGCCTAGATTTACAAGGGTCCATCAAACTCCTCGAGTTTTATATATTCTCATGATACCTTGGGTCTATTGTCTACCGTAATTCCCTAACCTTAAAACACTTGCATGGGAAAGCCTGTTTCTAAACAATTTTAGAAATATGCATGGCAAGAAGAAATCAGGTAAAGGGGCACCTAGTACTGATGGTACAAAAGTTGTGCAATTGCCACTTACCAGTGCATCCAAACAATAAAAATATAATTTCTTATTCTTGAAATCAATTAAGCTATAAATGTTTTTCACTAGAACATAATTTTTTTCTTCCAAATTCTAATTATTTGCAAAACTATTTTTATTAAGGTCGGGCGCAAGATATGTCGACATATTAATATTAATGTTAAGGCTAACGTCCATCCTCACTAACGAGCGTTTATAATTATGGCCGGGACTTCACCCTGCTCTCATCCTGATTATAAAATTATTATTATGTTATTTCCTATCACCGGATTGGATGGTAGTTCAATGGTGTTTAATATCCTAAAATTAATTTTATCGTGGACACTCGGGTCAAATTGAGAGTGCGCCCAAAGAGAGCAGTCAACGTGTGTTGCTGTACCGTTGCCATTTGCAACCATTCATCATCATTAGCGCGCGCGCGCGCTCTCTCTCTCTCTCTCTCTCTTTTCATTTCTTTTTTTCGATTACTAATAAAGAAATCCAAGGCCAATAAGAACGTTTTGTTTTTGCTTCCGTCGTTTAGAGCCAAGCCATGCCGTGGTTGGCTAGCTGGAATGGATGGATGAATTCATGTAGTCAGTCAGAGTCAGTCCACTGCGGCGCCTGAGTTGTTGTTTACTTTTTGCGTGCACCGGATTGGATTGAATATGCCTTTTGTGTTTTGTTTGTGGTCCTGCCTATTAGTGCGAAGGCCATGAAAAGGTAGACCACGTGGTTTATTATTTACTCCATTTTTTCCTCATTTTCTTCTTTTCTTTCATTTTTTTTCCTTATTAGAGTTGTCAAAATGTCACACAACCCGTTAACACAACACAAATCCACACGATATTAACGGATTTGGGTTGACTCTTAATAGGTTCGGGTCGTTAATGGGTTAAATCCGTTAACACGTTAAGTTAACGGGTCATATATGAATTAAACAAGTAACCCGTTAACAACCCGCTTGACCCGCTAAATTTTTTTTCCTCCCTAAATGTAAATAAATTAATTTATATTCATAAAAAAAGAAATTAAAATTTATTATTTTATAGTGGGTTTTTAGGTGGGATCCACTTGAGATCCTCACTTATAGTTTCATGTGGCTTATATATTTTTCTTCTGCTATTTATATATATATATATATTAAATTTCAAAATGACTTAATTACTTAACGGGTTAACGGGTTGGGTAAGGAAACCCGTTAAATTAACGAGTTGTGTCTGGGTTAGATTTTTTGACTTGTTAAGTTAACGGGTCGGGTACGGGTTGAGGTGATTTTAACCCGAATTCGTTAACCCATAATCCGAATTCGTTAACACGACACGATTGACAGCCCTGCTCCTTACCAAACATAGTCGTAGGGTCCTTCATCTCAACGCAATGCATCACGTGTGAAGAATGCACCTCATCTGCCACTACCAATTTATAAGACTTTTTTTTTTTTTTTTTTTGGATGATGATGATGAATGTCCTGAGACGATGTCCATTCCATCCTAATTAACCTACAAAATAAATCAGTAGGCCATCTAACTATGATGATATCCATTCAAAATTCTTACGCCTCTTCCACCCCCACCTCCTGTAGATGGTTGGTATGTCAACCTTGCCGTCCGCCTATTCAAGACTACGGTCCAAATGAACTATTTATAATAATACTAGTAGCGTATAAAGAAGCCCATGCTAAGCACGGTATGCCCATTAAATGAAAATTAAACAACCATGGAATAAAACTACATTATAAACTGAATATTAATACATTTAAATATCTTTAAATAAAAAAAATTAAACATCAATTAATTTAAAGAAATGTAAATGACAAATAAGTTTGGAATAAACATAACTATAAAAGTCTTCACCACTTTGGAAAACTAAATATCAAAGATTTTGGGAGGTGGATTAAAGATCAGAAGCAAAAAGCGTGTATACCTAAAAGATGAAATTCCAATATAGAAAAAAAAAAGAAAAAAATGATGCATCTCCGGCTTCCACCTTCATCTCTCAGCGTCCTCCCCATTCTCCTCTACACGACCTAAAAATTTAAAGGAGCAAAATGAACACGTTATGAGGTGGAGTTGAAATGAGTGGCCGATGAGAAAGGAGGGAGTGTATGAAGAGGTAGAATTATCTCCCTTTGGTGAGTGAGTTGTAAATTTGTTAAAAGTGGTGTAGATGGATAAAAGGGGGGAGTGAGGTGGAAGTGGGGGATGATACAGATATAAAAACGGGAGATATCAGTTGGTAAAGATTTGAAGGTACAATTAAAAATAGATTAAAAAATCCATCCACTTTAATATATAATAATTGAGATATGTGCCGTCCTTATAATGTGACTGTGACTTTCATGTATCTTCAACGTATCTCAACAAATGGACTACAATCTATCTACAGTTTAATCATCAATTATTCTAAAATATCTTAACATATCTTATTAGTTTTCCATTTAGAGAGTTGGTCACAAACGGGCTTTGCGTGGTGTATGGAATTGAACAAGTCTATATATGGGCTGAATATTATATTTTGAATAAGTCTGGCTGTGAATCAACGTGTCAAGCACTTTAGCCTTGACATTACATTTCTTTCTTTCTTTCTTTCTCGTCATTTGCTTTTATATATATATATATATATATATATTTCACTCGTTCAAACCTTTTTACCGGGCTTCATCGACATGTTACAGAAGATGCTGGATTTAATGGAAGTTCAGGGCACGTTTGGTAAACATCCAAATAGTGAGGAGATTCTATGCTTTATATGATATTTTTGTTCCAATGAACATCCAAATAGTGAGGAGATTCTATGCTTTATATGATATTTTTGTTCCAATGAATTCATAACGAGAGTTTTAGGTTTGGCATTGAAAGAAGATTCCCACCATTAGTAGAATATATGATCTAATAGTTGTAAGTTTTTCTTGGAAATAACTCAAGAACTATGATGAATCAAGACCTCGATTTTTTACTCAAAATCATATTTGGCCATACGGTTCGGATCGTGCGAAGGGGCCCCACCAAAAATATATATATATATATATTTTAGAATCTGAACGTTTTTTCAAATATCTCAATATCTACATGATCAACGGCTAAAATTTGACCAACTAGCCGTTTTTGACCTTCCAGAGATAGCTTACTGTTTAGACCATGATCATGGGCTTCACAGGAACCAAGAAATTTGACAAAAAAAAACAAACACACTGTTTCTCTTCTTGTTTGTTTGCATTGTATGAAATCAACGGTCAATAGTTATTGGCCAATTTCTCATGATCCATGATGAATCAAGCTGCCAAATTTGGGTCCATATTCGTTTTAGGCATTATGAAGAGATTGAACGGTTTGGATTTCACAAATAGCCCATAGAATTCCAGCAACATACACTAATAGGGATTTTTTTTTTTTATAAATATTTCAAAACCCGTGATTAGTCAACGGTTGATATTTGACACCCCTAGCCGTTTTGGGCCTTTTAAACAATATTATCGGTTAGAATCTGACTTGTGGGGCCGAAAAAGCCAAGGTTTTGATGATCAAAAAAAAAAAAAAAGTTCACCCCTATACTACTGCCATATGCACTGTAGCACCATCATTCCACCATTTCTTTTGGTCCTCTCTTTTCGAAATTGTGGTGGTGGGGGGGGGTGGGTTTCTGGCCGAGTGTATGCATAGGAACGTGGAGTGGATGGGGGGCGTGGGGTTCTTACCGAGTGTATGCATAGGAACGTGGAGTGGATGGCACTGATGCGATTTTTCTTATATTATCAAACGAGGGTTTTCCATGGGAGCACAGAAAACATATGAAGAATTCTCTCTGAGGATGGTTACCAAACGTGTCCTAAGTGTTTAATCGACATGTCCACACGGCTAGAATGGGCCAAACTTGGCCGACCATAAATACAAAAAAGTGTTCCATATTTGTTAAATATCTGATTCTATGACAAAGAAAGAACATTATAAAACAAATCATATATAAAGAATTAGAGATTACACAATTTCAGTTGATGCAAATGGTAGTACACATCGTAAAGAATATGAATTCGATTTGATATTTTGTTCTCTCTCTCTCTCTCTCTCTCTCTCTCTGAGTTTTATCTATCTTCATCTCTATTAACTTGTTATTTAGGGCTAGTTTGTGTAATACTTTTCCGTAGGAATGTGGACGGTTTTCTGTGGAAAATTTATTTTCAGGCGTTTGGTGCGGAACAATTTCATGGAAATGCTTTCCTGCCTCGTCAGCATTTTCCTTGCTAATGCTGGAAATTAATTTCCTACGGTGGTATGGGAAATGGATTTCCTCAAAAAACTTCTCTCCTATTTTCCTTACACTTTTCCATTTCAATCCAAAACCCTACAACTCTTTTATTTTTTATTTCTTTAAATAAATTATTATTTGATGTTGAATAAATAATATACATGCTATGTTGTTTTTCTTCAAAAAATTGTTTCACCAAAATAAGAGAATTTGATTTTTTATAAGGAATCCACCGCCGCACCAAACAACATTAGCACCACCAATTCAATGAGGAAAAAAAATTTCTCACCAAACATGAATTTTTAAATTATGCAAAAATCCTATTCCGAGGTTTTCATTTTTATGAAATTCGCCGACGTGGCAATTTCCCCTTTATGTGGAAATGGTGTGTGCACAAACGTGCTCTTAGAGAGAAGACGATGGAAGTTGATGACTGATTCTCTTTTGTGAGTCCTACCATTGATTGATCAAAATTCTGCTATTCAAATCATATTATATATGCCACCCTAGTCTTCATAAGCATTCGACGAAGTTGTTTCATTTACACTATGTTTGGGAAGGGGGTAAAATGAGAGGAAGGAAAAAAAAAAGAGGGAAAAATGGAGGGAAAGTGAAAAGGAATGGTGTTTGGGAAGAGGGGAGGAAAAGTAATGGAGGGGAATTTGAAAATTTTACCCCCAAATCTTCCCTTCAAAACTAAGGCGAAAGAGGAGGAAAGAGGGAGGCAAGAGTGAATTTTCATTTCCCCTCAAACTTTAACAAACAATAGGAGGATAAATTAATTTTCCCTCCCCTCTCCTCCCCTTCCCTTCTCTTCATTTTCCTTCCTCTCAAATTTTCCTTCCTCTCCCCTCTTCCCTTCCGAAATACAGGGTTAATATAAACAGACGGATTGATCATTACACAAATTACAACTACACATTTTATTTTTAATATAAAAAGTTGGATGGATCAATAGTGTGGCACTTCGGTGTCTTGCAAATGATTAAGGTTTAATCTCAAGTCCTAATTAACGTTGAAAGTTTGAAACTTGGATGGAGGGCTTGATCAGATGTAAAAAAGAGGAAACAAAAAGACAAAAGGAAAAAAACGGAGATGAAACAAAAAGAGAGTACATGATTAGTCCAAGAAGATATTAAGAGCGAATTGGATCACACACAAAAAAAAGAAAGGGAGTTTTAGTCCAAGAAGATATTAAGAGTGAATTGGATCACACACAAAAAAAGAAAGGGAATTTGAAATGGTGTGGTCGCCCACATGGGGCTAGAAAATGGTCGTTAATTTTAAATTACCCACTGCACCAATCAGTTAACAAACCGATTTAGCAAACAGGCCCAGAAAAAATACCACTATAACGAAAAACTCCCGACAAAAACACACGTCTAGTAGGCGTAGCTGCTAATAAATCAATGGAAGCCAGAGGGAGATAACTATTAGAGATTAGATTAGGATTAGAATGCAGAGAGAGAGAGAGAGAGAGAGAGCCGTGCAAACAACGGAGTCGGGTCCTTACCGTTTCTTGGTCATCAGTCTCGTCACTCCAAAAAGCCGTTTCCACGTCATCACGTTCTCCCACCTTTTACATATAACCGGCTGGTCCCGGTTGACCGCGGGAACCGCGTCGGTGGGCCCTCCGAAATTCCCATTCTCTCTCTAATCTCTATATCCATCTCTCTCTAGCGATGGGTTGGGAGGGAAGAAGGAAGAGAAAGTGGGGATAAATGGCAGCAGCATAGCACCCACCCCCACTCACCTTCTCCGCCCCCCCTCTCTCTCTCTCACACACACACACACACATCATCATCAGTTCAGAGCTCATATCATAAGAAGATGAGATGAGATGAGATGAGATGAGATGAGATGAGATCTGAATAGACAGAGATATAAATAGCACATAGCCTCTTCCTCCTCCTCCTCCTTCCAAAACAAAGCCTAACCATCAATCACATCTGACATCATTTGCAGACAGACAGAGACAAAGAGAAAGAGAAAGAAATCCGAAGGACGATGACGACGACGAATAAGAAACTGAAGAAGAACCAGTACAACACTTGAAAGGAGGAGGAAGAAGAAGAAGAAGGACAACGACAAACAGGAAATTCCAATCCAAACCTCACCCTTCTTTTTAATCCAAAACCCATACGTAAGTTGCGCTTCTTTCTCCAATCCTCTTTGTTCATCTCCTATCAAAAGTAAAAGATCCAATTCGTAATTACTACTCGCTGTTTTCCGGACCATCTTTTATTATTATTCTTACTCTGTTCCACCTAGGAGAAGAAAAAACAAAGAAAAAAAGAAAGGCATTTTGGATTTTTATTAGACATTTCTTCTTCCGTTTTGGCTATTAGAAAAGATCAATTGAAGTGATTTCTCGGGAAATTTCCATTTTTTGCAGGTGGTTTTGCGTCGATTGACTGATTTATGGTGGGCTTCTTCTCTTTGTCTTTATTCTCAGCCTTTTAATTGTGAATTTGATTTCTGAAGAGGTTCTTCGGGGTTTTTTTTTTTCCTTATCTGAATTTGGGGGAGGATGGGATTTGTGTGAGAAATATTATATATTGAGTGTATTTAATTTATTGATTTTTTTTTAATTTATGATTTTGATAACACAAAAGGGGGTTTTCCGGATCTTATTCGTTTGAAAGATTAGATTACATTTCCGATCTGGGTCTAGTTTTTTTTTTTTTTTTTTTTTCCTGTAACAGATTTCAGCGGAATAGGAACTCGCCCAATTGTTTGTTTGGGTTTTTGATTTTGACCTGTCTCTCTCCATTTGGTTAAGGAGAAGGAGAGAGAGGGAGGGAGGATTGGAATTTGTTGGATTCGTAATCTTTTCTTCTTTCTTCTTACGATACGATTCCCCCGCCCGCCCGCCCGCCCCGGTTGAATTCCCAACCGAGACATATGTTGGAGGGGGGTTAGTCCTGCATGGTTCCGAGGTCTCTCCCGAGCTCCTGCGAGCAAGAGATCAAGTGGGTTTACATGAATTACAATCTCATCGACCCTTCAAAGGGAAAGCGCCGATCAGAGGAGGAAGGAACCAGGGACAGGAAACTGTCCAGGCATTTGGATGAGGATGAGACCATCATTGAGATCTGCCACTCTCCCCACAACAGCAACAGCCCTGGGGCTGGGGCTGGGGCTGGGGCTGGGGCTGAAGGGCCCAAACATCAAGTGGGGGAGGGGGAGGGGGAGGAGGAGGAGGAGCACCCGGATGCGAATTCCCTCATTCATCCCCTCGGCAGAGATATCTCCATCAACTGCCTTCTCTTCTGCTCAAGGTCCGATTATGGAGCTCTCGCATCCGTCAACCGGGGCTTTCGTGATCTTATCCGGAGCGGCTACCTCTACAAGCTCAGGCGGCAGGTGGGTATATCCGAACACTGGGTCTACTTCTCTTGCAATCTTCTCGAGTGGGAGGCGTTTGACCCCAATCATCGACGTTGGATGCATCTGCCCCGGATGCCCCAAAATGAATGTTTCATGTGCGCAGATAAGGAGTCTTTAGCTGTAGGCACAGAACTCCTTGTCTTTGGAAGGGCCTTCACATCTCATATTATATGGAGATACAGTATCTTGACCAACTCTTGGTCCTCCGGCATGACTATGAATGCACCCAGATGCCTCTTTGGCTCTGCCAGCCTTGGGGACATTGCGGTTCTCGCCGGAGGTTCTGATGCTCAGGGCACTGTACTGAGTTCCGCCGAGCTTTACAATTCAGAGACCCAAACCTGGGTGACTCTTCCCAGCATGAATAAGCCCAGGAAGATGTGTTCTGGGGTTTTTATGGATGGGAAATTTTATGTAATTGGCGGGAATGTTAGCAACACAGAGTCATACACATGCGGGGAGGAGTATAATTTGGAGACAAGGACTTGGAGGATCATTCCTAACATGTCCCCCATACGGAGTGGAGCAACTGAGGCACCTCCGCTGGTCGCAGTTGTGAATAATGAGCTGTTTGCTGCAGATTACGCTGACAAAGAATTGAGGAAGTATGACAAGGAGAAGAACTTGTGGGTCACTCTGGGGAGCTTGCCCGAGAGAGCGGGTTCGACGAATGGATGGGGGCTTGCTTTTAGGGCATGTGGGGATCGGCTTATAGTCATTGGTGGACCTAGGGCATTGGGTGGAGGACACATAGAGCTCAATTCATGGGTCCCAAATGATGGGCCACCGCAATGGGACATGCTCGCATACAAGCATTTAGGGAGTTTTGTCTATAACTGTACTGTGATGGGCTGCTGAGGTTGATTTTGGTGGCATCATGTGTACTGTACCATGCCTTGCTGAAGGATGTACCAGATTGGTTTTCTCAAGGGCACTGGATTCTGATTAAATGGGTAAACTCTGCCTTTTTTTGATTACTCAGATTTTACTCAAGATTCAATACATGTTTTCTTCCAAGGAAGTCCAAAGGTGTTTCTTTTCTGTTCTGTTTAACTTCTCCCATTAAAATTTACATCTTGTAGTGATTTGATAATGCTCTACCTCCCTTGTCTGTTTCCATGAGAGCTCTCAAAGATTGACATCATGTGGTACAGGGATATGTTAATAATTCAAAGCACGTATACATTGCTTGGACAGCAGTAGTCCTTGAAGAAACCTTTTAACACCACATATTTAGTGTTGTATGAGTTCTTGATTCTTTCTTTGCTTGTCTTTGTCTTGGAGATGATGCTGAGTTTTTTCCCCTTATTCTATATGGCATCTGTACTAGTATTGTGTTTCCATTTATGGGCTATATTTCCGCATGGTTGTCAATTCCGTTCCGGTTTGAACCTCTACTGGCACTGGCACTGGCGGAACCAAAGGGGGGCTGGGAGGGGCCATGGCCCCCCTCCAAAATTTTCTGAAAAGCCCTTTGACATTAAGAGAATTTTATAATGTTTTATAAATGCCCCAGCAAAATACTCAGAAAAGCCCTTATGTATTTTGAAAACTACATGTGTTTTTGATAAATGACCCTCCCAAAACAATCTTTTCTATGTAGTGACCCCGCTAAGGAAGAATTCCTGGGTCCACCCATCTACTGGATTGTTTTGACATTCCGGTCAATTCTGATATTCCGTTACGGAAAAGATGCCATTGAAAAATGAAAAAAAAAAATGTAAAAGAATACCTATATTGAAAAAAAAAAAAAAAGTTTGAATACTAAAATAATATTAAAAATGCATACGTGCACCACTTAAATTAGACCATGCTTTGCAATTGACCATTTTCTAGTTTTCATTGCATATGAATGGAACTATTAAACATGGACTGGAATGAAGCGGAATTGATCCATAATTGGGACCGGAATGATTGGAATGGACCGGAACCACCGGAATAGACTAAAATTGGGCCTGAAAACTTTTAGAGGGGCATTCCGTTCCGCCTCAGGCCAATTCTGGAACGTTCTAGCCAATTCCGGCCGGAACAGAACGGAATTGGCTGGTTACATATTTCCATTATGCTGCATTATGATTAACCGATTTGTTACAAAAACTTGCTTCTAATTCAAACACAAACGTGGTTACTTGAACAACAGTAGTGATTGAAGTTGAACAGAGCTACATGTTTAGTGTTGGTTAGTGTTGTATGAGTTCATAAATCTTCTTTTACTTGCATTTGTCTCGGAGATGATGCTGAATTTTCTTTCCCTCTCAATGGCTTCTGCACTAGTTTTGTGTGTCCATTGATGGGATATATTTGTGGTGCTCTAGATAGTATTTCCATGATTGTATAGTTTTTTATCATTATGTGGTAGTTTTCATGCATTATGATTTAGGAGAAACTTTTCATCTCATAGCGCAAATTTAGTTTGTAGGGGAGAGAATAATAAAGTTTCAATTAATAAAGAGAACTTTTACCACGATGCATGTAGAGGACGTTCAATTAGTCTGGAAGTTAGAGATTCAGCAATTTTTTTTGTTTGTCTGGTTCCTATTAATAATCTGTTATTCACGATAATGCGAATGTAAAACCTGATAATTAAAGCTTTATCGAAAGGGACTTGTATCAACTTTTTGTTGACTTTCTTGTTCTTTATATATATACATATATATGTTATAGATGATTGAACAAGATTCATAAATATGTTGACGCTAAAGGAAAGATGCAGTCTGAAAATATGTGGCAGTCAAGATTCATGAATTTGTTCATGTCATTTTGTGACTGGACACAATCATATCTCAGTTCTCTTTTTTCTCCTTTCTTTCTTTCTTTTCTTCTCTATTTTTTTTTCCCCCAAATGACTATATCTAAACTAATTATATTGACCAAAACTGATTCTTCCAGTTAGAAATGTTAGTCCTTTTTACCAATAAGGATATAATATATGTATGTATGTAAGGGCTGTGCTTAGGTGCACACCCTTTCTGTTTGCACCTTGTGCAGATCCCAATCCCAATAAGGGCCAACGTGGGGCCACACCAATCATGGGGGAGGTGGGGAATAAAAAAATCTGATGGGTTTATGTGCACAAAAGTTTAACTCCATTAGATCATCATAACCCCTTGTTCCATGGCCCTCAAGTTGAATGGTTTTAGAAGGCATCATTTTTTTAGGATTTCAATCCAACAATGAGTAATTTTGTAGGAGGGTATGCATCCAACTAATTTTGTTCACACATGGGTAATATTTTATAGATGGCATCATTTCCGTTAGGGCATGCAAGGCACATTTGTTGGTCACTCTACTACAACTCTATTTTAGGGAGAACAAAAATAAGAATTCTTAGTTTTTCATTGATTCTGTACCATTCATATAATAGTTTTTAGGCTGATGAGTATCCCCGTGTTTGACCCAGCAGGACTAATCCCCCCAGGCATACGCATGAACCTGCAACACAAGTGAACCATTCATATCTAGTTATAATTATTTATTTTATGCAACAATTTTTGTTCCTTGTGCATTTATGAAGTGAAGCATATGAAAATGATAGCGTTCTTCAAAAACATTTCCTTTGTACGGACATGTCAGCATGTCAAGTTTCCTAGCTTCTCCTGGACACTTTATTCAAGTACAATAGGTCTGATTACATTGTTGAAAGCTGAACTGAATATTTTTTACTCTAGGATTACAATGAGTATTGTAACATCTGTTCTTGCTATAGGAAGAGGACATCTGCATGACACATCATAGAAAGTATTGCTCATACAGTGTTGATGTATGTTTTTGGTTTTTTGGTTAAAAAGATTTCTGTGCATTTGTGTGTGGTTGTGGGCGAAACTACCTTTCTTACTACCTTTCTTTCTTTCTTTTTTGGTTTGGGGGGATCCTCCATGAATCACAGAAGAAATGTTTCAATTTGCTAGACAAAAGGAATTGGTGTGGTGAGAAGAGTATTCAAAGAGTTTTGAATTGTAAAAACTGAAAATGATGATCTTTTTTTCTTTTTTTTTTTTTTCATTGGACTTCATTCAAGTGTAGCCATGGCACACACCAGTGTCCCACTTGTCATTGAAACTCAATTGAAGATGATTTGAGGATTGATAGATTCCGGTTGATTCAACAAACGTTTTTGAAGGAGGACTTTTCTGTTGGTTGTTTCCTTTGATTTATTCTCTCTTCCCTTCTGCGTGGTAGTTTACCTAGAGATTTGTATTAGAGAACATACAGCTACCTTGTAATGATTCTTTTTGGAAACAAAACCCAAGCCTATTAAAACAGAGCTGGTGATGTAGAGATATCCAATGGGGATGTTTATATGATCAGAAACAGAGAAATATGGCTTCATCTGGTTCATTCCTTCTCTATAGAGTGATTGGTGATTATTTGTAGGATTTTTACTTATTCAGGATCAATGTTTTTCATATGGCTTTCACAGTTTATGTTGGTGGAAGTGGAAGTATCTGAATTGGTTAAGTATAGAAAATAGGAACGGCATTGTATGGGATGCTTTTTTTTATCTGCTTTTCCTGCTCCAGGTTCACAGCTGTTCATTGTTTGGTGTGGCAATAAATGCAAGATGGCCCATGCTTTTGGGCAATAAGTTTTTACAGGACTTAGGAAGATAAAGTTGATTAAACCAGGTGTTATTGCAACCAGCCTACTTGGTTTTCAGTTCTCAAAACCCCACTTTTCAGTGGCCTGTTTGATATTCAGAAATATATGTGCAAAAGAAGTCCAATTATTCCTTGGGAGTTCCTGTCAGAAATGTGGGAGGAGATAATGCATGAGTCCCCATTCGAATACAAGAACCTACCCTCAGGTAATTTTCTGGACAACCCCAAAATTGCAGCACAGAAATTCCACTGTGCTCGTGAACCAAACAGTCTCTAGTTTTCTTTTAACAAGAGTCTCAATTAGGGTGGCGAAGAATGACATTGCATCCAAACATGGCCTAGTCATTTAAAGTAAGCAATTATGCTCTACAATCCATGTCTGGTGTCCTTATCCCAGTGTGTTGTCGAAGTGAAGGCATCTGTCCATCTATCTATTTGTGCTTAGGCATCTGTCCACCTATCTATTTGTGCTTAGCTGTATTCTATTATATGTCTTCTCTCTAATCCCCCACCATTGCCGACCTTTGATTTGTTGGCGAGATAGGAAATGTGCCATTAGTAGCAGCATCTTTTGACCCACACACATGCATCAATCAATCTAAATGCATGCACATATAACTAGCTTTGCTATACTAGGGTCTGTTTCTTAGAGCACGCATCTCACCTGATGGGCTACTTTTTCGCGACATGCATTTCTTGCCATCACTTTTGCTGTTATTTCTGGTTCTTGTCTGTTGTATTGGGGGTGCCCCACGGGAGTATCATCGGGTCAGACCTACCTGGATAGGAGGTAGGAAAGTGCTTGTGTCTATATGCAGGCAGCCAGCCTCCGCCTTCTTGTGTGAGAGACGATTACAAAAACATACAGGCCCTCAAGCCTAGCCATCTATCAAAGACAAAGTAAGAAAACACCAGAAGTCATCATAATCATACCCAAAATACAAGGCCCACTAAATGCATTCAAAATGGGACCTGATCTCTCCAATAATAAGAGCACTTATATATATATATATATATATATAGGGGCTACTCTCCTACAGCCCCCCCCTATCCTCAGCTGCAGGCATGTGAGGAGGGCTGCAGCTGCTCTCCTCACATGCCTGCAGCTGAGGATAATGAGGGTTGCAGCTGAGGAGAGCAGCCATATATATATATATATATATATATATATATATATATATATGGGGCTAGCTCTCCTAAGCTCAAGCTTAGGATAAAGTAAGCTCAAGTATGTGGTGGGGCCCACTTGTGGACCCGCATGGGGATGGAGATGAGGGGGATTTCAAGGACTCCATAGGATCGTCCTCTCTATAAAAAATCAGCCACAACCGTGATTTCTATCATCT
The DNA here is from genome assembly GCA_003546025.1 of Camphora micrantha. Lineage (NCBI taxonomy): Eukaryota > Viridiplantae > Streptophyta > Magnoliopsida > Laurales > Lauraceae > Camphora > Camphora micrantha. The sequence goes on along the minus strand of QPKB01000002.1, from coordinate 80,912,366 downwards.
CCATATGGGCTCAAAAGTTTAATAGTCAATAGTTCATTCGGATCGATACATAGTCGATCCAATGGTCCAGTAAATTCGGATTTGACCGAAAGTTGGTGGACATATGCAATTTAGAGGGGTCATATGTTTGGTTCATTCGGATGGACCAAAGGTGGGCACTACAAGCATGAGCTTATGGAATTTTCTCCTAAGCTTGAGCTTAGGAAAGCCTTGCTTCATATATATATAGTTTTTATTTATTTATTTATTTTTTTATTTTTTGTGGACCAGCAGTACAACTTCCGAAGAATAAAAATAAACTTACTCATTTTCAAAGAAAGCACACAGAATCTTTTTAGTATTCTTCTTCTTCTTCTTGGGGATTGGGTACACTGCAATATTTGGTTCTGGGTCTAGGTCCCTGTAGTTTTGGAACTAAATTGGATGTATATTTTTCACATACTAAATACATATATTTATTTTACTTAAATGCATAGCCATAGACTACGTGAGGCCCTATAGCAGATATTCAGCTTTCATCTCCCCTGCCACTGCTAGAATGAATTGTGTGTGAACGGTTTTATGACCAAGCTAGCACTGGCAAAGGAGGCCCGTGCTTAGCCTTTAAATGCAATGTATAAATGCAAAATGAATACGAATAATATTGTGGTGAAGAGTCAGTGTCAGATTCTCTTGCAACGAAGAAAAAAGAGATTAAGAGATCAGTGGGAAGCGTCAGCAGGTCCTTACAATTGCGACCGGAAAAAATAATTTACATGATTATTGGAATTCAAATTCTTTTTCTTGGTACCCAGCCAAGGAAGCTGGGATCCAAGAGAGATGCCGCATGCACACGGGAAGGTCGCCCACTCAAGTGGAAAAGAGGCCCGCACAAGCGCAAAAAGAAACCCACACAAGTAGGAAAGGAGTCCGCACAAACAAGAATAGGTGATGCTCCTTACCACTTGAATTCAAATTTAAAACAGGGATTTGAAGAGGAAACTGTCTTGATACGAATTTGGTTAGATAGAAGAAGTATGAATGCTCTCTTTGCTATTCAAAGGTCCTCTCCCCTCGGCGGCAACATTTGTTCCACTGAGAGTTGAGGGGGTGATATAAAGATATGCCATGAGGTTGGTTGGTGCGCTGTTTTCTTTTTGAACTTTGCTTAACCAGAGAGATGCATCATATTCATCTTAATTTGTCCCCCTTAAATTCCTCAAATATGTCTTTTACGTTGTCCTGTTATTAGATAACAGGTGAGGAATCTCCTTTGGGATGTTAGACCCAATTAGGAATTCCGCATGTTTTTGAGTTGAACTCGATAATCCAAAAAAAAAAAAAAAGTAAAAAGACCCAAGAGGGATTTGGAAATGATTGACAGGCTGTTCCATGACTTGATAAAAATCTAAAACATTTTCTTCGGATTTTATGCTTTTTTATCATGGGACCATTCGAATTCTATATATATGTTTTTTTCAAAAATATATGTTGTTTGTTCTTTTGCTCAATTGTCACAATTATAATAACGTAGTATGATACAGTTTTATAGGGAATTTTAACACTCATCATCATCATCATCATCATCATCATCAAAGCCTTGTTCCAACTATGTTGGAGTCGGCTATAAGAACTCTGTTTTTCTATTCCGATCTATCTTAAGTTAAATTTTCGAATAAGTTGTACTTCTTCACTTCTATTTTTACCCTTAGTGAGCCATCAACCTTCATAACTAAACTTTTCTTTAACGGTACTTTTATCGGTCCGTGTAGCGTTGGAAGTAGGTGGGCCTTCCAAACGGGATTTCAAAAACTTTGATCCTTTTAATGTAGGAATCAAACGCCCAAAAGACCAAGAACCCATCCCAAAATCTTAGCATCCTGATTTTAGTGTATTAAGATCCTAGATCTATCATCAAGAAAGACAGATCTAAACAAACAAAGCAACAATCTAGATCTACAAATATAACTAGCGTAGATCCATACTTGATGAGCTCTGTTGTGCTTGAATCGAGACTTTGATGTTTGATTCTGCAAAACTCTTTCGCAGACACGATCTACCAGACCTTGCAGTCTTTTACGCTATCACCCAATCGCATAGATCTTCTTAAAGAGAATGGTGGGATCTCAATTGAGAAGAAAACCCCCAAAGCACTCAAACTAGTGAAACCAGAGGAGAAAAGAGGGGAAAGAGAGAGCACCTTGGACATTTACTAACTGTCTTGAACGTCCAGCCCCTAAGGTATCGTTTGGAAAGGGGGGAAAATGGGAGGGTGGAAAAAAGATGAGGGAAAATGGAGGGAAAATGAAAAATGAGGGTGTTTGGGAAGGGGGGAGGGATAGTGGGGGAGGGGAAAATGGAGGAAAAAAGAGTGTGGGGCCCACACAAAAATTCCCCCCCCAAAACAGGGGGGAAAATGAAGGCAAAGGAGGGGAAAAGGGGAGAAAATTACTAAACTGTCATTTTTTCCAATTGGAACTTTTGCCCAAGTAAGGATAAAATGGTCTTTATCCCTCTATCTCACAAACAAACAAAATTATACTTTTTCACTTTTCTTCCTCCTACTTTTTGACTTCCCTAATAAGATGAGGTAAAATTAATTTCCCCTTCCCTCCCTTCCCCTTCATTTTCCTTCCCCCTCAAATTTTCCCTCCCCTCCACCCTTCCCAAACAAAGCGTAAGAGCCCTAGTTCTGTTGTGAGTTCTATTTGATTATAACTCTCTTTCTCTTAGTGCTGCAGTCACGGGTATCACTTCAACCCAAGACTGACCTGTATCAAGTTAAACAACAACCAACCTGACAGATCTGGTTATACAGTAATCTGACAATGTAATGTGACTGTCATACCTTCAATGGACAACCGGCAATCCTCAGACTAGCAGATCTATTATCCAACACCATTCATCAGCAATTAAAGAAAATTGGTAGAAAATCAGCCAATTCTGCCCTTCACTTTGTTTATTTTATTTTATTTTTTTATTAACCAGAACATGACACCCTACCATCGTCCCTACTCCATCCTTTTAAAGAGAGTATCTAAAATCCCCTTGATTCCATTACACCCTTGATATCAGCTAACATTAAATCCATATCCTGTTAAAAGACAATCTCTAAAATTCCCTTGACCCCATTACACTTTTTATATCAGCTAAAGTTAAATCCATAATATACTAGAAAAAAGAAAATAAAGAAAAGTGGTAATGCAAAGGAAACAATAATAAAGAATTAGATATTTAGCAGCATTTTTCTAGACCTGAAAATTATGACCCTAAGATTCAATATACACTCCATTATGGCCATTGTGATGCTCATGTTAAGTGGTTCAGTGCCAATGGAACTAGTGCAATGAGGAATCAATTGAAAATCTATCCTAAGTTTCTTGAAAATATAAATGCAAATAGTCAGAGACAAAAGAAAATTACATCAGTAATGAAATCTAGTAGTGTAACTGAAAATGTAAATCATATTGCACTTTGGAAACTTAGTCAAAATGTTTGTAGAGAGGAACTCGCAAAAATGATCATCTTAAATGAATTGCCTTTCAAATTTATAGAGAATGAGGGGTTTAGGCGCTTTTGTAGCATGATGCGGCCCCTACTCATACCTATTTCACGTGCTACAATTGCTAAAGATTGTACGGCTTTGTACATGGCGAAGAGAAAAAAATTGAAGAGTATGTCGAATCGAAGGGAGACGCATGTGCTTCCAAGCCTCTAGATATTTGGGGCATCAACAATGATAAACATTTTGTGTTTGTTATGTACTTATATATATCTTCGCTTTCCAGTTTCCATGCAAATGGTGGACCTTAGAGTTATCATGACTCATATTTGGGCCTTTGTTATGTACCTATATGTCTTGCTTTCCATGTAGTGTTTTTATTGTAATGGTACTTATAAGCTTGGTTCAGCTGAAAGAGTTATCATGACTCATATTTGGGCCTTCTCTATGAGTTGCTCTTCTAGTTCTATATCTCTTTTAGCATTGGATCAGTAATTTGCAGGTACTTGGATTACATAGATCTCAAAGTTCAATTGGGTAGCATGTTTTTTTTTTTTTTTTTTTTTTTTTTGATTCATTTGTTAGGAATTACAGTAACTCGGTTAGAGTCTTCAAGATTCGGAGTTATGGTTTGACTATAATCTTTGTTCTATATTTATTAAATTCTACAAATGTTGGATCTCTTAGGAGAAATCATGCTAAAGACTTTATTGGGTGTTGGTTGATTTGGTGGAATTTAACAAGAAGATAAAAACGTTCAATGTTAGCGCTTTGTCGTCAAGTTTCTGAATGTTGAAGCCTATGAATGTTAAGACATGGAAATTGTGAGTCCATGTCAAGATCCTCCTTTATGCATACCTTTGTTTGACCAACTGAGCCGGCTTCATCCTTCCTTGGCCTTGGCATAACCTAGTCTCATTATGAAGAGACGACAGTAACATTCTGTATTTATAAGTTCTAATGATGCCTCAAGAGTTCAGATCTCCCTTTGGAAAGGGAGGTTTTGAGTTATGAAAGCTTATATTCTCACCCAGTTTTGGTTGCAATTATATCATTGAGCAAACAATGATGATTAAGATTTTGTATAGTTTTAATTTTTAGAAATTTTTCTATGTTCAACTGGATTAATTTAGTGGCTCAAGTTCCCTTGTGAGCTTGTTGATTTTGTTTTTTTAAGTTTCTTTTTTCTGTGGACAGTGTTAGCATTAATGTTTTGGTTGCTTTATTAGCTCTCATCAATACTATATGGGTGTGATGCCTGGCTGCAGCAAGGGTTTGGATTGGACTTTGCATGGAAAAAAATTACTGAAGTACATGGTGCAGATATGTTGCTCCTTGTTTATAATTCAAGTTAAGGAATGGAAGGGAGAGAGAACACACAAGAAGGTGTGAAAATGGTGTATGAAGAGATTTTTCCACGGTTATTAACTATAACCGAATCATCTAATATAGTTAACTGCAGTTCGTTTTTCCACGGTTTTTGTTGATACGGTTATGGTTTTAAAAGACAGAAAAACCGCGGTTATTGTTTGATTAACGGTTTTCCCAAAATGAATGGTTAACCGAACCGTCACACCCCTACCCTAGAACATGAGTTCACTCTTTTCATTTTCTTTTATATTAATTGATGGTGCCAAATGAGAAAATATGCATTAAAGAGGTAGATGTAACGCCCTAGGATCCGGGGGCTCGAATCCCATGACGTTAGTAGAAAAGTACCAAAATAATGTCATAAATCCAATAAATGAGCACATATAAATCTCATATGAGCAGGGAATAAGGGCAGTGCCCTAGAATTTTGTTCCACTTTGAAGAATAATAGATATGTTTTCATTAAGCTACTACAATCTTGGCCCAACATGGCCCAGTAAAAGATAACAAAAGGGAACGACAAACTCTAATGTAAAGGCCTTTCAATGCATCCATTGCATATCTCTCTAACACCCTGCAATATCAGAACAACCGCCAAGCCCACACACAAGCAAGGAAGAGGGTAGGCACATACAAGCACCAAGAATTAGATTAGGCTTATGGAGCCAAGCGGATATGATAGATAACATCACATGTAACAATAAATAATAATTGAAGTCATACCTAATCTTAGCTATACCTGCATGGTTAGTATCACAATAATCAGAACGAGAATTCTAAGTGTAATGTATAATAGTGTAATGTGAGGTGTACAATGATATATTGATAATAATGTACATAGCACAGTATGGACAATCTGTAATTACAGCATATGATATACGAAATGAGAATGAAGTCATTAGTATCGTCACCATGTTACAATCCGGATAAAGAGATAGGTACCAAGTACTATGATCTAATAATATCATCATCAGCATGTCACAAGCATTATACACCGAATATATAATAACAATGATATTCATTGTAACATGAGAACCATCCTATTACATCCATATCCCTTTAAGTCCTTATACATATAACAAACAATTGAAGGACATCAACAATGGGAGGTCATGGCCAACCCAAGGTCTCTGTACTACCATATAACCATTTCAATCATAGAATCATCAATATCAATATATCCGTATCCATATCCATCATGTCCATCAAATCCATCTCAATGTCCGAAGTCATCTACTGCACCTAGCTCTCGCGTCTAGCTTTCTCGGTATCCATCTATACCTACCGTGCTTGTCGTATTATCCGTCATAACCATCGTACTCATCATAGTGCACCTAGTCTAAATGTTGGCTTTCTCAATATCCAAAGATACCCACGTCGTTCATTCATATCATCGTATACCATGTGTAGTGTATTAGGTGAGTCACTCCCGACCGGATAGCCTCATTGTGCTCATGTGGGACAAGACTTGTTAAGTATATGATCCATGGAGTTTGGGGTGTTGATGTTACACTATTGTGACTATCACTTTACATAGACTATCACTTTACATACACTTAATTAGCATTATCCCATCTTATAGTCCGTTTGTCCGTATATCCATCATTGCATACCGATATTCATTAGTCAAGCTTCTAATACCATACCTTGACCTGGATGCCCAGGTCCGGACTGTGATCCGATAATCGTTAACACAAGCTTTAAGTGCCATGCTCGGATCAATGTTCTAAGTGTCACTCTAAGGCTTTACTGTCTCAATCCAGACTATACCTGCCACCCACGATAGGCATCCATACCATCAATCCATATAATGAAAAAAAGAATGAAAGGAAGTCTTTTTCGTATTAAACTGTACATATATATGGCCATATACAATAATCCGAGTTAGGTCTTTGCCCCTCTTCAGGTGTAGGGCCCCACTTCACCCAAAATAGTAGCCAAAAGAGCCTTAGATGCTTAATTAAGATGTTCTTGGTGTTTCTGAAGGTAAATGACATCCAAGGTCATCCATCAACACTGGATCGAGTTCCTTGTCATGACCCTAGACCCTACTTTAGATGGCTACATGGGTCAAGGTTAAGCCGGCCTTTGACTCTTGTCTAGCATGTCCATCATAGTCCAAATGGAAGGTCAATGAAACCCAACTGAGATTAGATCCCAAAATAACCAGTCTCTAGAGAACATTGCCTACATTGTATGCGGTCAACCACCTGAGGGGCAGGTCGACCGGGTACACTGGGTGACCTGGGAACTCTGTCAGCCAGCCTGACGTGAGGGGCAGGTCGACCGGGTACACTGGGTGACCTGGGAACTCTGTGAGCCAGCCTATCTCTGTTATGCAGTGTCGCGACCCCAAACCGGGGGTCGTGAGGGAGGGGTGATTAAATTTATTTTTTTTATTTCTCCCAAGATCCGCGTGTGTGAGGATCCACAATCACATCACTCTCTGAACATTTCTGCGGAAGCTTTCGTGGCAATGCGACCCGGAGTCCGTGGACATCATCGGATTCCGCGTCGCATAGGGCCCTTTAGCATAAAGCTATCATTTTATAAATCATATCAGACTGGAATACACCCACATATAAATTACAGAGCTGACGGTAACAGGATATTACATTTCCATACATATTCAAGTTACAATTATCAATGTGTATTAATTACAATCCCAAGAAGGGCTAATAAAAGCCGGACAATACAACTAATATCCACTACCCATTTGTGACGTAACTCCGATGTCAAGCACAATGTCTACAGGACATAGCCGACAAGACAACCTGCAACTCGTGGCTCCACAGCCAACCAAACTCTCAGCTCGGGGCGGGAATCTGAACCTGAGTACCAACATAGTGGGTCAAACACGACGGTTTGGCAAGAGAATGAAAAGATACCACAATATAAAATAGATGAAATACCTTGAAAAGCATAGAAATCTGTTTAAACAAGAACTCTAATAAAACCGATAAATCATTTACTGTAAAACAAGTAAACAAGATAAGACATATGAGGTAACCAAGGAATCGGGAATAACAAGGTGGCAACCACAAGAAGCTAAGTCCTCTATCACTAAAGCGATAGAGCAATAACTAGGCCCTGATCTCAGTCACTCGAGGTGAGGAGAAACAGGGGATCTCATATAGATACATATACATATACAATACTATACATGACCACGGTAGCGAGCCGGGCATCGGGGACCACAGTAGCAATCTGCGGCATCGGGACAAGACCACGGTAATGACCGGGTAGCGGGATCCAAACTGCAGCTGGCGGGACAAGAGGGGGATCTCCAAGTCGGTTGATCAGACCAACAGGGTTATCCAAGCTTAGTGGTGCCGACTCATAGGTCAAATACAATCGAGACAATGCAAGCAAATCAAGTACGAATACATAATCAAACGGGCAAGACGGGGGTGCTCAAGAGCACACTGACATATCATGTGGTGCAATGCACTTCAGGTCAAGTAACTGTTTCAAGTGTACAATAATACTTTCGGGAAAACCATTCATGTAATGCAAGGCTTGGAAATAGAGAAATATTATGAACTATGCTAAATCAGGAAAGACAATGATTTTAAGATCTATTAGAGTGAATAGGGGTCCCATATGTCGATCATAGATATGAATTGGTACTCCTTGAGTTTGAAGACATTCCGGGCTCCTTATGCACTTTTACGCTTTTCAAAACTTAAAATGAGCTTATGATTATAACTAGATGTTATGATAAGGAAATCAAGACTATAAATGGTCCGTCCTAATTATGATGTTAATTCGGAGACATCGAGCAACCTACTCAGTCATCGAAAGGAATAGAATTCGCGATAACCAAGGAAAAAGTCTTGTATTTAGATATAAAGGAGATATCGCGTCATTCCGTCCCGTTCAAGATTGAAATGAAGTGAACATCGATGTCACCCAACCAACCGTGAGGAGCATCGGCTCAAGACGTCCTCACGCGTGGTCAAATGAGTCCAAAGAGGGTAGCCAAGATCCCACCTAAAACCAAGAAAAGAAAGAAAAATATAAAAAAAAAATCTCAAAACCCACTGGACTCAATCTGAGTCCTCCGATCGATCGGACCGAAGAGGGTCTGAACAGGGTCCGATCGATCGGCTAAAATTTCTACACAGGGCCCGATCGATCGGCCCAAAAACCCTTACAGTTAAAGACAGTCCGATCGATCGGTCTGAACGTCCGATCGATCGGACCTGGGCGTACAGCAGTTCCGGGAACTTGGTTTCTTTTTCTCCCTTTTTCCTTTCCTTCCAACACATGATTAACCAAGGAAAACTATGAACAAGATGACTTAATTACATGCTTCCAAGACATTAAATGAGGCTATCAAGAGGTATAAAGATCATTTATTACAACCATGGAAAAATCAATAAAGGAAATCAATGAAAGCATAAAAATCCATAAATGCTACCAAACCATTTGAAACTTAAAAACATCCAACATTCACTTGCCTCAAGTCTTCAATTAGTGATATTAAGCTCTAACAAGTCTTCCAAGAAAAGGTCCAAGCTACAAGGCAAAAATCCCCAAATAAAACCCTAAAATGGGTCAAACAATGAAGAAGAAGAGAGAGCTCCTAATAATGAAAATGGAGCTTCTCAAGGACCAAAGGAACATGAATCTAGAAGCTTAGGAAGAGATCTTACCAAATGGTGTTCCAAAGAAGCAATGCAAGCTAGAAGAAGGTCTTGTGGAGATGAGGTTTCACCACAAATAGTACCAATAGGAAGCTCTTGAGGTGGGGAAGAAGATGATGTAACCTTTTGAGATGATGGTGCAAGATTTGGTGAGGAAGGAGAAGAAGAACTTGCTAGAGAAAAGAACCCTAGACTCAAATGGCTGGAAAAATGGAGAAGGAAGAAAAGACATGGATTTTTCTTATAACCAATGAGAGTGGGCTCCACCACTTAAGAACCTAAAAAGGCCAAAATGGTGGTTTTCGGGACTTCGGATGAAATCGACGAAGGAGGAAGAAATTATCGTCGAAATATCTAGTTTCTAAAAAGTCTATATTTCGCGGGTTTCGGGAATATCAAGTTTTGGGTACAGATTTGGTGTGCAATGACTGTTTTACCCTCAAGGCCAAGAATTTGGGTTTCGGGGCCTCGAATGGATACGGGATCAACATGAAAGTTGTAAGAATCCACAAGATGAATGCAACGGGCCAAAAACACCATACACAACAAATCGGGAAAATCCACCAAGAAAATGCAACGCCAAAAAGGGAACCCCCAAAGGGCCCCACAAGCTACCAAAGCATTCAAAAGCCCAAAACTAGAATCAAAACTATTCCAAACCCAACTTAATCAAAAATCCACAAAACACACTTAGAGCTAAACACAGCTCAAAGACACTAATCTGGGCCTCTCGGGTCGGGGTCTCACATGCAGTGTACACGGTCAACCCCATTAAGGTCCGATTGACTGCCTACACTGGAATGCTTGAGGTTTAGTGAATCAGGTCGTATCAATTATGCAGTGTACTCGGTCGACCACGGGGAACCTTGGTCGACTGACTACTCTATCGTTGCCTTAGCAGGTCAATAAACACAACTCTTAAGGGAGTCTGTAGTGTAACGCTCCACCCTATACGCATGCATGATATTGTTCGTTTTTTCCCGCCGGCCTCATTGTTATGTTTCTTGTAGGCCTCAACCCGCCAAAATGCCTCATGCAAGGTAAGGGTGCAAGCTTTACATACAATCTCAGTCACTTTTATCTCTATAGTCGATGTGGGACTCCAGGGAGTCACATGCAGTGTCACCAATCGATCCCACGAATGGTTGGTCGACCGGGTACACACTGATTCCAAAATTTCAAATTTCTGTATTTTTCTCCTTTAATCCAATTTCCATTAAAAACCCGTCAATTCCGTTCGAATCCATCATAAATCAATATGGGGCCATTGATCTTCCAAATGGGGTTTCACATCCATTAATGGCCATAAATATAGAAAATAGGCTTAGAGAAGGAGATCTACACATCATATGATCCAATCAACATAAATTTACATAATTCCATGAAAAGAGAGACATACATGCTTTAAATCACCAATTCCAAGCATAAAAATATCATACAATAAGATCTAGGCATGTTTGCTTGCCTATAGGGGAAGAACCTCCTCAAATGGCTAAGTTCCACTCAGAATCTTTAGAATCGCTTTAATTAGCCAGATCTACAGCTCCTACAGCCATTCCCAAGAAGAAAAGTGCATAAGAAGAGGGAAATCCAAAAGAAGCTAGATCTACATAGAATTAAAGATAGGAGATGATAGTTACCTTGAATTGAGGAGAAATGAGAGATCTAGGAGATGAGATGAGTTCTCTTTCTTATAGATAACTAGATCTCTAGGAATTCTCTTGCTTCTTGGAGATGGGGGACTTAGATCTAGGTAGAGGAAACCCTAGCATAGAGAACAAGGAAGAGGAAGAGAGGGAAATTGGGATGGAGAAGAGAGGTGAGGAGGGAAATGAAATGAGAGAGGGAGAGGGGTAAATTTTGTTGGGTATGGGAATTGGTTTCATTTATAGAATTTGGTATGGCCAAAAGATTAAGATGCCTAATGGTTTGCTTAATGAAGGAACCTATGAGTATTTTAGGTTTAGTCCCCTATTCTAACTTAGAATTACATCTAAGGGCCTCTAGCTAACTAATTAATCCTAATAAATACAACTAACCCCCTAATTATTCTATATATCACAATAGACCACTAATTATACTAGACTAGGCAAATCACTCGAGAATTACTCAACTACCCTCACTAGTCACCTATTAAATAACTCAATTAGTGATAATTATCCATAATTAGGTCCCACTAAGGTAAATGAAGAGGCGGGGCCTCACAGTAGAGACCTCACCTTTGTTTTTTTTCTTTTGTTTAACCTAGATCATGAGTTTCCCTTTTTCATTTGCTTTCATATATTATCGTTGTCAAATGCATAGATATGGTTAATAGCAATGGGAGTCAACTTACTTAACTTTGTTGCATACACAGTCCAATGCATAGATATGATATCATTTTATTAGGTTAGTAGAAATAGGAGTCCACCATCCACAACCATCTTGCAAACATTCACAATATATATGGGTAATATTCAGGTGGGAATTGATGTAAGATCTTTTTTGTGGGGCCCAATTGTGGGCCCCATTAGGGATGGGACTAGGGGGTGGAAAAATTTATGTGAGACCACCCCAAGTATCAAGTTTGACCCCAAACACATGCCCCTAACCCCTTCATACGTGACCCACAAATTTAATAGCTTCATATTCAAAAAAAATATTCAACCCTCGATCCAACGGTTCATTCCATTCGAATGTATGTCAATCATTGGGATTAGTGACTATCAAGGGGTTCCCTATTGTTTGCTAGGTTTTGATGGGTTGCTAGTTGGGCCCAGTAAAAAAGGTTTCATGTAATAGGTGAGAACTAGTTCTCACTTGAATATTTCTCTCTCTCTCTCTCTCTCTATATATATATATATATGTGCTAGTTTGATTCGTCTAATGATGTAGAAAGAGGTTATTGGAACACATCACTCTCAGTTAATACAAAAATATGTGTTTACCCACAGACATGCACATTACAATTGTTTATGAAATTGTTTAACAATTAACTATGTTTTACGTAAATCCATTAATTATGTTGCTAATACAATTTAAATGGTTTTAATGATGTAATAGTATGTTAGACGTTGAGGTTTTAACCATCTTTCACTATGATGGTGAATTTGAATTTGATATCATTCGTATTCAATACAAGAGTGGAAGATAAAAGATGTGGTATCTCTCAAGTAACATAACATATATTTTGTCGGTTAACGTTGCACTTGAAGCATCAAACTAGGAGGCAATAATTGAAGACCTAAGTATAAAGTACCTTCATCACACAATGTAATTTTTCTTTCATTGATAAACATAGACGATGATAATGATATCAACGAGTTTTCAAAGCTTCGCGAACTGATATAAATAAGATATCATTATTCGTAACAAGAAGACATGGTGAGATAGATGTTAGAGATAATTAGCGAAATTTCTCTCATATAGAACTTGTATGGCCTCTAGTCCACCAACTTTTCCTCTAAGGCATGTAGTCTATGCAGTTTGGACATATTTCGGTGAGAGGTCCCTAGACACGTCACTTCATGGAGAGAGGTCCCCAGTTTGATGCTTTTAACTGATTAGGCATAAAATTTTAAAATTTTAAATTTTAAATCTTCCATTCTCCCTCTTCTTCTTTTTGTATCCAGACTTCTGCACGTGGATCTTGTTGCAAGATCAGGAGACTCGTATCAGAGGGTTGATCGGAGAAGAAGAAGAGAGGCAAAGATCGATAGATCTGTTCGAGGGCAACGGTTCTCTCGTCAAGAGAAAGAAGATCCTCGTGTTGCAGAGAAACGGTGAAGAAGGGGCGGCTCTGTTTGGGTCCTGTTGTAGCGTCCAAACGCAGCAAGAAGAAGGAAGAATCGCCTGGTGATCGTCGTTGTCCGCTGCCATCGCCTGAGAAGAAGAATCACAACGTGCCATCGCCGGAGTTTTCTTTTGTCACAGAGAAAAGGTTGCAGAAGAAGAAGCAGATAGCGTTTTGGGATTTGTGTCCGGCTGGGCCCCACATCGTCGTGAACAGCCTTGAACAGAAAACAGATCGCCGAGGTCACCATTGTGCGTTGCCGGAGAAGGAATTTCACCGCCGCTGCTGCCGCGTTGTTGCCGTGGAAGAAGAAGCAAATCGGGAGAGGTTTCTGGTTCTGGTTCCAGAACGTCGCAGAGAACGTGAAGAGGAAGCCCAGATTCTGTTTGGGGAAGAAGACAACGATTTGGGCTGGGTTTGGTTCCGAGTTGGTCCAAGTCAGGTCAAGCCTGACCCATTTCAGAAGTCAAATTTATCTGAGTTCTGTATTTTTTGTCAAATTTATTTGAGTTTTGTACAAATCTATCTGAGTTTTTAGTTATTTATCTGAGTTCTGGAATAAATTTATCTAAGTTCTAGACAAATTTATTTGAGTTCTGTACAAATCTATTTGAGTTTTTGGCTTTTTATTTGACTTCTAGAACAAATTCATCTGAGTTCTGGACAAATCTATCTAAATTTTTGGCTATTTATTTGAGTTCTAGAACAAATCTATCTGAGTTTTTGACAAAAAAGACTTGAGTTTTTTGCCACATTGTTCGCTAATTTGGAAAATTGTGTTATCTTAGTTTTGACAAATGTATTTGCATTTTTTTAATTTTATTTATATTTTTTAATTTTATTTACGTCTTTTGAAATTTATTTGAGTCTCTTCAAATTTATTTATATTTTTTCAAAATTTATTTTCGATCTTTTGAAATTGATTTTCATCTTTTGAAGTTTATTTGTATTTTTGAAATTTATTTGTGTCTTTTTAAATTTATCTGTGTTCTTTTGAAATTTATTGCTTTTTTTGAAATTTATTTGCGTTATTTTGAAATTTATTTGATTTATTTTGAAATTTATTTGTGTGTTTTTAAAATTTATTTGAAAATCTCATTAATGAGATTTCATTAACCGTGGCCCATTGAATGATAGTTGACTATTATTAAGGGGATATCCCATTAATCATGAGATATGATTTAAAGAAAGGGTAAATTAGACATATCAGGTATGGAAATCTGTTAGAGGATTTTTGGCTGCATGACTTTTTTTTTGTGGACTGTTTGCAACAAAGTCATACTTTGAGGGACCTCTCGCCGAATCCCCCTAGATGTTATCCAAGAACAACAAAATAGGTGCATGATTTTAATAAATATTTATTGTACCTTTGTTATCATAGTTTTAAGCTAACATATTTATTTGCCCTCCGTCACCTATCAAAGAATCTTCTACCGTTAATCTAAATGAAGATAAGGATGTGCACTTTTCATCTGCAGCAAATGATCTGACAATTGAGGCTCAACTCATGTTTCATTACTTCATTGTTAAAGTTAGGAGGGATGGAGTGGAATATGTTCATACATATGGAAGAGCTTGCGCCATTTCTAGACATATGGAAGGAAAATTCAACAATTGAGTTGGATAATTTTAAGTAGTGTGTCGGATTTTACATCTGTGGACACAATGGTTCTAGTAGGATTCATATCTGAAGTTGGAAATAATTCTTCAAGGGAAATGTGACTGAGTCATGAGTTTTCATATCGTGAGACTTTCATAAGAAGCCTAACAAAGTTTGCAATTTACAAAAACTTCACCTTAAAGAACCGAAGAACTAACATGACTAAAGTCACGGGCATTGCAAAGATGACAACTGTCCGTATCGTACATATGCCTTTACTATTGAATCGGGTCCACAATTTAAAGTTCAGAAGTATAATTCAAAGCATTGCTACTAGAATTTGCGAGTCATATCTCAAGCTCACAAGTGTCATGTCTCAAACTATCGAGAGATAAAGTAAAGGACAATTTGATTTATAAAAAAACAAAGTATGATATATAAAATGTATTTGGCCGCATTACGTATATTTGAGGATGATTGTAGAGGTATATTAATATTTAAAGATGTTTTTTTGGTAAAAACCCTGTATTATTTTTTTCTTATTGGAAGCCTCTCTCTCTCTCTCTATATATATATATATATATATATTCTTTCTTTTTGTAAAAAAAATTGCTATTATTGTTACACGTCGAAAGAAAGGAAGCCTGGAAGAGGCTTACGATTTTTCTTATTCCATGACCATCCCTTGAGAAATCATCCGCCCTGCCTCTTAGGGGTGCACAAAAAATCCATTGATCCGTAAATCTGATCCGATCCAAAGGTAAACGAATTGGTGACGAATTGAAAATTTGTAATTCGTTAGCAACGGATCGGTGGCGGATTTCACCCTCAATCCGCGGATTCAATTCGATCCGATCCGTTGATATTAAATATAAATAAAAAATATAAGGGGTCTAAAAATAAATTAAGATGTCTAAATTTAAAATAAGAAAAAAAAATTAGGGGTCAAAATGTAATTTTTTTACAACATGTTTGATATTTTTCTTTTAACATTAAATTGAACATATTAATCCGATCCGATCCGGTCCTCCACGGATCAGATCAGATCTAATTATAATAACTACGGATCGATGACGGATTCCAAATCCATCAATCCGTAGGTAATGGACTAGTGACAGATTTGGCCCAATCCGCACTATAATCCGGTCCTTGTACACCCCTACTGCCTGCCTCCCACCCACTTTCCCAGGGAGAGTGCCATCCTATTCCTACTAGGCTAAGTTGTTCTTCTGATTCTCTTCCGAATAAGGAGGAGAATGCCGTGGTAACATCAATCTCTTTTCACGCGAGCTTCAATCAGGTCCGTCCTATCCTAGGGTTTGTCTTCTGTTCTTTCCTTCTTTTTTATAGTGTGAAAGAAAAGAAGAAAAAAGGGCATCATCATCATCTCTTGAGAGGAGAGGAGAGGAGAGGAGAGGAGGATATGCTATGAGCCACCAAAAGAAGAGGGCTTTCGACTTCAAGATTGAGACTTTCAAGCGATATCGGGTGGAGTTGGATCCGAAATACGCAGAAAAGACATGGAAGGTGCTAGAACATGCCATTCGCGAGATTTGCAATCACAACGCCAGCGGCCTTAGCTTTGAAGAGCTCTATAGGTTTCCTTCCTCTTCCTTCGTTTTCTTTTCTTTCTTTCTTGTTTCTGCATTCTCTTAAACGTTTTATCTTTTAATTTCCATGATTGGTGTGTGATTTAATATCATTGGACATGTCAGATTGAGATTGAAGCTTATATGCTTGATTTGTACTTGTTTTTCCTTCTTCACGTCCCTTCATTTGTGATCATTGATCAAGGCATTGAATTCTCACAATTGATAGATAGGAAGTAGTTCAAAATGTTGGATCCTCTTCAGTTAATCTGTAACGTTAAGTTAAGATGCCGGCACAACTTATATACAAAAACTGGTTTTGAATCTGTGTATCTCACTGGATATGCGCGTTAGCAACCAAATCAAACAAATTACGGACTCGATCACAGGATCCACAACTCATGCATTTATTTCAAGTATCAAGTTTCAGAGACCAACCTGAACATTAAAAAACCAAAAAAAAAAAAAACAAAGAGTAGGAAAATTCTTTTATCCATCAATTATGTACAAAATCATCCATGCATGAGTTTTATAAGTTTTAACCACACTGATTCTCATGAGAGAGAGAGAGAGAGAGCGAGCTTTTATAGACACTGCCAACTCAAACTTACACATGCCCACAAAGTTACATTCCTGGTAATCGATCATGTCTGGCTGCATCTTCGTCTTGTCAACCATACAACCACGGTTCCGAGTTCTTTATCTGGCCTTTCTTAGTCAACTTGGGTCATCCTTTTTGCTGAATGTCTTGATTCTGTTGCAATCCTAGTCAATTTCTTTTCTTTGTGACATTAACAGTGATTACATTCTTATATTTCCATGTGTTACGCAAGGAAAACAATCTAAACTAGTGCAATACGTTGCATGGATTCTTTGAAATAAGTAGCCTACCTGTGTCGGGCAACTCTCAAGCACCACATCTTTATGGATTCTTCTATCACTGAATTAAACATCATTTGGCAGCAGACAAAAGATCGTTACATGTATTCTTTCTTTACAATCTAATCAAAGCATTGAAATATCCATTTCTTAATTTTTTAATGTAGGATCTGTACATAATTTTGTATTGGCTATTTTTCATTTTGTTTTATATAATTTCAAAACTTTTATTTAATTTTATTTGAACATTATGCTGAATCAATAAATCATATATTTTGGGATTCCCCGAATCAGAGACCTCACACCGGTATCGGCTCCAAACTACCTGCCTGTACTAATGTAACTTAGCCTGTACTAGGTTCACTTCAGAGTTATTTGCTGACTGGTTATGGCTCAATGTTAGAGTGGCAGCACTAGTTCTCCACTCAGGAAGTAAGCATCTTTGATGTTGTAGTTGCTTCTTTGTATTCAGGAATGCTTACAATATGGTGCTGCACAAATATGGAGAGAAGCTTTACTCTGGACTTGTTGCTACTATGACATGGCATCTGAAAGAAATATCAAAGTGTATAGAATCTGCTCAGGGAGGTTTGTTTCTAGAGGAGCTGAACAGGAAATGGGGAGATCACAACAAGGCATTGCAGATGATCCGAGACATACTGATGTACATGGATAGAACCTTTGTCCCAAGTTCACACAAGACACCTGTTAATGAGCTTGGACTGAATCTTTGGAGGGACAATATTATCCATTCTAGCAAAATCCAGAGGAGATTGCTCAATACGTTGATTGACCTTGTGAATAAAGAGCGAACAGGTGAATTTATAAATCGAGGCTTGATAAGGAATATAGTAAAGATGCTTATGGATTTAGGTCCTTCTGTTTACCAAGAAGACTTTGAGAAACCTTTTCTGGAGGTCTCCGCCAATTTTTACAGGGCTGAGTCACAGCAGTTGATCGAACATTATGATTGCGGCAAGTACTTAGAGAAAGTTGAGAGGCGGCTAAATGAAGAGATGGAGAGAGTTGCACATTATTTAGATGCCAAAAGTGAAGCAAAGATGACAACTATGGTAGAGAAGGAGATGATTGAGAACCACATGCAGAGGTTAGTCCACATGGAGAACTCTGGATTCGTGAATATGCTTATTAATGACAGATATGACGACTTGGGGCGTATGTACTCTCTGTTTCGCCGAGTCCCAGATGGACTATCGATGATAAGAGACGTGATGTCCTCACATCTTCGAGAAACTGGGAAGCAGTTGGTTTCTGATCCTGAGAGATTGAGGGATCCCGTGGACTTTGTTCAGCGGCTTCTGGATGAGAAGGATAAAAACGATAAAATCATCAACATATCATTTAAGAATGATAAGACTTTCCAAAACGCTCTGACTACGTCGTTTGAATTCTTCATCAATTTAAACACAAGATCTCCGGAGTTCATTTCCTTGTTTGTTGATGATAAACTCCGGAAGGGTTTGAAAGACCTCAGCGAAGAGGATGTGGAGATTGTGCTCGACAAAGTGATGCTGCTATTTCGTTTCCTGCAAGAAAAGGATGTCTTTGAGAAATACTATAAGCAGCATCTAGCGAAGCGATTACTGTCAGACAAAACTGTTTCAGATGATGCAGAGAGGAGTCTAATACTTAAGCTCAAAACAGAATGTGGTTACCAGTTTACATCTAAATTGGAAGGCATGTTTACAGACATGAAGACTTCTCAAGACACAATGCAGGGTTTCTATGCAAGTCCGTTTGCTGAGGCTGTGGATAGCAGCCCTAGTTTAGCAGTCCAAATTCTCAGGATGGGATCTTGGCCAACTCAACCAACTACCTCTTGTAACCTGCCAGCTGAAATTCTGGGCTTGTGTGAGAGGTTCCAAACATACTATCTGAGTACTCATACAGGGCGTAGGTTGTCGTGGCAGACAAATATGGGCACAGTGGATTTGAAAGCAACATTTGGGAAGGGTCAGAAACATGAGCTGAACGTATCGACATATCAGATGTGCATTCTCATGCTGTTTAACTCGGCAGATCGCTTGAGCTACAAAGAAATCAAACAGGCAACTGAAATATCGGCCTCGGATTTGAAAAGATGCCTGCAGTCGCTTGCCTGTGTCAGGGGAAAAAACATTCTTCGAAAGGAGCCCATGAGCAAGGACATTGGCGAGGGCGACGCTTTCTTCTTCAACGACAGGTTCACAAGCAAGTTGCACAAGGTGAAGATAGGAACGGTAGCTGTGCAAAAAGAGTCGGATGCAGAAAAACAGGAGACGCGCCAGAGAGTTGAAGACGACAGAAAACCCCAGATCGAGGCTGCCATTGTGAGGATTATGAAATCTAGGCGGGTCCTTGATCACAACAACATCGTAGCTGAAGTCACGAAGCAGCTGCAGTCACGATTTATGCCTAACCCCGTTGTGATTAAAAAACGGATCGAGTCTCTCATTGAGCGGGAGTTTTTAGAGAGGGACAAAGTAGATTGGAAATTGTACCGATACCTTGCATGAAACATAATATACTCTCGTCTCTTGCAGGCTTGGCTTTTGACTTGAGGCCTGTACCAAATATTCAAGTTGTTGATGAGTGAAGGCGCTCTTCTGGAGTGTTATTTCAATGCTCTTCTCATATATTGTTTTGTTTGGAGGCCGGGGGTGGAGGAGGAACCCAAACAACTCCTCCTCCCCCGCCCCGCCGGGGGTGGAGGAACGGAACACCACCGCCACCCCCCCACGCCGGCACACTTGCACTATAACGAAACAAACACCCCATCAGAGTTTTTCTTTTTCTTTTTTTTTTTTTTAATTTTTAGAACACCCTCCCCCATGACTATGAGAGTTGCCGTTGCATTTTTACTACTTGTAATTTTGATCCAACGGTGATTTAAAAGAAGGTTTGTATCACCCATAACTCTGTAAGAAAAGTGACAGAAAAGTGACTATTGAAAAGTGACAGATTTTTTTTTTTTTTTTTTCTTTTCTTCGAGTCATAATCTTCTGATTTGAGAGAAAAGTGGCATATCAAGATCTGCTAAAATCAGACACGCTATCAGGATTATAAATACATAATCTTCTGGTGTGAGAGAAAAGTGGGACACGAATCAGATACGTTGGACTGGAGATTTTTGCATTACAATATCTGCCTGCTAAAACTATAGCCACACTATCAGATTATAAATACGTTATCAGTATTGCATTTGTCCGACTACCATTTACACCCATAGCCAAAAGCCATTACAAACGCGAGGAAAGAAAGATGAAGTCCATTGCCATACCAATTCTCGTTGTGGTTCTCTTCATTTTCTCTTTTGGTAAGATAAGAGAGCGCTTTCAGATTTCTGGTGGTAACAACTTTTCTTAGAATTACAATTCCTAGAACTATTTTTTTGAATAATGGGAATTTTCAATTTTTGGATTTCTCTTCACAGGCCCTTTTTTTTTTTTTTTTGTCTTCAGGTCCGGTATTTACTTCGATCTATGTGCTGTTTCAATGACATGTTTTGAGAATAGTAGAAAAATGGAATGCCTTCGTGGGATGAGAGGAGCTCGTGATACCAGCAGAGGTTTTCTAATTTCCCATTGCATGGTGGTTGGAATGCAGGATTCCTGTGTCATGAATTCTTCTTGTGCAAACAATACCTTGGGGGAAAAGTTTTTATTTCTCTCACTGAAGGAGGGAAATGGTATTCTCTCATATGCCGATTATTGCTTCTATTTTGAAAATCCTATTCGTTGTTGCTATCCATCGATAGCAATTTTGTGTATTGACTGTCGGATTTTTCAAGCGTAGGACTCGGTAATTTAGGGTTCAGATTGATGTTTTATATTTTTTTGATAGGCAGACGTTGACATTCTCTAACCCCTCATTATAAATATAATGGGTGGGTTCAGGTGAATCAATTTTTGCTGACCTGCCAACTGAACCCAAACCTGATTCGTAAAATGAGTTGAACGTTTGAACTTCCAAGTTGGGTTCAGCTTGACATTTTCAACCTGATTTAATAATTGTGACAGGTTTGGGTTGAGCTATACACATTACGTGAGCGAGCCATGTTAAAAAGCATGGAGCTAACATCAAACTCAACCCATTTATAAAAAGGATTAGAAATGTAAACCCGGACTTGGACCCAAAGTAAAAGTGATCAACTCTACTCCTAAATCACTAAGTTGAGTTTCAGTTGGGTTGGAGGGTTGAGTTGGGTTATATTTTGTGATTCCCAATTGGCCCATCAAACCAGTATAACACCTAGAATTAAAAACTGTAGTCTCTAAAAAATCAAAGCTAAACTTTTCACACGTGCATCATTTTTTTCAAATATAGTTTGACCAAAGGGACAATAAGTACTGGTAAAAGTTTGGGGGCGTGGTAATTAGGCCAACGGACAGGTCAAGACTACTACGTTCTTCTATGGTATCTTGTTCAGTTTCTGAATGATGCATCCCCAGTCCCACCACTGTATATCAATAAAATCAAGAGCTGAAATATTTCTGTGCTTACCCGTGTATGCAATTGCTAGGTGATGGGGTCACAGCTCAATCATGCAGCGCTAAAACAGACGCAGAACAGGGAATATGCTTTGATCTTTATAACATGGATCATGGGTGCAAACCAACGCCCTGCCATGATGTATGTGTTGCAAAGTACCCAATTCTGGATGATTCCTGCTGCTTTGATGCTAGCACCTGCAGATGCATTTACATCTGCCGATGAAGACAAACTGCCTTTGGCATTTGGCATCTGGGTCATATTTTCATGTTGGATACTATGAATGAACAAATAACAACGATGCCAGTGACGATAATGATAGCTGCTACCATTATGTCCTGTAATACTCTACTTGGTTGGAATTTGGAAACATAGCAGCATATTTTGCGACAATAAAAAAATTCAGCATACATTTGAATGGCCACCATATGACATCCATTACACCGTTCACACCAGAGATGCAGAACTACGCTCTTTGCAGCACTGTGTCACTTTGGCATTTGTTTGTAATTCTGGGCCTCACAAGCCAGCCAAAGCCTAGCACGTTTTATGGCTGCCTGGCCATGGACAAATCACTCACTAATTGCAAGCTATATGAAAGCTATATGAAATCATAAGCTGCAAGAGGAGCAGAGAAGACAGGCTCGGTCCACACCAAACCCTGATTAACCTTACTGCAAACACAATAATTCAAAAGACAATAGAACGATATGGGGACTAGCTTGCTTCTCTATTTAAATAGAGGTGAATATATCTGAATCAACAGACATAAGTTTGAGAAACTATAGCTCCACTGTTTTGTTCAGAAAGGTCTGTTGAGTTTTTATTTTTCCCCTTTTAAATCTTGGATCAAACCTGAGAACTTAACAAACACAAAGCTCACTTAAATAGTTGAAACACATACGTCTAGAAGCCTCTTCTTCTTTGTGCTGACAGATCTGTGATGATAATACGGTCATATAGCTCAGCAAATGTCTTCACATCCAATCCCCATAGCCTGCAATAGAGATTAAAGAGTAATTAAGTCATGATCCATTCTATTTTAAAATAGGTACCCCAATTTCCAATCCCAAAGAACAAGAAAACCCATTTCAAGAAATCAAGTGTAAAAAACATAATGGAAAAGAAGAAGATGAAAGCCCCCTCCAAAGCACCATCTCTAATAGCGAGATTTTCTTCAATAAATGCAAAATCCTTTCTTCTTTCCAATCTTCTAGTCCCACAAAATGCACACAAAAAAGAGATCCTCTTCATGTATACATCTTGTGACTACGTGAGATTAGGTCACGATCGCATGACATTCATAACTCGTGCAATTGCAACTTATGGGCTACGGACAATTTCGTCCCAAAAAAGTCATGACGCTCTATTTAAAGTTTCACACACCAACACACACACATCCCCACAAAAGAAAAAGAAATGCAAAAACACAAATCTACATAGTTACAGAAATTATTTACTCACAAGCAATCAATCCCAGCAGCATTAGCCCCCATTTTATCAGCCTTTACATCATCCCCAACATGTACTGCTTTCTCAGATTCCACACCAATTTGATCTACAAATGCAAAAATATCTTTCAATTAGCATATGGCATAATAAGAAAGAGTAGATCAAAGACTGAACCTTAAAGGATTAGAGGAGATGTATAGACACAAATGAGCTGGTTGCATAAATCATAATATCCAATATATGTTTATTATATTATATAGGGCTATGTTCTGCTACCTCTTACAAATTACATGAGGTAGAATTTTAAGGCTTCTATAGGACACGTTTGGATGCATGCTAATAGATCAAGGGGTTGTGATGATCTAATTGAGTTGAAATTTTGTACATATGTAAGTCTTATCCATATCTTTCCATCCAACTACATTCCATAGTTGTCATGCATCATAGAGGGCCCCACTGAGAGGGGCGTGTTTTTTTGTAAAAAAAACTCCCTGGCAATTTTCTAGCGCTCTTCTTTATGTGTGTGTACATATATGGATAATCCAGTGCACACGGAGTGCACAGTTTTTATGGTACACACCACTTAGCGAGAGGCCGACCTGATCGCCCATCGTAGTGTACCACAAAACCGGGACCCTCCTGATAGTGGCTGGATCCCGAGTTTGCACCCAGCCAAATGGAAACCTCCTCCTCTCCTTTTTCTTCCTCTCTTCTTTCTGCCTCTTTCACCTATTTACTGGAACTGCTTTAACTTATTTTCTGAACATAGCAGATAAATTTGAATGGACATACAGCCAAAACCAGCCTAGAAGAATCGTGAAACATGGATATATTATCAAGCACAAAATTCACCAAGGAGAAAAACATAGATGATCATGCCACCGTAAAAACAAACTCAATTTCATATATAGAAGATTCATTTTTTTTCCTCCACACGAGAGGAAATAATTCAAGGGAAAAAAGGATTTTAAGGAAATGCTTTATTCCATACACCTTCAATTGACCGAATTACCTAAAGCAGCTCTGAAGATCTCCACAGCTGGCTTTTCATATCCAACCTCTGCAGATATGATTATGGCGTCAAACCTAAGAGAACAGAAAGTAAAATCATCTCCATCATGAAATATAGAATTGGATATGAAAACTCAGATCAGAAAATGCATAGATAAATGTACAACATTTGGACAAAGAATATGAATGAATCTGAATCTGGAATGGGATATACTGTACCTAACTTACAATCCCACTATAATAAGACATGGAATTGCATTTCTTATAAACAGAAACAGGATAGGCTATATAAATTAAGACCACAGAGATCAGAATTTTATGTGTTCATAATATTCCCCACTCTTCATGCTGACTTTGCTATTTTATGGACAGCAAAGAAAACCACCCTGATATGGAGGTTCATTTTTATGCTGCTCAGCACCTAGAGGTTCATGTAATTTTTCAAGTAAACACAAGGTCCCCACCAGTACACAAGATGAGTTGGGAATTAAGATTAAGTGTTTTCATGGGAACTGACATCAAGTTTTTTCATGTGCAATATCAATTATCTTTAAATAGGGACTATTTCATCGAAATAGAGGAAAAAAAAAAAACGCTTTTTATAAAAAAGAACAGCAATTGATGAATTAAGCTCCGAAATTTCTTGCAATATGAAGACCAGGCTCCATGGACCCGTTCCTCTAGTTGTTGCCCATGCAATCGCAGTTGAAGAACACCTCTCTATAATTAAAAAACCGGAAAAGAACTGTTGTGGAGTGGGTAGGGGAAGATTATCCATAAGCTACTCTCCGAACCCAAGCTTAGGGCTAGATCACAAGTCTAGGCTTCACACCACATACAATCTTTGGTCTCACATTAAAGACAAAAAAACGAGAGACAACTCAAGAAGAAAAAATTTATCAATCAACCAACTGCAAAATGAGAGGGATTACATCTTTTTAAAAAGACTCCATACCCTAATTCTATTTTGGAAAGAAATCAAGTTAAGATAAAACTCTAAACCAAAGAAGAAAAAATTTTCTACGAAAATCAAATCTCTATCCCTAAATTTAGTTAATCTTTATTCAAATAAAAGGAAAAGGATGAGAATCGTAGGTTTGAATGACCGTGAGATTTTCTAGCATTCATGGGCCTTAGTGGGTTGGGCCCAATGGCCATGGATCATGGGTTTGTCCTGCATCAAGGACCCTTAAATAACCTCGTCGCTTATACTACTGGAAGAACCTCTACTCCATTAGGATCCATAACAACTAGTGTCCCAACAACACTAATTTCATATCCACCCCTTGTATAATAACATTAATGGATGGTTGGTTACAATAAACCCTTGAGAAACAATGGTGTAGAAAATAACTTTGAAGATCCTTAGAAGGCTTGGTATGGAAAACAATAATAATCATGATGATCATGGGTCTTGTTCGGGAATGGCCCACCTGGAAGCATGAAAATCTGTGTATGTACAGAAGATACAAAAGGGGGTTTGAGATTTGAAAGATTTCCATATGACCTAGAACCATCGAATCAAGGGAGGAATTGTTTTGAGCAGCTCAAGGTTGGCCAAATCCCAACAACAGATAAATGGGATGGATGCCAAAATTTGCATGATCAATTGAAGGGCCGACATGCCAAGCCACCGATAGCTTATTGATTAGGCGTCCACCTCTCTGCAAAAACAAGTAGGGGTTGACCCTGGTTGTGTTGGTGAGGGACTTGGGTAGTTTGTGTGGGTGAGTGTGAGTATCTACCAGAGCAAAAGGGTAAAAGAAAACTACCTGAGTCAGATAAGTGCCAAATTTGTCTCACTGCTAATTTGCGTGTGTGCTAGTGGGTGAGTGGAGAGCAAAGGCAGACCGTTTCAAGCTTAGGAATGACCTGCATGTTGCTAGAAATTCCACTAATGATGATTTCATAAATTACAGAGAAAGAAAATTGAAAATGAATAGGGTAAAGATGAAAATGAAGCATGACTTCATTGCTTACAGATGAGCAATGTTGAGGTCCTTCAATAGCTTCCGTAACCGTGTGTCAAAATTGGAGACAACTGCCAACTTGACTGTACTGGACAATTCAATCAGAGAAAAAAAAAAAAAAGTGGAAGCGTTCACACATCAGTCTTCTACCCAATTACAGGTACAGACAAAGAAGGAAAGCACATCGTGAACATAACCTCCAGCATTTTTCAGATGAGATATTGTCTCATAAGCTCCAATTGGAAGACTCCAAGCATCACCATTTGCAAAGTGCTGACAGAAGCGACCACCAAGATATCAGTCGCAGACATTACTAAAGCATTCAATGAGTCTACAAGTCCATGAAAACCAAACAATCATGCAGCTTTTCACAGGAAGAAAAATGATAGTAACCTTCTATATAGACCATTATTTTCATTCATGTGAAATGCAGTTGTTGAAACAAACGCAGTTGAGTAAGTTTGCAACTACAATTTCTCGTTTCAATTTATCCTTTAGACATTTGAGAATCAAATGCTGTAAATGAATACGGAGCGTAAGGAACTTCACCTCATATACTTCCTCAAAATAGTCATTACTCTCACAACCAGTGGCCTCAGAAACAACGAGTCTCCAAAATGTGCGCCCGTCTCCCTACTAAGACAGCAGGAGAGATATGAGAGCTTCTGGCACACGTATTCACTTGTTACTTCAGCATTAATTAACTACTAGAAAGATCTCAGACCATCAGAAATGACTCCATGCCAAGCATTTAATTGATCATTGGATCACAATAGCATAAAGATGAAACATGTTACATATAATGGTTCTCTAAATAAATTTAATTAAGATTCCATTCATGTAACCAATTAAATCAGTTTCTCTTGGGTCTCTTGAAGGCTTTTAATATTTGACATAATTTGATTTTAAGGAACTCAACTAATAAGGTTTGAACATGAATACAGTAAAAAGCAAAACACACTTACAAAGCATTAGAGTATTGAACACCACCCTTCAGAGCAATCCTAACTTGCTTATGTTACATGCATAAGTAAGGTTGCATTCGTCTGAGTAAACGAAGGGCTCAGCTGTTTTTTTTTTTTTTTTTTTTTTTTGTTTTTTTCTCGAATAGTAGAAAGTTTCCTACTGTACTGCATACTTCTTTGCTTTGGATATATGAATCCATTTGGCTATAAAACTGCCAATGATACTAATTAAAAAATGGAAGCCTGACCAATACCAAGGACCAATGATTATCTTCTCCACTGATTCTTAATAATGACGAGTGTTAAAGAGTAAATGAAGTTCTAGAACAGACAATGGCCACATGAAAGTAAATAACCAAGTTCTGAACTGTCCAAAAGACAACTATTGATTGGTGCGAAGTGAAATTGCATTTCAAATGACTAATAAGAGAGAGAAAAGAAGATGCATAGGAAAAATGCCTGGTAACGAAGATTTTCAGGCCAAGGTGCGGCAAAAGCTCTTTTGAACCCTTGTTTAATCTCACTGGCAGTTGCTTTCAGCCCTGAAGAAGATGGTGGGAAACAAAAAATATATATAGTTTGGTTAAATCAAGATAAATGAAAGTTAGTATCCGCAGGTCCATGTGATAGAATTTTAAAAATAAAGGGGAAAAAAACTAAACAGAATAATCTATTTTAAAAAATAAAGCAAAAACTAACCAGATTAAAATCTCATAATTACAGATATCATTAAAACCATGCTAAGATACAAACAGAAACAAGCAACATGGTTTTTCCTTTCCTTTCCTTTCCTTTTAAAGGTAGCATGACTTGAACCCGCTACATTGTGGTTGTGACGCTGAGCACCTTCCAACTGTGCCCCAGGCACCTCCTGTCTACTTCGTATTGAGTTGTGAAAGTAGCATCTTTTTCATTTACTATCATTTTCACATAAACCATTGAATATACTTCATGGGAGTCCCATTTACACAAGCCTAATTTATACTGACCTAATAGATATTACTAAACCCTAAAAGGGCAAAAAAAAAAAAAAAAAAAGATCCAGTAGAGAAGGGGCTAATAGAAGAGGATCAAAGGTCGAGGGAGGGAGGGAGGGAGGTTAGCAATTACCATATTTGATCCCGATGGATGCATAAGTCTCTTCCACAGGCGTTGCCAGTTGCAAAAGGGTACCTCCGGCATCCAATAACAGAGCATCATACGCCTTTCCACCACCAACACCATCTCCTCCACCACCACCACCACCACCACCTGCCATCATTTCGATTCCAAAAAATCAGACAGAGACAGAGCGATTGCTGTGGGGAGAAACCCAGAATGAGAAATATAAAAAAAAAGGGCGCAAGGGGTTTATGGTTACCCATAGTAATATGACTAGGAGGAGGAGGCGCCATGGACCACGTCTGGAGCTTCTTCGACTTGGAGGAGGAGCTGATCATCAGATGCCTCACCACCATCCTCCTCGTTGTGGGCGCACAGCATTTCCAAACCACCAAAGGGACGTAAGCCGCCAATGGCAATGCCATGTGGATGGGAACGAATGAAACGC
The DNA here is from genome assembly GCA_003546025.1 of Camphora micrantha. Classification (NCBI taxonomy): domain Eukaryota; kingdom Viridiplantae; phylum Streptophyta; class Magnoliopsida; order Laurales; family Lauraceae; genus Camphora; species Camphora micrantha. The sequence continues at coordinate 80,883,587 of QPKB01000002.1, read as the reverse complement.
TGCACTAGGCCACTAGCGCTGCAATAACTGCTTGCGACGCCTCGGTACTGTAGTCCAGCCCCACCTCTCTCCTCTTTTTCTTTTTCTCAGGGTTATTAGGTGTAGACCCCGGGTGATCTAAGAAGAAATTTTTGAACAAGAGGATCGAAGCAAGTCAAGCTGGAAGGTTTAATCCATAACCAAATGGCCATAGCTTTTCATCTGGGTATCGCGACGGAGGAGGCCAAATTCAATTATTTTGAAGGTCAAAACGCCTTCTTTGCGTAACTTACTATTTATAGTAAGTTGAGTCTGTGGAGGGCTTTGATGTAAATTTTGATTTTTTATTATCATTTTTAGTAAGTTTGCTGTTAATTTAAAAGTAAAATTAAAGGTTTCGGGACCATGTAATCCTTCTTTCTAAGGAATAATACGGTAGTTTTCTTTCCATTTGGCATTTTACTTTTAAAATAAAGTGGAGTGAAGTGAAATAAAAAGAGAAAATAAATTAAATATAAATGGGTAGTGATGGTATTTTATTTTTAATTGTTTGGATTTGAATATTTTTTACTTTTTGTAAGAAGAAATTGAGGTTTTTTTTTTTTTATCTTTTAATGAATAAAAGTAGTTGTTTTTTTTATTTTTTAATAAAAAAATGAAAAAAAAAATTAAATTAAAATACTTTTGATTTGATGCTTAATTTTTCACTTTACTTTACAAGTAAAATTACCAAAGGGTTTTCTCTAACTAACTCTTCCTTTGTGGAGTCAAAGTGTCGGTATGGAGTTTAAAGAAGGCCATCCTCCGATGGATGATACGATAGAGCTCTCCCACTGAGGTAAGAGGCACTACTCCGGAGCCGGTTTGAAATCCCCGTAATACTAAAGGCGCAGCACAAACAAACGCCCCCTCAAGCTTCTTGTGTTTCCTGGAATCGGAGCATCGGCACTCTCCCTGCCACTCATGTATGTAACGCCAATGCCATCCCGAAAGTCTTGAACGATCATTCATTCTTTTCAAAGGAAAATCACCGAATCAGTGGCGTACGTGGACTATGGGTATGGGATGGGCAATTGTCCAAGCATACACATTGATTATAGATCAGATAATCCAACCCCGACGAGTCCCAACTTGAGAGCTTCAATAATAATAATGATGATGATGATTATCATTATTATTATTCACATTTTTTTCACCCAACTTTCTTATTTGATATAAGCATCTCTCGTCTGGACTAGATGAACCTGGACAAACCAGTAACCCCGTTAGAACGAACCGCCCCCTGACACCTGGAATTCATCTGCGTGACCCAGACAGATTACAGACAGACCTTGCTATACCTACCAATTCTCAAACGGTCACATTTAACACTACTTTCAATTTTCCGCATCTCTCATATGTATTGAGCAACTCGACGACTCCCATGGCATTTTTAACACATTATTGTTCAGGAAATATTAATATTAACTCAAGTATCTCAGCCGTACCCGTTTAGTTAAATAGTAACGTAAGCACTCGACCAAGGGCATTGTATTCACACCTGGTGGTGGTGATAATGATGATGATGGCGGCAAACAACAATCTCATTACAAACAGAACCTACCCATCCAATGAACAAAAGTTGTCCCAGGGCTACTTCTATTTAATATTTCCATCTAACATCTTTTAACATCCTCCTCTGGTTATCTTCTGCCAATTTATAGCAGTGTGGGAACTGGAAATCCAGCAGATGAATTTCTTGTTTCATTTTAAATGTTTATGGTGAGAAATTTTTAACTGCTGACAAAACTTCTTTGAGAATGAATGCATCCAAGGACTACATATTTATCATCACTAGAAATCCTAAAAAGGCAAAAATAAAAAAATAAAAATAAAATGCAGGATCTAAATGCCAACATTTAGGAATGAGTTGATTATAATTTTCATTCTCTATTAAAAAAAAAAAAAAATCATGGATCATAAAAATAAATTCTAAGATCAAAACTTGAGCCACCAGATCTGAGGAAGAAATGGAAACTTCCATGAGTACCGTACAATAAAATAATAATAATACTAAATAAAAGTTACTGAATGCTTGAAGCCTTGATTACAATTGATCGTGAGCTGCTGGTGCTTAAGTGCTGGAGTTGGCTTCCAAAGTACCCATTGCCCAGTGTGTTCCACTAAAGGCATTTCTTTTATACTGCTTCATACCGATCAAATCCCAGTAAAATACAAATACTTGGGTGATCAGAGAACCAGTTGTTTCAATGTGTCACCTTAATTGCTTATTTACTGAGCCGGAAGTTGAGGTTTCCCGAAAACTTTTCCAAGAGACTTGAATGCCAAACTACTCTCAAGCAATTAGACAAAAGTAGTTGGAGGCCCCCCATCTACTCTGTGGTGGAATAATTTCACCAGAGCTCTCCGTTCACAGTCCTGAATTGATCAATGAAAAAGGAAATAAAAAAGGGAGCTTAGATAATGCCTGCAATAACAACAATCGTTTTCCGTCTCTCATGATACTGATGGTAGTAATCTGAAGGGAACCACTCAACATGGGCGGTAGTCAGTCATGACTACAGGTCACTTTCACTGAGCCATAACAATGGCCGCTGGAATATGTTTCTTTGTCACCTTAGGTTTCAACATTTACCTTTTGCATGGAAAGTGCCACACATTTGAAGAATCAATTAACCACAGGTAGATCAAGCTTTAATGCATTATATAGTGAGATAGTGATCCTCATTTGACCAGGCGCCCAGCTGATAAACCAAAGATTTTAATGAGGTAGTCAAGACTCAAAAATACCACCAACGAGATAAGGTATCAATGACGATGATGATTGCTCAAGAACACCATCAGCTTCATACACTGTTGGGAGAAGGAGCATGGGAATCGTCATGGGCATGTTTGGTTTCACAGGTCATTACTTTAGTAATCAGTAGTAGGAAAACATTCTCCAGTGCACTGGTCCTGGCGCACACTGCGCATGCTATCATAGTATATTATGGAAAGGACCACTTGGCAACATGGAATGGGGACAAAATGCAATGATTAGCAGCGGCAGCAGCTTGATTTGAAAGGAACTACTCATTCTCTTCCTCCCAAGATCTAACAGAAAGCACCTTGTATCTATTATTTTTGGTGAAGGCAAGCGCCAACCAGAGCTGAACACATTTCTTGCATTGACCATTAAAAAGGCCAGTCAAGTGATCCCAGTTCCATGGAACCAAATACTACTTCTGACTGGATGACAATAAACTCTCCAAGCCAAAAAGAAAGACGCCTCACATACAGAGAAATTTAAAAGGTATCAAACAGTAAATTCCACAAACATGGCCCTTTGAAACTTATTCAAATTTCATACCTCAATCATGAAAATAGCTAAACTTCCTAAGGAGTATATGATCTCTCCCATATATTGTTAACCTTTTTTTTTTTAAGGGTGTATTGTCAACCATTTTTGGGTTGCCAAGTTATTAGTAATGAGCATCATTGCCTTCAAAATATATTTAGAGATATCCAAACAAAAGCATCTTACCTTGAACATGTTTAGAAAGAATGGCTTCTTTGGATTCATTCTCCTAAGCTTTAGAAAAGTATAGGCAAAGCTTAGTTGATCACGTGAGGTAAAACGATCGACTTCATTGAACCAAAGGCATGAAAATAAATTTGACATCGGGGAGTGGGCACGCACAATAAATGAACCTTCAGGCACATCTGCATAATATGAAACACAAATCAGTAAATAGTTTAAAAAACAATATACAGCTTAAAAATAGTGCCAATGGAAAAAGAAAGGCCATTGTGAGGAAGGAGGAGCATGCTACGCACAACTTGGAAGAGGAATGCTTTCATCTGTGGCATTAAACTTGATTAGACCGTCAGACTGGTAAAACTGAAACTGTTCGTCGATGGCCGTGTGATTGTATTTGTTTAGACGCTTATTCTGGAGTACCTCCTCCCAAACACAGTGACGATCGTAATGGTTTGAAATAGCATACTCAGATCCTTCTCTCCATAAGAAGTATTCAAGAGTCAGCATTGGATCTGCCTGGAGTCGCAATTTGCTGTCAAGCCAAATAGAATACCTGGTAGCAATTGGAAATCAATCAACTCTAATGCACTTAATTTGAGAGGAAGCAAAGAAACATCATTTCAGCATCTGTACCAAAAGGTCATAACAGTAACAAACAAGAGCCAAACTAAAACCCCAAAATTGTAGCCATCAGAGCATTTCCTTTGCTTTTTGAGAGATTAGTGCATAGATTACGAAATGGTAAAAGGAATAGAACACTAAATGGTATAAGGAGCACAAGATTTTGCCCTTTGTAGTTCCCAATTCCAGATATGGTACAATACCTAATAACAAATGAAAATCAATGAATTCTTATGCATTTAGATTGAGAGATTTCAGCATCTTTACTGAAAGGTCATAGCAGTAACAAGCAACAGCAAGACTCATATGAAATATCCCAAAAATGTAGATCGTATGAGCACTGCCTTTTCTTTATGAAAGATAGTATATATTAAATACTAAATGTTAAAAAAAAAAAAAAAGACAAAATTTTTCCTTAGTAATTGGTTTTCCAGTTCCAGATTAAGGGATTGCCACTGCCAGTCAGCCACAACCAAAAAATTATTTTAAAAACAGAAAGGGGAAATGTCAAGACAATACACAATGAAGTAAAGAACACACCAACATGTTACCTAGCAGATGGAAAAAGACGGTGAGGCAAAAATTTCGGCACCTTTCCAGTTTTCCGCATGTCAGTGTACGGTAAATTCTTCACCACAACTATTCTCCACAAACCAACGTATCCTTCACCATCAAGAACTTTTCCCTCCGATGACAGCTTTTCCATTGTTAGTTCATCCATAAACATAACAAAACATACATTCTTCTTAGAATAGTCACTGATCTGCAACAAGCAGAACCTAGTAACATGACTTGCTGGAATACAAAGGAATACCACAACCAGAAAATCAAGACAAGGTAAATAAACAGAAGCATCTAAAAAGTCATCTAAATGATAAGAAATGATTGCTATGAACACTGTGTTACCAAGGATATACTAACACATTGAACAGTTTCACTGTCCACAATCAATAGAACATATTAAGCAACTTTTACATTATACAAGAAGATTTTTCAATTTTGAACCATATACAATCATACAGTAACAATAACATGAAAAAAAAAATCATATCAAAACTGAACAATTGACAGTCGACACAAAGATGCCAATGCCTTTTCCCCTTTTTGATTAGCAGCCAAATTTATATTTAATCAGACTAAAAATAGATTCAGGACATTCACAAATGCTCAAGAAAATCCCTCCCTCCCTCCACAGAAGCAAACATAAAAAGAAAAGAAACTCAGACTCGAATTCAACCTGGGCCGAGTCCGAGTCTGAGTCCAGGTCTTCAATCCCTGATTCCATGGCAACAGTCAACAGAACAGCATCAAATCAAGCATGGAACTTTGTTTTTCCAAGGATGTCTTTATTACCCAAACCACCAGCAAGTTAAGCTCATTAACCTCTCAATAGACATTACCACCTTCAACCACAGTATATTCGAGGGTGGCACAGTTCTCATGTAAGGTTTTTTTCCCCATGGACATGCTCCATCCATATTCTCAACAGAAGTTTCCCCGACACCCAGCCTATGAATGGAAGATATCAGCTTCAATCAACACACTAATCATATAATAGGAGAATTGCACTGTCGATAAATAGCTACCAATCAAAAAAAAGAAAAAAAAGCATCATAAATAGCTGAACAAAGTGCAAGGTAGAGATGAGGTTTATATGTTGGATCGAAGTGAAGCAGCCACTCAATATGAATAGGTTTCTGCAAAACTACATCTCACATTAGAAAGCAAAAAAAATGTCCAATGATCCAAATAGGGTAGGTAGCAATTTACCATTAAAAAAAATCTTCTTTTAGGTCACATTTGATGCATTTTATGAAGCATTATTTTTTGTTCCTAGAATTATGAATGCAATTTCAGAGATCAGATTATTTCAAAACCTGATTATGAAGAGGATAATGGTCACTTGTAATGGAAATTAAATTTACCTTCTTGCTTGTTGGTCTCCTTAAAAAATCAGAGCTTCCAAAAATGCATGATGATACCACGATGTGGCAGGTGTTCATGTACTCCCTGTCCTTTTCATTCAAATCAAATCCAGTGCTTGGGTATCCTACTGGTCCTTTCACAAAACCACAATGAAGAGTTTGGTTTCTTGCATAAAATGAGTTCTCCCTTTCTTGAAGAGTCTGATGCCCACCAAATCTAGGCTCAAATGTACCATGTTCGGAAATAATCTCCTCTCTATCAATATATCTTATAGAAAATTGTGTGAAATTCATAAAATCCTTGGGCTCTACAAGATTATCAACGGACTTGGCAAATCCAGCCTCACAAGGAAAATCTGAAACGTTCAATAAAAATAAATAGAAACTGATTAAGAATTTAACCAAAATAAATGACTATCGAGTTGGGCTCAACAAGATTACCGACCGCTTCCACAAATCCAACCTTACAAGGTAAATGCGAAAGGTTGATGAAAATAAATAGCAACTCAGTAAGAGTATAACCATCATAACTGAATATTAAGATGCACTCAACAATATTATCAACCAACTCTGCTTTTTCCAAAATAAATAAATAACCAACTATGTGAATCCAGCCTCACAAGGAAAATCTGAAAGGTTGATGAAAATAAATAGCAATTGAGTAGGAATCTAAGCATAATAAATGACAATCAAGCTCCACAACTGCAACAAGTATGGGTATACAGAACATGATGATTTCTGTCATTATATACTATGATGCCCGGATACGGATACGGGACACGGGAACGAGCGTCCGATACGTAAACTTCAAAATTTTAGGATACGGATACGGGTACAGCATTCCTAGAAATATATAAATATAAATATTTGGTTAGGGATTTATTTTAGGTGAAATGCTTATTTTATCTCAATTTAGAGCTCAAATATTACAAGGCCCACTGTTTGTTTCAAATTTTCAATGAGGTGGGCCTCACAATACAATCTCTCAGCATAGAAAAAGAGAAAATGAGAAATGTGGGCCAAGTGACTAATTGGATAAGTAGCCCAACATTAAAAAGAGAAGAAAAGAAAAATGGGCTAAGTGGCTGATGGGCTCAATAGCCCAACATAAAAAAAAAAAAAAAGAAAGAAAGAAACAAAACAGGCCCAACGGGCCCATACTCGTTTATAAGGGTGATGGATTCTTTTCTCCCCTTTCGTTGGCATCTCTAGAGCACGAACGAATGAGAAAAAAAAACGAAGAAAGAAGAAGAAGAAAGAAGAAAGAAAGAAAGAAAAAAGAACAGAGGAAGAAGAAGAAGAGGAATACCTGGCACCTGGAGGTCGAAGTAGCAGCAGTAGTCAAAGCAGCAGCAGCAGCAGTCAAAGTATGAATGGAAAGTAGTCGAAGCAGTCGAAGCAAGAGCCCTAGTCGAAGTAGGTGGGTCTCCTCCTCCTCCTCTTCTTTTGTTTTCCTTTTGATCAAACTAAGAGAGAGACAAAAATTGGCCAAAATGAAAAATCTGTTGAAATATTGGGCGAAAAATAATGCAAGCCGTATCCTAAAATTGGCCCCCCCTATCCAAGCCGTATCTTGCCGTTTCCTGTACCGGTATCCGTATCGAACCGTATCGGTACGGGTACCACAAGTAATTTGCAGTATCCGGGTATTATAGATTATATATGTACACATGTACTGATGTACTATGCCAGAAAGAAGGTGATGTGGTCTTTCCTGGAGCATTTTCGTTTGACAAGAATGCCCTATTTGTTAAAGGTGCCGCCCAGACCAAGTTCTCACATTCTCCCCCACCAGAAATAGAGCCGTCGTCGGCTCCGATACCAATTGTCACAACCCCGCCTAACTCAGCATGATATTGTCCACTTTCACCCACGTGTGCGCGAGGACTTACCAGGGGGTCACCCATCCCGGTATTGCTCCCGCACGAGCACGCTTCACTCCGGAATTCTTATGGGATCCGGGGTCGCACAACTTTAAAATGTGTCATGTTGAGTTAACACGATGTTTGACTTATAAGTCCGGGATCAGGACTTGGATATTTCCAATGCTGAACTAATGGAGACTCACAGTTGAAAACCAGTGGTTGACATGCTATGCCCCATAGTTAAGGGTGCTGCCCGGACCGAATTCTCACATAGCAGCCGCTATTTTGAACCATGATTAGAACACAATGGAAGAGGACTTTCTCTTCTTAGTTTTTCCCCACTAACAACTATCCCTTTTTCCCTCTCTTCCATTCAGTTATTCATTTCTCTAAAAACAGACTACCCTGTAATATCCCTCTCCTACAAGATAGACTCAAGAACATCATTTCTTCCTCTCTTTTGCATATTTACCATCACATACTAAAAAGATGGAAGTGAAGAAAGTGTGAAATCTATGCATGTCTTCACAAGTCAAGAAGATGAAGGGAAAAATCTCTCCCTCCATCCCATCCTCCATTGATACTCCCTTCAATACTTTTTTCTTTGGACCTTTACTCGGTCTTCTTAAACAAATAGTTTCAGTGTTGTTGTTTTAATCTGTCTCTAAGATCGTGATTGTTTTACCCAAAAAAAAAAAAAAAAGGATCATGATTGGTGTTCAAGTATTTGTGGCAAGGGCGCAGTCATCCAACTATATAGAGCGGGATTCATGTTGTTAACCTGATGTCAGATTTTGCAAAGGGAAGCAATGGAGATGGGATGGGGGAAGCAAAAGTGAGCATTCTGTTAAAAATCCTAGTAAGCATTCACGATGGATTTTTTTTTTTTTTTTTTTTTTTTTTTGTTCTCTTTATATTGCTTTCTGTGTTTGATTGGGTTTACTATGCAGGGTGATTTTCACCTATGGGTCTCCCACAGGGCTGCCGTGCCAGAATTTCGGTCCATGCCTTTAATTTAGGGGGTATCCCTTCTACAGATGGCATGGATCGAACGTCCCACAGCATTCAAATGCAAGATTCCAATAAGTGAAAAAAGTGCTTAATATGCATATGGGCTATTCCGTTCTTTGAGCAGTAAAGCATCTCTTCTTTTTTTTTATGTTGCTATCTCCATCTGTGCCCATAGTTCAATAAATCAATTTGAGGCATTGGAATGGATTTATGAAGGGCTAGGAAGCACCAAATCATTATGGCCAGTGAGTGGGCAGCACCGTCCAAGCTAATTTTGAGGTTCCTGGATTTGAAACAGAATAGCATATGAATGGTTTCTAAGAAGATTCATGGGCATCTCTTTCTACAATCTATTATCTTTTCTTTTCTTTTCTTTTCTTTTTTTTTTTTTGTGTGTGTGTATTCTTTTTGCTTCAAATCATTGACTAAGAAATAAGCCGTGTTGCAATCCACAACAAATTATTGTGCGGATGGATCTCTATTAATTTTGGCAATTAAATTATAAAATTTGGTGGCTTGCCATAAAAAAAATTAAAATGAAATCATTTTGAAGATCCACATAACCAAATTTTTTAGAGGTATTTTTCTTTATATTAGTAAAGCAATCACTGAATTTGGTGATTGCAGATACCACTAAACAAAGTCGTAATGACTTGTTTTAGATTCAATCGCTTCAATACAAGTGACTGCAAGAAATGGCACCACGGTTAAAGATATGGGATTCAAATTTAATTTCTTTCTACTCAATTTTATAGGAGTGTATATACCACTTTCACTCTGTGGTTTTCGCTTTCATTTCCTTTTTCTCCATCTCAAAATTTCCTTTTCTCGTAAAAGCTGACGTATCAGAAACTAAACAATGTGGTAGCTTTACTTAATCTTTCTCAAAACTTGACATATACAAAATATTATTGCCCTTATCATATAACTGAAGATTGCATCAATCAATTTAGATAAACCATTAAGTTACATCATGAACAGAAAATATTGAATGGTGAAACCTTACAGCAATTGGTTAATCATGGATAAAAATAGAGATTTCTCCTCTAATTTTAAGTTTTCACTCACCTTTTCTACTTGATTGAGTCAATGATTTTGGACAAACTGTTAATGGATACGGAAACATTAAAACATGAGCCTTTTCATAACACAAGTATCTGTTGCGAAGTGTCCGTTCCAGAAAACGGCCACAAAGCCCTGAGCAGTATCGAAGGTGCATATAAAATGAATAGGCACGTTCTTTACTGACATCGTCATCTTTTTATTAGTACTTTACTTCTCACAACAAAGCTAGATTTTAATACGGACATCAAACTTATTTTGGCTCTTTCCAGTTATAGACACTGTAGCCAAGTGTAAATGGAATTTGGTGTCACATTGACCAAATTCATACATCAGGAAATTTTTATCATTATACTAAACTTTTTTTTTTTTAATGTGAGGATTGGAAAGCATGTGCATGGAGAGAAAGTAGAGAAGCATGTAAACAGTAGCATAGGGAAAAGTCTCAACCTGTATTGATATGTCAGCAATGTGTGCTTGAACCACAAATATATTTGTGTACATGCACGCACACACCTGCACACACACATTCATGCAGAGAAATCATATGTTTCACCACAACCATAAAGTTATCGTCAGTTTTTTAAGGGCATATATGTCAGAGTATGTGTATCTCCATGCCCAAATTGACCATGTTTCTGATGCAAACTCTTTTGGAGGGCTTGTTTGGAATAGATAAAAGTGACTCCGCAAATGCGGTGAAGTGGGTTTCCAATTGTGAGCCAACACCGTGGAGATTACAGTTCCTTCTAATGAAATCAAGAAGCTGTCCTTTCAGTTAGATGATGTTTTCTGTCATGTGCTTAGGTCTGGCAAATTCTTTGGCAGACAGTATAGCTAAACAAGGGGTAGAAAACATGGGTGGCCCATGTTATGTAAATTGGTGCTTGTTTGGTTTGGTTGAACAGTATAATCTCTTATACCCACATTTTCTTATGTTTGCTTCCATGATGGTTCTCCTTTTGTAATATATTGGTATCATGTTGCTGATTAAAAAAAAAAAAAAGATAAAAAGTGCCAAAGCACGAAATTAGGTCTCAGAGAGACTCTCACAATGAGGAAAACAAACCACACAACAGGAAATTTTATTATTCCTACTCTATGTTTTCACTAGCTTTACACCCATATAAAGGAAATAAAGAACCTTAAAACTGAAAGCTTTCAAAAATAGGAAACTATGTCTAATCTAATCATATTTCTAATTAAAATCCTGATCACAACTGGTAAAAGAAATAACTCTTTTTTTTTTAAAAAAAGAAAACAAAGGTCTTTTTGGCCTTGAACATCTCTTTATAAAATCCCTAGATTTGGACATTGCATTTAGACCATGGGCCTGGCTGGTTTGGCCCATAGAACTTGCATCATTCCCTTGGGGTTGCCAAAGCGCTCGTTCTTGAGCTCAATTTCTATTTGTATCGCCATTGTATACATAGCATACTTGAAGCAATTCCTCCGTAATACTTGACCTCGGTCCTCTCTTTGGCGGTTTTGGATTCATACTCCTTGGTTTCTTGTGAAAAGGAGGATGACCCAGCTTAGAACCCAAGTACATATCCCCCTACGAATAAAAAAAAAAAACATTTCCGACCACACATCTCCCTAGAAGAAAACACTCCCAACTCTTGACTCCTACCCTCGGAGGCCACCTCAATTCTCCAATTTATTGCAAACTAGAAGAAGCAACTGTTACATAAAAGTGGCCCAAAAGATGATCACTTTCTCCCATTGTCATTTGCCCCGCTTTTTGCTTTGAAAGCTTAGTAGCACATGAATCCATATCAGCCATTACGTATCGGCTAACACATGAAATAAGGGCTGCTACAACTTAAGACAGATAATATCTATCAAACCACCAATATCCAGTGTGTGTCGGCGGATACCTAGCAGATTGACCAACATTTTGAACCATGCTTTCATATCCATCTCAAAGGAGAAGACAGGGAACAAGCATGCATTGTTTGTAAGAACTAGATCTCTTGTACAACCATTTCAAAAATAGAATACAAGGAAGAATCAAACTACCCTGAAAAGAAAAAGGGCAAGGAAGAATCCTGCAAGTGTGTATTCCTTTCTGCACTTAATGAGCCAGATGAAGATATTCTTGCATGTAAATATCTAGTGTACCACTTAAAAGAGGAAAACAAGAATATTCTTGCATACATTTATTCCTTTTCTGCAATGACTGAGACAGATGAAGATGCATAACAAATGCAATTGGGAAATCATTGAGAAGCATAATAAAGCTAAACATCATACAAATGCCATTAAAAGAGAGCATACGTTGCTTGCGCTGCTTGTTTTTTGTACGTACTGGAACCTTCAATCCTGAACCATGGTGTGAACCTGCATCAGAAGCCACTTCCATTTACTATCAGATATGCGTGAGTCCTAATTTGATAAGGGGGGAGAAAAGACAAACAATTTATATGATTAGATATATTCAACTACTCAAACCAGATAGATAGCATTCCAATAGGGCTCCTTGGGCATCATCCTAGCTCAAGCCAATATGTAATAGTGCCAAACAGAAGTAATCAGAAATCAGAAATCCACCAAAAACTGTGCCCATTCTTACATACGAAATAGTTTTACTAGTGCACAGTGTCTGTGACAGCTATTTTACATGGAACTTTTAAGCTCTGTTTCACAAACAACAACACCTCACCTTGATTCATTTACAGCTTTCATCAGCTGCACTGCACAATCTATAGTTGCAGTTATCCATAAAACACAGATTGCATTAAACCAGTTATTGCTTGATAGGAACATGCTCAAGGTAAACTTAAAAGAAGAAAGAGAGAATGAGAATTCAAGGGGGGAAAAGAAAAAGGTGAATGGCTACTCGTATTTGAACAAATTAATTTAGATAAAAGATGGCAATGATGATCTTTTTATATTTGAAAAAGAAAAAGAAAGAGGATACCGTGAAATGGCAGCTTGATGCCGAAGCCCAACAAGTAAATGAGGAAAAGCAACGCCAGAGAAAGCATCCGCTTAGTGAACCGACCAAGCTTCCTTCCTCGACGGGTACGGAGCCGCTCGTAGGACCTAACAACCGACCCAGAGATATCTCTTCTCTCCGGCAACACTTCGCTACCGTGTCTGTGAAGCGCCATGCCAACATCTCTTCCCCATCCACCCCACCAAAACTAAATAAAATAAAATACAATTCCAACCAATAAACAAATAAATAGGGGGGCGCTTTGATTCTGATAGGGCAATTATTATTATTGTTGTTATTATTTTTTTCTCTTTCTCCTTCAAATCGGTCGGTTTAGTGATGCAAAGCAAAAACACCAGATCTCAGAATTCATCAGATATTCCGGTCACCGATTCGCCGGAATAGCATGCTAGTTTCAGCATGTTATGTTACAATACTGTCAATACACAACAGAGAATGCTTCACATATGAAATAATAATAATAATAATAATAATAATAATAATAATAATAAGATAAAGGATATGAATTTTGTGGGCTCCGGCCACTCGACTCGAGCGAAGGAGAGACCGACGTACATTTGATTAGTTGATTCCGGAAGAGATACGGAAACGATGAGATTAAAAAAACAAAGAAAACAAATCAGCTAGGGTAGGAGGTAGGCGGTTTAGGGTTGGGGGTTAAGTTAGGTTCAGACAAGAACAGCATGGAAACGGAGGGGGCTGCGACAGTGAGGAAGAGATCTGAAACTTGAGATGCGTTGCGAGCTTATTAGCTGTAATCACCGTAAATAAATGGTACTGATGCCGAAAGAATTAATAATAATGATGATGAAATAAAAAAAAAATTAAGAGGATTTTACCCAAAAAAATCACTTTATTAGCACGTGTTACGTGATCAAGCACTTTAGCTAAATAGGGCGCCAATTAGAGCAATGAGGCCCAATTTTAAAAAAAAAAAAAAAAAAAATTTACTTTTACTTATTTGGCATATCGTGGGCGCCGACCTTATTTACACTGAATAAGGTTAACGATGATCTTGTCCACGAACCTTATTAGGGCTCATATCCCTGTTTCTTCTCATTTTTCTATTCTCTCTTCCAGCCCACCGTCGAGACTGACCTTGGATGAGTGACGAAGAGCGGTTGCTTCCATTTCTAGAACCACCAACCTTCAAACTGAACTCCTCAACTGCTTCTCTTTGCTCCCATCGTTTTTCTCATCGTCCGTGATTTCTACCGACACTCCACAGGTATCTATCTCCTTCCGTTTTTGTATCATTGTCAATGTTTTTGTATTTTTCCTCCCTTTTGCTTTCTCGCCATCCCGCATATAATATCGAAGTGCATGGTTTGTTATCTTCAACGTAGTATTCAATTTGTACATTGTTTGTTTGCATTGATTAGGGTTTGTATATTCCAAATTTAGGGTATTTTCAGTTAAGAAGGACGATGGAGGATTGGGGTTTATTTTAACACTTCCAGAGAAGTTTGAGTGAGTTATTTTTGTTTTCCAAACTTTAGAATGTTGTATGCAGTCAAAAGTCACTGGTGGTTCATTTGTTCCTTTTTGTGTTTCTTCATTTTAACAATGTGAATAGGTTCATATGCTAGGATTAGCCTCTCAAAATCTCTTCATAATAAGAGATAGATGGACCATTAGCAACTGCAGCCTGTAATGCATCAATTCATAAGTGAAAAAAAAAAAAAAAAAAAAAGAAGGATCCCTATTCAAAGAACCACATCCACATGAGTGATCAAACCATATCATCTCCTCCTCACATGACCTGAATATTGCACACAACATGTAGAATGTGAATTGATGACACATTTGTACTACAGTACCCACCATCTCTAAAAGAATTACACCACAACATTTTACACTCAGAGCTTCATCAATCAATCATCACCTCACTAACCAAATAGATCATTAGAGTTTCAATGGCTCTACACCATTAGTTATCTTGAAACTGGTACAAGGAACTTTCTTTAGCAAATAGATTTGGCATCTATATACTAACACAGTCTATATCCCCTATCATTTCAAGAAATCAAAATGAATAACTGGTTGTAAACTTGCAACCGATAATCTAGGATGTAAATAGAGAAATAAGAACAAATCTATGATTTCAATCCATCAGTGTTGGTTTTGTTTAGTTGGGTTTTGTGCTATGTGGTGAAATCAATGACAATGTATATGGAGTTTGGATTGATGAACAAGCACTTCGTTGGCTGATTTTGTTCATTTTAAGCTTTCCTTACCGCCTTGAATGATTGATAGAATGGGTGTTTTGTTTTGAGGGCAATTGAATGAATGGTTGGTTATATGTTTTTGCTATTCTTTGGGTGGTCTGTAAATGTAGAAATGCAGTTTATGGGTTTCATTTGATGATTTGTGTTTTGTGTTTTGTGGTGGAATATGTTTTAATGTGGACATTGTGTGGCTTGAATACCTGATACAATGGGTGTTTTGTGTTTTAGGGCAATTGAATGGATGATTATATGCTTAGTTATTTCTTAGGTGATGTGGAAATGTGGAAATGCAATTTTTTATCATTGAATGATTTGTGTTTGTGGTTGAATCAGTGTTGATATGTGCACTATTTGGATTGATGGACAATTTCTTGGCTAATTTTGTTCATTTCATATTTTCTTTGTGGCTTAAATGCTTGTTAAAATGGGTATTTTGTCTTTAGGATAATTGAATAGATAAATAGTCATATTTAGACATTATGGAGATATATACAGGACCTTGATTTTCTTAGGATTTGAATTATTATGGTGATGTTTGTGCTTTTATTTTCCATTTGCCTCTTGATTCATCTTCCATTATAGGGGAGAGTATTGGGTGCTCGGTTTTGGATATTCGGCTTTCATAGTTTATTCATGCTTGCCTTCATAACATTCAATGCCATCATGTCTAATTTGGATGGATACAGATGTCTAAAGAGAATACAAGCAACGCCGAAGTGTCCCGCAACGAGGCTAGTACCTCAAATGCACAAATAGTTGTACTTTTATACGAGCAAGAGCATTACATCTCTGCCGCAATCGAACGCGGTTTGGTATACTCTCTTCCACATAACCAATAATCAATTGAACTTCCTTTCGATCTATGGCTAACGTTATTCAAACTCTCATTTTTCTCGCAGAAGTTGGGCACATACAGATGCTTTCCCACTAACCCTGACTATGGGCAGTGGGACCTGAACAAGCGACAGATGCAGTGGGTTGCCGATGCCGGGTTGTATCATCTGGCTCAGATGAGGTGGATGATGATTGACCATGCATTGATCATGGGGCTGATTGAGCGGTGGAGGCCGAAGACGAACACATTTCATCTCCCATCCGGCGAGGCGACCATCACACTAAAGGACGTAGCATACATCTACGGCCTACCTATTGATGGTCCGCCTATAACAGGCCGGACATACACCCACTACGAGATTGATGGTCTCTGTCGAGAACTGCTTAGTGTGGTGCCTCAAAAGAAAGAAGACTACAATGGGGTCTCCCTCAAGTTCACATGGATAGAACGCATCTTCCGTCCCACTTCGAAGGAGTTGAGGGAGAAGGAGAAGCCGAAGCAAAAGGGAAAGAAGAAAAAAGGCAAATGAGAGGCGAAGAAGAAGACGACAGAGGCCGATGATATGTGCAGAACTCGGGCCTATTTGTTTTTTTTTTTTTTTTTTTTTTTTTTTTTTTTTTTTTTTTTGTGGCGGGACAGATTCTTTGCAATTCTTTAGGGGCACGAGGCCCCTTTTATATTTTAGAGTTGTTTTGAGAGTTTAGGCCCTACTCATGGGCCTCCGCTTGTTTAGCGAACCTCTACAGAATGCTAAACAAGGGTGTACATTGGAAAGGAGTCGAGAAGCGTGAGATGCCTAACCCTATCGATGAGGGGGGATGCTATGGAGAAGAAGTTTAAGTCTCTTTCTAGGACCCTCCAGCTTCTGCAGGTGAGCTTGATATATTTTTTCTTCATACTTTCATTATTTATATCTTAGTAATGAATCCCTCTCTTTTAACAAATTTGGGCTTATACTAGAATGAAGATTTATAGAAGTCTAAGTCTAAGCCATCGCTTAGACCATGACATACAGTTTCCTTTCATGGTTACATGGGCCAACCGACTTAATGGAATGACCCATCTTACGACTGTGAGAGAAGTGCGAAAGCAACTCAATTACCTCACGTCTAAAGAGGTAGAAAAATTTCATTTCAATATTCCAATAATTTTCATACTTACTTTAATAGTTCTAACTTACTCAATGCTTCATGTACAATTTGAGTGGCAGTCGTACAAGAAGTACGGAAATTATTTTTTGAAGCATGTCTCGAAGGCTGACAAAGCAGTCTTCACAATAGACTCTCCCTTTATATCATATTGGGTGTTGAAGCGTCACCCTACCCCTAGGGTCATGAGGCAATTTGGCCTGAGACAGACGGTGCCTCTATGCTTCGTCAGGCCTATCGTGCAGAAAGAAAATAAGGGGGTATCTATTATAGATTGAAGTCTAGTGCATGAGGAGGATGTGAAGTCATGGGAAGCTCGGGCAAACAATGTACTCAAGAGAAAAGGAAAATCAAAAGGCGGGGAGGATGAAGAAGAATACATGAGATGGTATGAAGCAAATACCATCATGCTTATTGGCCGTGTCAGGCAACGCGACGAGCCACAAAGGGATCCTCCCCCACAGCCCGATGCCCAAGCTCTTACCGTCCCACAGACTTGAGTATGACATTCACACCCTTTGCATCCCTTACTTTGCTTCATATTGATTTAGTTAATATATTTTCTAACGGGGTCCTTTCAATATGTCCACTAGAGGTCTCTCTCTTCCTCAACCACGTTGTACGGTCATGCGATCGTTCGATCGCTGCAAATGTGGACCTACTCTCCTTCATAACTTCAATTAAGAAAAAGGTTGAGAGATTTAGGTCCACATTTGGGACTACGTACCAAGACTATGTCAAGACATGTAGTTCATCCGCTGAGGAAGATGATGACACTCTCGTAAGGATATAAATAAATTTGAGCATTTCATTTTGCGAATTGATGAATGATTTTGGTGATTTCCTCACCATAACTTGCTTCATTTTGCAGACCGTCAGAACGCTAAAGCGTGCAAGGATTAAGGGGAAGTCCTCAAAAAACCCCGCTAAAAAGCCTTGACCTAGTATCGATGCTCCCTTGATGATAAATGATTCCCTCATCAAGGCATCAGCCTCCCACACTTTGGATGAGGAGCAAAAAATGAAGTTGATGCCAGCAACATTGAAGCAGCTTTTGGTGACATGGATGACATCCCTATCAAGGATCTTATCTCCGTCTCACCCGGTCCTCAAGGATACAGCACTCCGCCGAAGGTCACTTACCAGGCAATCATTGTATCCCCTATACAGGCTACAATTAATTCATTGATATGGAGGTGCAAGCACGTATCCAGGCTGAGGAAGATCCTGTATAGGTTTCTAGATTATCAACATCCATTGTCCCAAACGAGTTATGTTCTGACGGAAGTGGAGAAGGAATTGTTGATGGATTTCTACAAATATTACATGCATAGGTAATATTTATTGTTGAAAACACTTCCGTAGTAATGCAGTCTTTGTTGGATACTTTACTAATTCAACATCTCAATACTCATTGCATTGACAGGAAAGAGGAGCTAGATATGATAATCCCGTGCGTCGATTCTAAGTCCCTTAGAGATTTATTGGACGTGGGCACTTGGATGGACTCGAGTATCATATATTTCTGGTTTGAGGTGCTACAGGAAAGGTGCAAGGATGCATACCTGACTGACCCTAGTATATGCGTAAGTTCGATAAAAAATGAAAGCCACTTGTAATTGAACTCACTAGGTTAAATGTCCTAGTTGTTTGATGTCTAAGATGTTTGTCTTGCAGAGTTTCTAGGAAAAGGGTCTAAAGACTGGGGATGACATGGCCTTTGGGCCAAAGGGAGAACGTGTAATGAACCCGATGGAGTGCAATATTTCAGTCTACGTACTTCACGCTCACAACCATTTGTCCTTACTTATTGGATATGTCGATGAGAGCCGTTGGGAGTACTATAACAGTTCGAAGGGAGAGATCTGGGGCCAAAAGACTTGTGAAAGACTTGTAAGTACATAGTTGCTCTTCTCTTGGCAGCATAATGTTTGGATAATAAATAAATTTCAAAATTGAGGTATCATTCATTTTCACTATGTTTAGACAAAGATTGTGGCTTCAACAAAGATTCATGGATCACGGGTAGTCGGTGCCTATGATGTGGACGATGACCACAAAGACTGACATCCATTTCAAGACAATGGAAATGATTGCAGGTTGTTCGATTGTGCGTTCGTGGAACATTGCGTATATCGTCGTCCCATCGAGTTCATCCTGTCAGACATCCCGTACTGCTGGCGGAGAATTGTTATCGATATATTTGAGCAAAACTGGGTTCGAAATGCTTCAAGGCTTAACATCCCTCCACTCTCGGTCTTGTCCCTTGACTTGCAGTGAACATTTCCTTGTGCTATATGTGTTCTTCCAAATGATTTGTAATGTAATTTGTAATTAAAGTGTTTATGCTATGGATGTCGTGAATTTCTAACTGTAAACTTACAAGATATGCAGAATTTAACTGTAATTGTATATCGGATGTTGATTGAATGTCAATTGAATGTATGGTTTGTTTATGCTTGTATTTAAAATGCATTATTTATGTTTTTCTTGTTACACGTAGTTGTATTTTGATGTAAATGTCATAGTCCCAGCATATTTTTTTTTCCTTGTTCATACAACATCATCACCAACCCTATAGCACTCAAAATACCTGAGGATGCATGGAAAAATTACAACTTTTGGTTGGAAAATTAGAAAACCTGCGTCGATGATGACCTTATTTTACACTGCTAAGGTCATCACCGACCCTGTAGCACTAAAGAGACTGAAAAAGTTACAACTTTTGGTTGAAAATTAAGAAACTTGCGTCGGCGATGACCTTTATACTAATAAGTTCATCACCGACCCTGTAGCATTAAATATACTGGAAAAGTTACAACTTTTGGTTGAAAATTTAGGAAACCTGCGTCGGAAATAACCTTATTTTACACTATTAAGGTCATCATCGACTCTGTAGCACTAAATAGACCGGAAAAGTTACAACTTTTGGTTGAAAAATTAAGAAACATGCGTCGGCGATGACTTTATTTTACACTGCTAAGGTCACCACCGACCCTGTAATGGTTTTATTGGAGATGTTGTATGGAAAAAGTTACAACTTTGGTAATTTAAAAAAGGAAACCTGCGTCGGTGGTAACCTTATTTTATACTACTAAGGTTATCACCGACCGTTACTTGAAATTTTAGCTAGGGGTTGCCTAGAAAAAGTTACAACTTTTGGTAAAAAAAAAAAAAGGGGAAACCCTGCGTCAGTGGTGACCTTATTTTACAAAGCTAAGGTCATCACCGACCCGTACTTAGAAATTTTGCTACGAACCTCTTGGAAAAGTTACAACTTTTTGGCATAGATATTGGAAACCTGCGTCGGTGGTGACCTGACCTTATTTTACAAATCTAAGGTCATCGCCGACCTTGTAATCAAATTTTTCACATCGCTTTCCTGAAAAGTTACAACTTCTTGTTAGAGAAATAGCTAGCCTGCGTCGGTGGTGACCTTATTTAACACTACTAAGGTCATCACCGACCCTGTAATGAGATATTCCACATGCATTAGATCAAAATTTCATGCAAAATCGTTATATTGTGTACATGCATTACATCATCTTCCACAACAAAATATTGGGTTCCACACCTCTTTTCAAAAGAAATGATAAATTATACAAAAACATCCAAAAATGCAAAACATTGTTTCAAAAGAAATGATAATTTATACACAAACTTCCAAAAATGCAGCAAAAACCATTACTGTCATTTTAATAAACTTCCTATAAACATACATACAACAAAAACTATCCAAAAACATATCCCAAAATAAAAAAATTACATGAGCGGCCCCAAAACACAAAATCCATCAACGTCATTGGTGAACTGGCTGATTTTTACAGCTCTCACAGTTGTGACCCTTCTCTCTACAGCATGAACAAGTAACCACTCTTCGCTTGCGATGTCGATCTTCAATTCGGATCCTGTTCTTCTTTGGTCGACCCGGTTACTCAAAAGGATTACATGAGCAGACCCAAAATACAAAATCCATCAACGTCATTGTTGAACTGGCAAATTTTTACAGCTCCACAGTTGTGACCCCTCTCTCTACAATACGAACAAGTTACCACTCTTCGCTTGCAATGTCGATCTTCAACTCGGATCATGCTCTTCTTTGGTCGACCCGGTTGCTCAAAAAGATTACATGAGCATACGAAAAATACAAAATCCATCAACATCATTGTTGAACTGACGGATTTTTGCAGCTCTCACGGTTGTGACCCCTCTCTCTACAGCAAGAACAAGTTACCGCTCTTCGCTTGCGATGTCGATCTTCAACTCGGATCCTGTTCTTCTTTGGTCGACCCGATTGCTTGCTAGCCAATGGTGGGAGGACTCTCCTGGTGGTTAAATGTTGATCACATTACTTTCTATCACGGGTGGCATGAATGACATCGCTGTACGTGTTCTAGTACGTGCTTTGTGAGGTACTAGTGCTCGCAATACTCATATGGATTCATATTCCGCACTTTCATGGCGGCAACAGAATGACAACAAGGGATCTCAATCACGTCCCATTTGCGGCACGAGCATGACCTACGGTCTAGATTAACTACATCAACATACTCTGAAGATTACACTTGATATTCATTTAATGCCGTTACCCGTACCATCAGCCTTCTCGATTCTTCCATTTCTGTGGCTAGGTACTTCTCTGCGTACGAAGTTAGTAGTGAAGTGATGCTTTGTACTTGAGTTGGCCGTTTCTGAAAGAATTCCATGAGTTTTGCACGTATCTCTTTCACTTGTTTCGTAATCGGGAGCACTTGGGTGTCTTTTAGGAGACTATTTGTGCACTTTGCAGCATTGCTCATAAGTATGTCATCCTGCGTTCATGAGCAAATGTCGTTGCCCAGAACTGATGACCGATTGTATGGATGTAATTATATGCACGCTCATCTACAATTTTTATGTGGTCCATGCAAGCATCGTATTCACAAGGTCGGTATGCCCTCGACGCCTTCAAAACTTTCTTATAATGATGTGGTCGTTGAAAGCTGCCTTTATGTTTTCAATTATATGACGGCAACAAAAACAATGCTTTGCGTTTGGCATTATGGCTTGTACTGTTGGAATCAGACTTTTCTGACGGTCGGATACAATTGTCAGATTTTTTGGCTCACCCAACGACAAGGACAAGTGTGTAGAAAATCACTCCCAACTATCACGACACTCCACTTCAACAAAGGCAAATGCAATTGGGAATAGTTGATGATT
The DNA here is from genome assembly GCA_003546025.1 of Camphora micrantha. NCBI lineage: Eukaryota > Viridiplantae > Streptophyta > Magnoliopsida > Laurales > Lauraceae > Camphora > Camphora micrantha. The sequence goes on along the minus strand of QPKB01000002.1, from coordinate 80,861,229 downwards.
TGCATCATGTGTTACGGCCACCATTAGCACTCCTGGATATTTGTCACCAATGTGTGATCCATCCACCGCTATATATGACCTTAGAGAGGTTTGGAATGACCTTAAGCATGGACCGAAGGACCAAAAGAAGCGTCTAAATCGGTCATCCTCCCTGATGTCCAACGCAGTGTACGAACCGGGGTTAGTTCTATGAAGCTCGTTGCAATAGGCGACAATATCATAAAAGACTCCTCATACGATCCACGTACTTTGTACAGTGCAAACTCCTTTGCCATATGTGCTCTCCTGTATGTAATACGGGTCTCAAATTCAATCTGACATTCATTGATGATCTCCTTGGGCCTAAGATCATTATTGCATCGCACATTCTCTTCAATAAACTCTACTACTAGCTCCGCGGTTGCTTGCCGATGTGCAGTTCCCATAAGTGGTTTAGAGCAACAATGATTGGAATTATACTTTTGAACTCTCAAGTATGGACCAGAATCTGCCATGGAGGCATGTATACACCAGGGACAATCGACTCCTTTACAACTCGCTGTGACCATCTTCATGTTAGTCCTTTCGTGTTTCAAGGTGAAGTTGTTGTATATTACATACTTTGTTATAGCTCTTCTAAAAGCCTCATGATCGGAAAACTCCATACCTAGCCACATCTCCCTACCTGAACTGGTCCCTTCTTCTAGCATGACATTATTAGGGACCATCGCGTCCATGAGGGCAACTTTTGAAAAGCTGTCTTCTTCATTTCTGCTTCCCAACCACATTAGTTGCGGGAGCACCTATGAAGCTGTGCACCCTTTCGCTTCCATTCACATGAAGCAATTCTATATTGATTTCTTCGAACATGGACTCATCGTTGTCTGCAAAATAAGACAATGTTGTTGGGAATTTTATATCATGATCCTCCTGTATATCGATCTTTGGAAATTCTTTAAAAGGTGGAGGTGAGTGTAGTAGCACTCCCTTTAATTTATTTTCAGGCTTTCTAATGCTCGGAGCATCTTGAGTGATTTCGTTTCTTTCATGCTATAAAGACCTGCAATATAGAGTTAATGAAAAAAATTACTTTCGATCCAGGTTGAAAATGTTGAAATATAGTTTTAATTTCAGAACATACCTATTGCCATAGGTGTGTTGGAAATTGTCTTCATTGCATAGCCTTCTTGAAATGAATAATAATATCCATTTTGCTTCGCTTCTTGACGATTTTAACAAACCATTAATATCATTGTCATCGTCGATATCTATCAACGAAAAAAAAAATTGCCATTGTGTAGAAGGTACTTTAGAGTTATCTTATCGGAAGTTGTTGCCCAACTCGATGCTTCCAAAGCAATTTTGGACAGCTCCTTAAACATGACATTGCTCAAGAGATATCTCATCTTTTGCCTTCCACCCATGTACTGAGGATGATTGAGCTCAAATTCAAACTCACCATCATAGTGAAAGATTATTAAGTGCTTAATGTCTGACATGCTATTAAAACATAAAAAAAAAAAAAAAAACATAAATTACTTGGACCATCCTTCTCACGCAATAATGTATGGGGTGTAGATTAAATTTGTGAACATTTTCCTCCTTATTAGAAATTAATTATGTATAAAGTACTTTGAACAGTGCAAAACATAAATAGGGCTCCTGTGCAATGTATACCATAATCAATGAAAAAGACAATAAACAGCATACAGTGAAAGAGAACATGTATCCATGCATTGAATGATAGTATATGTATTATACGTTGTAAATAGAAAGAGGAGATTGATTTCTAGGGTTCCATCATGTGAAGAGAAATTTTTTTATTACCTCCTTTCTGTAGACCCTAACAATAGCAAGAGGAGATTGATACATCAACGGTGGAAAAACACACTGGTCATCATGTTTCGCAGATATACTATATTGAAGGAAGGCGGCTTCTGCGATTTTGGAGAAGTGGGACGAATAAAGCTCGAAATCGGATTATGTAGGGTTCGCGAATAGGGTCATCACCGACCTTATTCAGTGTAAATAAGGTCGGCACCGACGATGTGACATATTGGTAAAAAAAAATGAAAATTGGACCCAATTGCTTTAATTGGTGCCCCAGTTGCTAAAGTTCTTCATCGCGTAACACGTGCGGATAAAGTGTTTTTTCCGGTTAAATCCTCATATAAAACTTTGTCGTGTTTTTAAAAAATCACATGAAGATTTAAATAGGGAGCGGCTATGGGCACAGCTCCACTTGCTCATTGCACATTCTTTCTTTTCAAAATCGGAGCACTCCTTTGGAAAATTCCCAAAGTGCCCTCTCCCCCCCCCCTCTCTCTCTCCTTGCTCGGCCCCCACCTCGGCCCACTCCCTCTCCCTCTTCGTTTCGCTTTCTCTTTCTTCATCTCCCTGCTCGCCGCCCGCCTCCATCCGCACCCGACCCTCTCCCTCTCTCCCTCTCCTTCTCCATCTCCATCTCTCTCTCATTCTCCCTGCTCACCCCTCTCCCTCTCCCCGCCGTTATGTCGCTCGGGGTCAAGCAACAAAACGACAGATTCGAGCGACAGAATGACAGGGAGATGGAGAGAGACAGGGAGAAGGAGAGAGGAAGAGAGGGTGCGGGCAGAGGTAGGCGGCGAGCAGGGAGAGGGAAGGAGAGGGAGGGGCCGTTTGAGAATTTTTCACAGGGGTACCCGATTTTGAAAAAAAGGGATGTGCAATAAGCAAGTTGAGCTGTGCCAATAGCAGCTCCCTTTAGATATTTCAAAAAACATATTAAAATATTTCATAATTCTTTCAACAAAGTCCTCTCCATAAAAAAAAAACTAAGAAAATGATAAAAATACCCTTTTATGATAGGTTTTTGTCTTTTATTAACCTTTTTTCCTCCCCAAAACCAACCATTTTGAATTTTTGATTTGGTGGAGTGACCCCCACTAGGTCATTTGTGCTGAACTCCATCATTTTTCTTAATATAATTTATTAATAATATATATAAGGCCGGTCAAAAAAACACCCCCTCTTGTAAGAAACCGTTGGGATGCATGATGATCATACAAGTTTGTTGCATGAAAAGATGCATATGATACCCATGATACTCTATAATATCATTCTAAGTTCTAACCCCTTTTAATCTATGGTCTTAACTCGACAGGGAAAAGGTATCCCACGCTTTAATGATTTTCAGAATAGCCATCAAACATATTCCGAAACAAATGACTTGTTTTCTGTGACCTATTCTCATTCACGATGTGCTGATTTTTATTTTTCTTTTTTCCCCTTTTTTACACAGCATTGCAGTGTATTGAGAGCAATCATGAAGGTACACGGCCACACTCTTCCTGCTAATTGATTGATGATTAGGACTATAATCTACGGTCAGCAATATCATCTAAAAAAGTTTGTCCAAGCCATAAATACAAATTCCCGGTGGCCTGAATCATTTTTTAATTACTGGACTTGTTTTTCGACTCGGACATGACTTGGTTGATTCAGCCTTGACTTGAACAAAATTTATAACCCTAGAAATCTATGGCCCTTTTGTTTACATGGAAATTGAATAAATAGGAATTCTTTGGTGAGATGAGCTCCAACCAAGGTTTATTAGGAGGTGAGGGGTTGAGTAAGTTATAAAAAAAGGATATCTATATTACTAAGGGAATGTAGACTCCCTTAGTATGCCGACACCTGTCTGCATACATGTAGACACACGACAACCCCAATTTCCAATCATCTGTACGTCATCCACACTCTCCACTCTTCGTAACTGATCCTAACTGATGGACATATTGGAACCTCTCTCTATGATAGAGTTGCATAACTGATGTACAAATGAGGTGCATATAGTTTCCAGCGTCAAACCAAAACCGCTCTCTCTCATGATAGATATTTCAATCAATAGGAACAACAAGCTTTCATCGAATTTTCTGTGATAAGTAATCTTTTCTATATATGATAGTAGATTGTTTGATTCTTTCTGTGTTTTACAGAATCATTTGTGTTCAAATCTTTTCTCTGACAGAGAAGTGAGGGGAGTGTACTTGCGCAGGGGAGGCATATGGGGGCGCGAAGAGGCGGAAGAAGGTGCTGCGTGTGTGCCGGGGCTGCTCCTGTGTGCGTTAGGCGTGTTGGCGTGCGTCTGGCGGAGGAAAATGTAGCAGAGGGTGGCGAAGGTCTGGTGAGGGAGGCGTCCGGTAGATTAGTGCAGAGAGGCGCTGAGGGTGTGCTGAGGAGGGAGATGGAGCAAAAGGTGGAGGGGCGGAAGCCGGGAGAGATGGGCGCAGAGATGGGTGGGTTGGAAAATGGAAGTGGAGAAGGCTGGGTTGAAGGTGAAGATGAAGATGATGGAGATGAGGGAGTTGGGAGAGTAGGGGATGTTCTGCACAGGAGAGCGATTGGGAAGATGGTGTGGGGGTGGAGATGATGGTGGATACAATGAGGGAGATAATCAAAAGAGGAGAGGGTGTAGAGATGGGATCTGTGCCCTTGGGATCGAGAGGACTGAGAACTGGAGAGATAATGGTGGGAAGCGTGATGGGCCAGCAGTGGGCCACACATCAATGGAATTGATGGCTCATGTACTCAAAACCCTACAATTCCTCACATGGAGGGGCCAACCAATATAGCTAAAAAATGATCCTATCCGTATATCCGACTGTTACACATGTAGATACCAAGATTATCAATATTATCAATGACTGATTATGGGTCAATTATGGACCTAGCTAACAATAGGTACTGATTACTATAAGTTATACAATAATTGGGGACCTGATTTATCACAAAGGCCAGGCCAGACTGTGATTCTAAGGCCCAATTTTAATAGAGGCTTGGATTGGATAGATCTGATCGACTTGGCCTGACCCTAACCTAATTAGTGACAGCCATTTTCTTTTAATCTTACACACATGGAACCCACCATAATCATTGGTTTGGATAACCAGCAGTGGGCCACACATCAATGGAGTGGATGGCTCATGTACTCAAAACCCAACAATTCCTCACATGGAGGGGCCAACCCATATAGCTAAAAAATGATCATTTCCATTTATCCGTGACCACTTGATCATTAGCTTGCTCTATTACACATGTGGATACCAAGATTATCAATATTTATCAATGACTGATTATGGGTCAATTATGGACCTAACTAATAATAGGTACTGATTACTATAAGTTATACCATAATTGGGAACCTGATTTATCACAATGGGCGGGCCAGACTCTGTTTCTAAGGCCCAATTTTAACATGCAATCAATTGACAGTCTTTGAGAAATTGATGAAATCCTACGTATTTTAGTATCTGAAGATGATAATTTCCGAGGATAAAACCTATTTCTGGTCATGATTAAATTGACTTTAATTTTAATAGTCTTTTCATTATACAAATTATAGCCCTAATCCAAAGTAGGCTAGATCCAAGGAAATCTTTTTTTTTTTTTTCATCTTAGGAAAAAACTAGCAACAAATGCATGTGCTAAGTAAAATACTTTTTTGCCTTTTGCCCCAAATCATTGTGACACAATAACCATAATGGAAACATTCTTAGTTTTCTATACTAATTAGCAAAGATATTTAGGGTGTTCGAATTTAGTGGACCATATTCCTACCTCCAGATAAAACAACTTTACGTGTTTCTGGTCTATGCATTTAGTGGTTCTCAGCAGTTGGAGGTGTTATCCCCCTCGATCTACTCTCTCTGGGCACAAGACCTTGGAAAAAAAAAATATCACAATAAAAAAAATTAGGATCGTATCATCTATAAAAAAAAGAAAAAAGAAAAAAAAAAGGATTTCCATGTATACAGCGTGTATCGAATTCCGGCCATTGCAAGGGTTAGTTTTTATCTGTAGTTTTAACCAAAAAAAAAAGGCAAAGCCTACTTTTTTTTCATCCTCTAACTTCCGACTATACCATTCTATATTTATTTTCTCCATTTGCAATTCAATCTCCCTGCAACTCAATCTATTTTAACAATGGCAAAAAAGATCTCTTCATGAGCGGCTCCAACCAACATACATTTGAATATAAGCCAAGTGGTCTTGGGACATTTCTGGACATTTCATGTGCTAATGTTCTGTATTTTCATTATTTTTAATGACTCTGACAGAACTGCTATAACTAGCTATGAGCCCCTTGTTCTTGAGAAATTATATATCTATATATATAAATGGATATATTTATCAAAACTTTAAAATATATGAAAAATATAAATTTTATATAAGAATTAAAGTATACAGCTTTTACCTTATCATTTCAGTTGCCTCCAATATCTTAATTATATTTTTAGTCCTGGCTTGAAACAAATTGAGGAGAAAGTTTAATAACATGATAATAAAAATTACAATTTTGATCTTAACATATTAGTTAATGAAAAAAATAATTTAGCTACCTACATACAATGGAAAGTGTATTGTAACTCGCAAGATACCAAAGTTTGAAATGTACAATGCATTTTTTTTGGAACTCATCAAAACTCTAAAACATATATGAAAAGAAAAAAAAAAGGAAAAAAATGAATGAATGAATAAACAAATATCATGAAAAAGATGTGAAAGTAAGTCATAAATATTGTTATGTTATTTATCAAGTATAATTTACTTTTGGTGCATTAAAAATGCATGATAAAATGAAATTGTAATGGTCATCCATATTTACATATCCTTAATTGATTCAGATTCACGTATCCTTTGCGTATCCTTCATAAATTGATATTGATACATTTCTAATGCATGATAAAATAACCCTACTACGTAACTGATCTGTGATGGGGTTTTGCATTATGACCCCACTCTTAATGAAAACATCTTATAGATTTTTATCCACAAATTTAAAACTTAATCTCATCAGTTATTAAGAGATGTTTTCGTTAGTTGGAAAGGCATACACGTCAACCTTTCTGCATGTGTACCTCATAAGATCAAGTTAATATATATATATTTTTTAGAATACAAGATGAGGCATTGATTTTATTTTTTAAAAAATTTACAAATCTGCTGTTAACTATTTTCAGACCATAAAAAGAAAATTAAAATTTATATATTACATAAAAATGTAGTTGCCTGATGAGACCTCTTAACTGTATGATCCCACTTGGCCCAATTGAAAGATGTAATTTCAAATAGTGGGCATGAATATTTTGATTGATATTGTCTGTGTTCTAATTTGTACATATTTTGGATTTCTAGAGGTTAATGTAACCATTTTACAAGTTCAATTCAGTGTCTTTTAATTTCTATAATTCAAACGAATGTGTATATTGTGAACCCCATGTTATACAAATTAATTTACTTGCTTTATCATGTTGTTTTGTTGTAAATATGCCTTTTATTTATTTATTTTTACACGTGCCTGAGCTTCATTAAACTCCATTTACACCTCGCGTAAAAAATAAAACATTTGGAAAAACACATAAAGATCAAATTAGCAACAAAAAGAAGGACTCACAAGTCTACTAATTAAAAAAATTAATAAAAATAATTCGTATTAATTAGTGCATTTGGTGGATCGATGGCCCGTGCATTACACGGGGTCTTACTAGTAAAGATACAGATGTACTTCACTTTCCTAGGATTTGAATGCCAGAGTAATAACAGGGTATTATTTCCCATTTCCCTTTTATTCATTTTTTATTAAAAGAAGAAACCATTTGATAATCATCTTTAGATATTCATCTTCTTTTTTTCTCCTTCCTTTTTCAGCCACTTCTAAAAACACAATTGTTTGAATTATGGTGAATTCCATTTCCCTTGAAATTCTTGCAAAAACATTAATGAACTTACATTCTAAATCATTTTTCTTGGCACTTGAATTAACATGATATGCCAACAGGAGACAATTGATCACTAAGATAAAGCAGATGCAAAATTTTCAGCTGTACGTATAGTGAAAGAACAAATGTATACCCTTGAATTTTCAGGGGAAAAGAAGCAAATAAAATTTTACGAAGGGAATAATAGAGCAGGCATGTCCTTTCGCTTGTCTCTTAATAAAAGTTAAAAGGCGGCTCCAAAGTCCAAACTAAATTTTATGATGGGAAAAGAGTAGGCAAGTCCTCCTCACGAGCTCGTCTCCTCTAAAATTAGAGGCAGCTCCAAATTCTCACTGCCCCTCTGAATCTTTAGGAGGACTTTGTCCCCAATATTGTAGTCGTCCAAAACGTTGGATAACTCTGTGCTGCTTCGTACCTGCAAAAAAAAAAAAAAAGTAAATGAATTTGAAGATAAAGGGGCGCTATATTGTGTTTGACCTAAACTACCTTCATTTTTTGTTCGGACCAAGCACTTTGGAATTTGGACAAAATCCAGCTGATCACTTTGTGTTTGAACAATTGGGATGGATTTAAACCTTCTGTTTGAACAAATCCAGCGATGACTTTGTACAATGGAGTTGCATGCAGACTGTAAGCTTGGTACATTTATTGAAGGCATAGAATTGTTCAGTCAACCGGGGCTACCAAATTAACAACCTTGAACAGTCAAGGTGGTTAATTTAATCGATTGGTTCTGACAAAAGCACTGGTAATGCATATAGGAATATGTATTTCCCAAAGAAGTTTCAACCCTTTCTGTCTTGTCCATATCTAATGGGGCATTGGAGGAAAGAAATGGAAATTTGATTAAAGAAAAGTGAGGACTTACAGGCTTGCCATCTACTGCAACAATGATGTCCCCAAGGATTATATTACCTGCGAAGCCTCGAGTGGTTGGAAGGAGTCCTGCCTTAGCTCCGAGGCTATTTGCAGGAACCTGTAAAACAATTTAGAGAAAATACAGGCAAGTGATGAATGATTAGAAGTTCTTTCCCTAACGAAAATTTAATTGCAGTATCTCATGGCATTAAATTAATTTCAGGATACCGGCAATAGCTAATGCTTCAGTAAGGCCTAGTAGGAATGAGAAGATGTGATAAATCTTCTTTATACCTGAAGAACAAGAGCTCCATTTCGAACATTAAGTTGATTTGCGACCAGTTCTGGGGCTATTTCCACCTTCAAACCAGCACGAACAACCTAACATGGTTGAACCACAAGCCAGATGGCAATGATAATTATTGAGATGTCTATAGCTTTCTGACCAACATAACGATGATATAAAAACCTTAACTTGTCAAACACTACAAGAAAATCTTCTTTCACTTAAAGACTCTGGGCCTATCTTAATAATAGCTAAGAGAGCTTGGAGCAAAACTTCAGCCAAAAATCTTAAAACTGTAAAAAATCTCGAATGCTAACAAGCAGGCCCTTAATAAGTGTGAATATGACTATATCCAAGTAACCATTTCAGAATTTATATGCGAGAATAAAGGTTCCCATTTCCATCCCACCCACCAGGGATCAATCCCGGTGTGTGGCTTTACTCCTCTCCCAACTTGGCCACCGAGCTAAGTAAGCATCAAAAAAAAAAAAAAAAAAACATATCGAAGGCTTGATCAGGGTGTGAGAGATCAGGTTGCATGACATATTCACCTGACAACAAATGATCATAAAAATATCCGTAATCCACCACTTTGATCACTAGAGAAGCAGATTATTCAGACCAGTCAAATGACCAGAGCTAACACCAAACTCATAAAAAAGAGGGTTGAGTTTTTTACAGTTAAATATTATATTATGAGCCAGTGGCTGCACACCATGATCATTTTTTTAATTTCATGTTTTAATACTTAAAACTACTTAAGGGTGCATTTGTGCACCGGTATCTCATGTTGAGGCACCTTCTCTTCACAAAAACAATCAGGGATCAATCCATGTCTGTAGCGCTGATGGTGAGGGACTTGGATAAATGGGCGCGTTTATGCACGCCAGTTTCTGATGAAACGGAAACCCTCTTTCCGATTTGTATGCCTCTTAGGTGTTTGGTGTGGCACATTGCATCGCAGAAAAATGGTGGAAGCAAGCTTTTTTTTTTTACCTTGCGACAGAGGAAAGTGCAGTCCAACCCCCCTACCCCTTCTCTCTTTGGGATATCTGTTTTCACATAAAAAAAAAAAAAAAAAAAAACAGGTTCTTTCTTCCACAGCACTACAACAAAAAGCCCTAAGACTTTCCTTGGCTGGCTTCTGAATTAAGGACTAAAAGCCGAACATGATTTCACTAATTAACCAAAATTTGTTGTTTACTGCCAATAACTGACAGACAACTATACTGCAAGAATGGATACGGCAGAAAGAGAAATAACCACTAGGATTTTTGTTTAAATTCTCCCAACAAAGAGTAAGATGAACTTATCAAAGGAGAAAGAGAAAAAGATTCTAAATGAACTCACTTTGCCATATCGGATCAACTGTGGTACTATCTTAAGTACTGTGGACGATGGGATGGCAAAACCTACACCTGCCGAGGTCCCTGCCATACCAACTATAATCTTTAGCAAATTAATAAAGTTATACTAATTGCTCGAAATAGAAAGACATCCATTTCATGTGGAATCTATTTAACTGTAGACAATTAATAACATATCCTACATCCAATACAAGCTATAATTTGCATAGAGCACAGAAGTATAATTCAACTGGTGCATCCTCTATGTGCTTGTGTGTTATTCAAAGATTGAATTTCATGGCACAAAATGTAACCCAAGCGCTCCAACCATATAAGGAAACAAACATGATACATAAGCAACTTGTCTTAGCCAATTATAAATAAACGTCAATCGAGAAGTATCCACACACGTGTTTAGCAGCATATACAGCCAAGTTTCTACAGACAATTGCTCATGTAAAAAATGTCTAGCTAATAAAGTATTCAACTCACAGAGGATGTAGCATGCACACGGCAAACATATTCTTTTCCGCTTTAGCACCAGTGAAACTCCTGTCTCTTTCCTCTTTGGTCGTATTTGAAAGATTAAGGCTCCTCCAAGAGTTCTAGCTTTTGCCTGGTTGGCTGTTTCAGGCTGATTCGTAGGATAGATAATCTCCGGAAGCACAAGATGATTGTAGTTAATGGATGCCATACGTGTCTTAAGGAGGTGGAATCGCTGGATCATCTGACGTTTGCCCGCTCATTGTGGACCTCTACTCTCGATTGGTTTGACTATAATTGGATCTTACCAAACTCTGGAATCTCTGTATCAGGCTTGGAGTTTGGAGGTGGGTTTGGTCAAGGCTGGATTATGTGGAAAGCTTCATTCCTCACAGTCCTATGGTTGATTTGGAAGGAGAGGAATATGAGACGGTTTGAAGGGGGAGTCTTCTATGGAAGACATTATCTTGCACAACATTAAACTTCAAGTTGACGCTTGGGTTTCTATATTTCCCAGCTTCAAAGGCAATTAAATAGGCTCAATGACGTGTAGTTGGAAAGAAGTGGCCTTTTCAGCCCCTTGTAGAGCTCCTGCCCTCTCAATTTGGTCTCCTCATCCATCAGCTTTTCTCGAACTCAATTTTGATGGGAGTGTTGCTGGTAACCCAGGTCACTGAGGCGGAGATGGATGTGCTGAGAATGGGGCTTTCTCAAGCTTCTGGGTTGATTCTTCGGGTTCTTCTAAGCCGCCTTGACGTTTGACCGATGCTATGGAGGAGGCTATAGATTTAGCTTCAGAGCTCAATGTCTCCTCGCATGTGAAGAGGTCCGTCATCTCAATGGCTGATACTCTCACTAAAGAGGGAGTTGGGAGGATAAACAAGGTCTTTGACATCACCCCTTGAAAGATGACTTTACTTTTTGGAGGTTTTTGGTTTCCTTTCCATTGTTTTTGGATTTTTTTTTTTTTTGCTTCTCAGAATGTGTTCTATGCTGCTTAGCTTTTTAAACAGTTACCATTAAAAAGAAAAAAAAGAAGCCATCTGGAACCTCCCTATATAGGTTAATTGGCAGAAGTTCAAACTAACAACAGACTATTGGCAGCACTTTGCTGGCTCAGGCAAACTGCCATAAGCAGTGAAGTAAGGTTGTCCAAAATGGAAAACTCTGAACTAGAGACAACATGCTCATTGTGAGACCATATACAAAGTAATTTCCATTATATAAAGAAGACAACTCTTTAGTCTAGGGGTTGAATTACTGAATTTTCTGATATCTAAAAACTTAAGGGTAGCAAAAGAAAGATCAAGGTATGGAGTAGGGAGGTCGTTAGCAAAACTGATCTTGTGAGTTTTTTTTTTGAAAGGTATCTTACTTGTGAGTTGTGAGGAATTATCCAAGGAGATAGTGGTGTGAGACAAGGTTGAGGAAGAAAGGGTATGACTATTAAATCAGGAAACAGTGAGGAGTGAAGATGGTTAGTTGTGGGACCTTAATAGGGTGGAAGAGGTAATGTGGCAGCAAAAATCTATGGCACTTTGGCTCAAAGAGGGTGATATAAAATTAGAAGGACCAAGATTTAGGCCGGAAGAAGGGAAGGATGAGATAGCCTAATATTTCGAAGAGTTCTATTCCTGCAAAAACTTCATAGGCAGACGCTTGATGGGTTGGTGTTATAGAAATTTTGTATGAACTTCGGGTGTAGCTTGAGAGGGAGTTTGAGACGGAGCCAAAGCCTTGGCTGATTATGATGGAGACAAAGCTCCAAGGTCGGATGGATTCGATTTCTCTTTTATTAGTGTGGGTTGGGATTTCCTCAAAGATCTTGTGAGAAGGATTGCTATTTCAAAGTATGGTGAGGATGATCGGCATTGATTCCTAAATCAGTTCCTAGGCACCAAGTGTCAGTCTCTAGGTTGCCATTGCTAGTGCGAAGGATGTATCTAAAGTTAGAGGAGAGGTGTCTAGTAAAGGGGTGGGCTTTAAGGTTGGGGAATGGAGGTTTGTCCCTTTTTTGCTTGATGAATGAATAATCGGTTTGTTGTTAAGTCATTTTCCTAGATGGTTTAGGTTGGTCTCGATAAAAAAAATCCTCAATTAAAGAGTGTTATTTGTCTATAGGGGGTAACGTGTCTTGGGTAGTATCTTTTAGGAGAGTCCTTCATATGTGGTAGTTGAGTATGAATCATTGTTTAGTTTGCTTTCTAACTCTTCAAGATGGATGTATATGGAAGCATTTAACATCAGGGAAGTTTTCTCCTAAGTCCTTCTATATGACCTTGGAGGATTTTTCAGTCCCCAGTCTTTAAGATGCGCAGGTTTGGTTGGCTTAGCCCCTTCGCAAGTGGAGACTTTTACTGGCTAGCGGTAACGGGCAAGTTGTCCATGGCAGATAATCTAAGGAGGAAGGGTATGACTTAGGATAATATTGTGGACACGTGTTCGCTTTGTGGGAAAAAGTGGAGACATTTTTTTTTTTTTTAATGGCTACTTTCATTAAAGAAAAGGAAGCAGTACAAGAGAACTATATTGACTAGCGGAAAACCGAAAGGAAACCAAGAAAACAGGCGAACAAGAGACACCACCAAAGAAGGAAAAACAAGGAAATAGAAACCAAGAAAAGACACTACAATCCGACATTTAACCCAGCAACTTCTTTCCAATTTAGCAAGATTTGGTCCACTGAAATGCCATGGAAAATTGGATTTATCAACACCCAGCTTGCTATGGAGAATTTAATCCTTTCGCACAGAGATTCATAGTTCTTCTTCACCCCTTCAAAGCATATAGCATTCCTTTCCTTCCAAAGGGCCCAAATAACTGCAAGGAAGGCTACATTCCACATTTCCTTACCTCTAGGGTGGGTAATGGGAGGCTTCCAGGATGTGAAGAGATATTGGATGAATTTAGGAAAAACCCAACTATAGGAAAACCACTTTAGAACCGAAATCCAAACCATCTTGGCAAATCTGCAGTTTAGAGTAAGGTGATCTATCATCTCCTCTTCCAAGCACATGGGGCTGGCTTTCACTATGATCTTCCCTCTGCTTCTGAGATTGTCCATGGTTAGGATTTTCTTTGAATGGCTATCCATCCAAAGATAACCACTCTTGGCAGGGCTTTTATTTTCCAGATGCGAGCAAATGCATTCCTTGATGTCCCCCTCTTGGAAATTGCTGAGAAAAAGGAGACAGAGAAAGATCCATCTTTAAAGTGCTCCACAGTCTCACATCCTCTCCATTCTCTAGAATAGATATGCCATTTAACAAACCCAAAAGGGATGCTAACTGGTTCTCCTCAATCTCCTTCAGGTTCCTCCTAAATGCAGGACCCCACACTATCTTGGCTTCCGATCCTTGCTTGTCGAGTATCCAAGGCACATCGGAACAAGTTTGGAAAGAGATCTGCCAATGGGGTGTTGTCCGCCAAAACATCCAGCCAAAATTGGATCTTATCTCCAGAGCCTGCTTGATAGCTAATATTCTTCATGAAGCTTGCTTTAGTAGAGGTGATTCCCTTCCATAAGCCTGAAGCTTTATAGTTCCCTTCTTTAACCTCTCATCCATTTCTCACTCTTCCATATTTAGCCAATACTAGTTGTCTCCATAGACCTCCTGATTCTTTCCCTAGTCTCCACATCCATTTACCCAATAAGGCTTGATTCATCAGCCTTATTGATCGGAGACCTAATCCCCCTTCAAGCTTAGGCTTGCAGATAGTTTTCCAATCCACCAGGTGGAATTTTTTCTCCATACTTTTGCCATTCCAAAGGAATCTCACTGCAACTTTTCTATTTGGTTAGCAATTGAAGCTGGACCTTTAAAGATTGGCACGTAGTAAATTGGAAGACTAGATAATACTGACCTTATAAGAGTCACCCGTCCTCCAAGCGATAAATTATTAGCTTTCCACGTTGTCAGCTTCTTTTCCATTTTTTCCACCACCGGGTTCCATAGAGTTTTGTCAGCCATCTTCGAACACAGGGGGAAGTCCTGAGTAGGTAGTTGGGAAGGATCCCACTCTACATCCCAGAATGTCAGCCAACTGAGTCATCTTAGGTCCATCCATGATCCACCCTTATGCCAATCAGTTCGCTTCTGAAAAAGTTGATTTTAAGGCCCGATACAGCTTCATAGCATATCAAGATAGCCTTGACATTTTTAACTTGATCTCCATTGGCTTCACAAAAAATCAATGTTTCATCCGCGAATTGAAGATGGGAAATGGGATTTACTTCTGCTGCCATTTCAATGCCTCTATTTAATCCCGCGCCTTCCGCCCGTTTCACCATCCTACTCAACGCCTCGGCTACCACAAGAAACAGGAAGGGTGAAAGGGGGTCCCCCTGTCTCAGGCCCCTATGCGCCTGTAGGTAGCGCTTTGGAGTCCCATTTATCATTATGGAGAGGCAGGTAGAGGAGACACATTCATGAATCCACCTTCTCCATTTGGTGCCAAATCCCATTCTACCAAGGAGGTACTGAAGGAATCTCCAATCCACTCTGTCAAAGGCTTTTTCCAAGTCCAGCTTACAAATAAGAGCAGGGGTCTTATCCTTGCTTTTTGAGTGGATGCATTCGTTCGCTACAAGGACACCATCCAAGATTTGCCTCCCTTTAACAAAGGCTCCTTGCTCCTTAGATATTATACCGGTAACACTTCTGAAGTCTTCCTGCCAGAACCTTAGCCAGAATATTGTAGACACTTCCAATAAGGCTAATGGGTATACTGATTTCTCTCGGTGATAGTTCCTTTTGTCAAAGTGGAGACAATTAAACACTTATTTCTTGACAGAGAACTCACTTCACATTTTTTTGTATATCTTTTTCAACAGGTGTGGACTCTCTTGGTGCATACTGATTTCTCTTAATGATTTGGTTGAAGCTTGGAGGATGGAACCGTTTCACGGTTGGTTTAATGATGTGCATATGCAATAATCTGATCTATTCAATTAGAGAGGAGCGAGAGGATATTGAGGAGCACATCATCTTCTATTAATGCAGTGGTATTAAGGCCGGTTCAGTGGTTTGTGGTTAGGGAGGAGTTTGCTAATGTGAAGCTTGATGATATTCTTTGCCATTAGGGTGCTTGCACAAAATTTGGTCCAACTAAGGACAGAAAGTCAGAAACATTGTCTCCTCATGATACTCTAAAGTTTAAGGTCAATGGCGCAGCCAGGGGTAAGTCGGGCAGGTATTGAAGGAGCTCTTTGCAATTTCAAAGGGTACATACTATTTACCCTCTCCAACCATGTGGGAGTTAGAGATTCCAATGAAGCCGAGTTGCTAGTTCTTTTGGAAGCTCTTGGATTCTATAGTGGACTGGTGCATCCAAGAGAAGTTGATTGGAGAATGATTTGCTCAATGTTATTTCATGGGTGAATTTTACTTAATTGAGTGAAGGGAAATTCCAGTTCTTCAACGACATCAAATCAAATCTTTGTCTTCATCCTTCAGGAGGTTTTTAGTCATGTCAGGCGGACTACGAACAGTATATGGTTTATGCTTCAGCCAAACAAGGGTTTGATAGGACCTCTGCATTGGCTGCTTCTATTGTGTAGTTTTTGTTGGTGTTAGCTACAACGCTCTTATACCTTTGGTTCTTTATGCTTTTGTTTTTGGGTTGCTTGATGTATGGACCTTTCTCTTAATTGATTAATTTTTACAGTTACTGATAAAAAAGAAACAATAATAAAACGAACTTATTTGGTAGCTCAGTCATACTCCCATTTGTGACATGATGGGAGTATGGGACACATCTGACGGACTATTCATTTTCAAAGTTCCTGCAGTTACATCCATTCACAATTTTTTATTCAAGTTTCTAATGACTGTACATGGAGAAAATAGGCAATGAAAGTCAAGCAAAACAAAGCACGTCTATGCTTTTCAGTTTTCACTGCAAACTAAAGTCAAGTTTTTCCTAGCATATGCTACAAACACCAAACAAAGACCCAACTTCCGACATTTAAGTGAACTGAAGAAAATTTTCAAATTAAGGAAATGAATAAATGAAAGAAAATTGCTTAGAGTTTCTTTACCTGTCTGAGTAAATATTGCCGTGTTAATCCCAATTAAATTCCCCTTTGAGTCCAGCAAAGGACCGCCACTTCAAGAACCACCAAAATAAGAACTAATCAGATGCAAAATTATGCAGGTAAAAACATCGATACACAGTACTATCTTAGTATCTTGCTATTTACAACATTTATTAAGATAATGAACCCCAGTTTAACAATCCTAGCTCAGCCTTTTAATATAATTCCCCAAAATTTTTATTTAAATGAATGTAAATGAGGGAGAGGGGCATCCACAATATGCTATACTTTGTTGAAGCTTAGTGTGATTAGACTAACATCTGACAGTACGATATAGTGCATAGAACCTTAGGAAAAATAGTTACAAGAACTTATCAGTAAATAACTAGGTAGCAAGGAAGTGGACAAAGAGAACCAAATGAGAAGAGTCCGTAAAAATAAATGTACAATCCCAGACATTTACATTTATTTCCAATTTGTTCGAGACAACTTTTGGGGGTACTGCATGGACCAGAATTAGATTTGTGCGGCATACCTGTTTCCTGGATTGATGGCAGCATCTGTCTGTATGCCACCAGCAATTGTAACTCCAGTTTGACTAAAAATTTCTCGATTTAATCCACTAATAACTCCAACAGTTAAAGTGTGGTCAAAACCAAATGGATTTCCAATTGCTAAACACTGCTGACCAACTCTTAGAGCAGATGACTGGGCCACCTTGATTGGTCTCAAAATGTCTTCAGAAGCTTCCACCTAACAAAAGAGAGCCGAGACTAAAATAATGATATATTACAAAACAATTAACAGAAAGCATCCATGTCATGTTTGTAACAAAGGGAACTAAGACGTAACACTTGCTACATGCATGGGAAACAACATATATTTTATAATTACAACTTCTTGGCCATATCACATTATCAATAAGGGGCATGTCAGTGAATCAGACAGTAAATATATGAGACCTCCCATCAAAGATAAGGAGCATTTTGGTGACTAAGCATTAATAAAGCTTATTGACACCATTTAATACCATTTCATAGTTCATAAATTAGCAGGGAGATAAACATCTACCTTCAAGACGGCAAGATCCTTAGCACGGTCTGCACCAATCAACTTTCCCTCAAAAGTCTTTTGCAACCTTTCAACAACAATAAGAAATATTGGATTCCACTACAAGCATGCATAAAGATGACAAGTACCTCATAAATAAAAGAAACTACATTATCCATAAACAACACATTAATTTTTCAGCAGTCAATCCAATACTTAAATCCTCACCCCTCAGAGGCAAGAATGTTCACCCGTGCAACAACTTGGCCAGGGCCCGGATTTCTTGAAAGAGCATTACCAACCACTGGATGAAATGAAGATAAAGAATGGTCAAGTCACAGCATATCCATCATTCTCAGTATCCAGAAAAAGCTCAAAAGATATCATGCTACCCACCAACATTAGTACACCCAACAACAATGCTAAAAACTATCAAGACATGTTCAGCTAAATATAATTTCTCCTTAACATGACCTGGCTAGCTGTTCAAAGGGGAAAACATGACCTAACTTTTCATCAATAAGCCCACAATAAATTGAATAATAAGTGCCTCTTAAAGAACAAAAATGCCTCACAGAATTTCTTCACATTGATTAGTCAATAAAAAAGAATTGTAGTGGATGTATGCTTGTCAATTGGAGCGAGAGCTTGTAAAGATTTTTCTTTGAAGGTGCATGATAAAAACATGTCTACCTCATTGGCACTTACCATGATAATTTGTCACAATGTGTCCCTGTCCATCCCAAACTACTCCAGAACCATTTCCTTCAGGAACCTAAGCTCACGCATTTTCAGAGAAGATGTATAATACAATTATTAGTCACTAAACCATTAATATGAGAGAATACTAAGAGTTAATGCACAAAATGGCTTGATTATACAAAAATTTATCCAAACGAGGAACATTCCTTTTCATTTGTATGTCAGCCTGGAATCATCTTGATACTACATAATATGAATTGCTGGTAAAATATAGACTTCCATAAATAAATAATAGAAAAAAAAAAAAAAACTGAAATCACGGATAGAAAGCAGACCTCAACAACGCCACTTATATTAAGTTGAGGGCGCAATGTTACATCAAATAGATTGACGACAGAGTAAGTGTTCTTCTCAAAAAGTTTGACGATCCTTTCCTGCCAAGCAGACATGAATCAAATTTACCTGCCAGCAATGAACATGCAGGCATATAAACTACAGAGATGAAAACCATGAAAAAATAATTCAGACAGAATAAACATGAATACAGTATCTCAGAACCAACCTCAGAAGGGAAAAGGGTCTCAGAGGGGTAAACAGTTGGAGCCACTTTCTCAATTGTTACAGATGGATCACCCAAAGCAAGAGCTGCAAATGAAAATAAGATAGAAGCGATGTACATAGCATGCATGAACAAGCGTTAGTGCAATACCACATAAGAGTAGCACACACAAAAAAGATTTAATTCACTGGGATGCACGTGTAGACATATAAAAGAACATACATAAAGACAATTAACATAGAGAAATGATGCATGCAGACAACACTATGGTGCTAGGCGGCTGTAATCTGATTTAAACCCGCAAGGCCCACATTTGTTTGATCCAAATCACACACCTTCCTATGTGAAGTCAATGTCCCGAATTTCACTCGAATTGGATTGGTATACACTGCTAGATAGATCACGTGTAGAAAACATAACTATATATTTCAGACATCAATCCAATGGGGTGTATTGCTTTCATAGGACTATAGGAGTTAAATTTGGGATAGTGCCTGCACATAGGTGGGAGGACGTTTTTGTAAATGAATAAGTTTCAAGGGCTCTTATGTAATTGTTACAAATCACAAGGGTATTTGTAATTTCTGAAAGTACGAGAAATTAGTAAATAGAGATGGTTCGCCCAACCCTAGAGGGTACGACCAACTCCTTACCAACTCCTCCTTTTCTTCCAAATCCTCTTCCTCTTCTCTATTGCTTCTCTTTTCTAGTCTAGGGTTTTTTCTGATATCTCTTGGAGGGGAAAAAAACCTAGCTTGCTTAGCAATGGGGAATTTAACTATGGGGAGCTATATGATTTGAGTGATTTGGATGAAACAAAAATGGGCCCTGCAAAGGTTTAATCAGATTACATCTGTCATCCCTTATCATCAGTAAACGGCAGTATGAGATCCTTTCTCATTGGTATATATATGTCTATCATGTGTGGTGGGGCATATATACAAATCCGCAAACATATATACACATAGCTTCATACACCAAAGAGCAATACTCCATTAGCTTTATGCTATTTTGTGGAAGCTTTGGCTAGAAAGGAATAATAGAATTTTCAACGGTAAAAGTAAATTAGTAGTGGAGATTGTTCTGTCCATTGTTTGGACTGTCTCGGAATGGGCAAGTAATGCGCCTCAATTTCTTGGGGTTCCTTTGAAAGATCTTCATTGATCATGGGCGGCTTGGTATTGAAGGGGGGAGGCATAATAAAATGGTGCATAAAATCAGTTGGCTTTCTCCTTCAGAAGGTATCTTAAAGCTGAATTTCGATGGTAGTTATGTTAATCAAATTTGCATGGAAGGAATTAGAGGTGTTATTCAGGATTGTTCAGGTCAGGTTGTGAAGAATTTTTTAGGTCCTATTAATTCTTTGGATGCTAATGGTGCTGAAGTTTCTGCTTTATTGGTAGGTTGTCGAGAATTGTGGAAGTTGGGCGGTTATAATGCTATCATTGAAGGAGATTCTTTTTCTGCTATCTAGTGGGGATCAGGAAAATCTTCTTTCCCTTAGAGATTGGCAGATCGGGTGTAGGAAGTGCAAGATATTTTTTCTCAATTGCATCTTACTTTTAATCACATCTTGCAAGTTGCGAGAGGCAAATGCTATGGCGGATGGTCTTGCTAGGGAAGGAGTTTTTCGGTTACACGTTTCTTTTGATGTTTAATTTTGTCGTATGATTTCTTTATTTATTTTTTTGTTGGTTGTTTCCCTCTTTTTTTTTTCCATTTTTTCAAATAAATTTACTGTTATAAAAAAACATACTCCATTACCTATGGAAGTTTAAATTATGCAAGAATAGAAGTGGAGCCCATATTTTATAGTTACAGAAATTTAAAGTTATAAGGTCATGGATTTTTCTTTTTGTTTCCTTTCTTTATTTAAGATATTGATGGATATTGGCAAACAGAAATTGAAGGGACATTAGTCACATGATGTCCACCAAGATAGTGGACCAGGAAACTAAATAAAGCTTCTATCACGAAAATGTTGAGGCACTTGATATACATGTTATATGTGGACCCACATCTATGCAGTCCCACATGACCACACACACATGCACAAGCACTCGCGCAAAAAGATTTGTTTCCTGGAAGGCTTGGACTATGAGAAATTCTAAACAAGGTTTCCTATATGGGGTTAAGGTTGTTGGCATAAGTATTTCCTTTTGGAAGCCAAGACTCCCTGATGGATTAGGAGTGTTTAAGGGATCGTTATATTAGTATAGGAAATACATGGTTGGTCCCTTTTAATCATGAAGAGGGAAGCCATCAACCCTATAAAATGGAGAGGTATAAAGGAGAAGATCCAAACTGGGAAAAGGAAGATCCTGATCAGTAAAGATAATGGCTCAGGTGAAATGTTCAAGTATCCAATACAATAGGGCTTCAAGTAAGAACTTTCTTTACACTGCTGTTCATAATCTATTTGCACATTGTTTTGTGATCTTAGATATTCTCTCTAAGCATGCATCAATGCTAATTGCTAACAATACATACATATATACATATATGAGGCATAGATCTCCTAAGCGAGATAGTGACTGAGTGAGATCCTAGTGGGTCCCATAGGGATGTGGCGTAAGTATGGAAAAGGATCTGAGATGGGTGAGGTAAATCAACCCCAAAAAACCCCACCCCCACAAAAAAAAAAAAAAAAAAAAGTTGAATCCAACGATAGTATGTCCAAATGGTTCATACTATTCGAATGGGTCAAGATGGATCTAGTGGCAATTCAGGGCAGGAGGAAAATAGTCTTCCTCAGGAGATCATTTGTGTGTCTAGTTCCTCCTTTGATGCCCTTCCCTTGCCAACAAATACACCGATGAATTAGTCAAATATTTGGACTAGATTCCCTAGCCAAAGCTTTAATTTCATTGAGCACATAATAAACTTTTATTGTTCTTTTGTCTCACCTTTTGCCAAAGAGATTATATTCCTTGACTCTTCCTCTGCAAAAATTGGGCCCTCAAATATTGGTTAAAATTTTTCATCCCCTTGTTATTGATTGATATCTATGCCCAGCCCAAATCACCAATACCAATCAAGCATGAAAATGTCAAGAAAGTCTTCCCTTTATCTTTCTTAATGGTTCCCCCAACTGGGAAGGACCCTGATTCCCCACTGAGGTTTTTTTTTTTTTTTTTACATTCCCCACTGAGCTTCTATACATATTAAAGTAGTATTCTCCAACAATGGAGGGGCCGTCCCTCTGGGTCATAGTTTTGAAATTTGAAATCGTATCACAAATCGCTCATACCTATGAATCGAATCAAATCGTGAATCGTAGGATTTTTTATTTTTAATAAAAATAAAAAATAATTACAAATTAAAAAAATAAAAAGGTAGTTATTCATAAGCATCCAATTTCTCATTTATAGTAGCATAAATACAATGACAAATAAATCTATCATACAATCATATCAAGAACATCATGACAGATATTATTAAATTTAATAAGTTTAAGATATCAATATATATGTTGTTATCTTTAAATCAAAATATAAAAGTAAAAATAAAATCCAATAATAAATCAAAATATAAAACTACAAATAAAATCCAAACCATAATCTTACACAGTAGGATATCTCTGGAAGTTAAGAAAGTGTTCATGAAGAATAAAACAAAAAAAAAATATTTTAAAAAAAGATATAGACAAACACCATATGCACAGTCGAACGCTTTAATTAAATACAAGTTCTTTATTTATCTCTAAAACCTCCCCAAAGCCGTGAATATTCTTAAGAGGTTTTGTTAACTACTTAATAACTTTAAAATAAAAAACGCAAAAATAAAGAAAAAAAAAGTTAAAACATTGTTCATATTAATTTAGTGGTTGTAGTTATTCTTGCTCAACCAAATCGCTTGAATCATAAAATTCGATGAAACGAGTATTGAATCATAAGATTCACACCTAAATCCTATGATTCATTTGTAAATGGGATTCGTTGCATAGATATGAATTGTTTTCCTTAAGATTTGGGATACGAAACATAGGATTTTGATAACTAGGCTCGGGGTAACTTTTATCAAGCCCATGGACCATCAATTGAAACCGACCAATCTCTTTCCAATTACAATGAGAATTTTATCCTTGGCAAAGACACATGCCCAAGGATATCCTTTTCCTTTACGTTTTCTTTTGTTCCTCAAACAACCTCTAGAAGGCAGTGCAAGTGGTTACATTTTCCATAAAATTTGTGCTTCATACTTGAAAGGACCTAGCAAACACCGTCCATGAGGGATAGAAAGGAAGTGGGTAAGACATATGATATAGACGAGGGCAAACGATAAATACCACAAATGATGAAGGATGTTACAATGCACAAGAAAGATGATCCACAAGTTTTCCTCCCTCGGACTTGCAAAACAAATGTTGGCAGCGCTGCCAGCGCAACATTTGCAGGATGTCAAGTGATCAAGGATTTTGTTGAAGTATGCCTTAACCTTGAAGGGGAAGACGCAAACTACCATGCGCGGAAAAAGGAGATGAAAGTTTTTTTATCAAATTTAGGAATATATGAATTTTCTCAAAAAGATAATTGACTATTCTTCCAAAAAAAAAGAAAAAAGAAAAAAAGAAGGGGGATGTCAAACAAGAAGGTTACAAGATGGACTACATGGATCTGCCTCCAAACCCAAGTCCAAAATCGATTTGGATCCACTAGCTTATATCTAATCGATAATTTGTATGTCCTCACTCCTCAATCAAGTGGATGACGTAAATAAATTCTTTTATTATCTTTATTGATATATATTTTCATGTTTTTATTAATGAGATGAATGCCTGTTTGATTGGTGGTTGCACATGATTAATACAAAATACCATTCAAAAAAATAATTAATACAAAATGATATGATTGTTCATGAGATGAACAAGAGCCCTTAAGTATATTAAATGTGATCCATGTGTGTGGATGACATTCACATGCAAGAGACATTGATCACAACTCTTATACTTGAAGCATTTCACAACCAGTGATGAGACTAGGCATCTCATCTGAAAAGGTTGTAACGCTGCAATTACTATGAGATAGTATGGTTTGTCTCGACCATTAGAGTAAAAGACTCTGAATTGTTGTGCTAGTGCATTGGATGTACTGAAGGACCATGAGTAGTACTTTATGCAAAACACTGGCTTTAATTAAGGAATGCTCTCATAATTTCCAAGCAATAGGCTTTCAATCCTGAAAGAGTAATGGACTCAAGTTATTGCCATGCATTTACTTTAACTTACAATTGAGTGAGGCCAACTGTAAGTCAACACCTCGGTATCTTGGGTAGAAGATAGTGGGACTATGGGAACATATATTCTCAAGATGGAATCTGTTCTAAAAAAAGAGAAATATCCCCTTGTGCTGATTAATGGAATTTATAGTCGGTAAGTGCGCACCCGTTCTAATTAAGAGTTAATCAGATGGTATCGATGATTAGTGTAATTAATTGAGTCACAAGGATAATAAAAGGTGGATCCAATTTGGTTAGACAGTTTAATTCCAATGGATCCATGGATATAATTGATGGAGGGGCCTGCTTTAAGTAATTGGAAAGATTAAGGTCTTTTTGTAAAATTCCTAGGATTGGAGTGCAATTGCATTTATATAGTGGAGTTATTTGCAATTAATTATAGGTCAAGAACTCACATGAGATGTGGAGTCCAAATGTTTCAGTTGGAGCTAGATCCAAGGAATCCCTAGTGGTCCACATGCTAGCTCTAAGAAAGAGAGTTATAATCCAACAGTAATCATAAGAGAAAGAGGAGAAGGATTCATAAGAGAACTCAGAGAAGAAGTCTCAAAAAGCATAAATAGCCCTCTAGGGTTGGACCTCCACTATCGCTATTGGACTTTTTTTGTGGCTCTCTCCTCTCCTCTCTTTTCTCCTCTGGTGTTCTCTACTTGAGTGCTTTGAGGAATTATTCTCAATTGAGATCTCACCATTCTCTTTGAAAAGTTCTCTGCGATTGGGTCATAGCGTGGAAGATCACAAGGCCTTGGGAGCTCATGTCTGCAAAAGGATTTTGCAGAATCAAAGATCAAAAACTTGATTTGAGCACAACAGAGCTCCTCAGGTATAGATCTACACCAAGTTATTTTTTGTGGATCTAGTTTGATGTTTTGTTCAGATCTATTTTTCTCGTATAGGTCTGGGATCTTAATACAATGAGATAAGGGTTTTTAGATCTTAGGGATTGGGTTCTTGGCCTTTCGGGTGTATGATCCCTACATTAAGAAGGTCAAAGTTTTTGAAATCATGTCTGGAAGGCCCACCTACTTCCAACACTAATTCCATCCAATAAATAGTGGTTCTTGGAAATCTGCGACTATTAAAGTTTGATGGCCCAAGCCCAGGATCCAGGTCTCTCCTGCTTGAGAGTTTGAAATTAAAATTGGAACCAAGTCAAGCCTATCGTACGTAAAACTGTATCTAGACCCACCTTACTGAAACTTAGACCTATGCCAAATACAAACCCATTGATAAACCTGCTCACAAATCCTTCCTAATAATCGAAGGGGATAACCACCTCACTCACCAAATCATTTCAATCATGATTTTCCATTATAAGATAGGTCTACATGGAATGTGCAGTTGGACCCAAGCATACTTCCCTGAGCTATCCTCTGTCTGCTTATAGATCTATTTGCTATGTGAGTTTGTCAATGCCATTGCCAGCCCCTTGGTTCGGCCCGCCATAATTAGAGGAGGTCTTCATTAGTATGGTGGAAATCCCTTTAGTTCATATGCCTCGATGGGACCCTGTTTACTTAAGAAATGCTATCTTCTTTTCTTTTTTTTTTTTTTTTTTTCTTTCTTTTTCTTTCCTCAAGATAAAAGTTAGGACATATGTACTGACCATGCTTCAAAGAATTTGTTTTGATTAAATATAGGAAGAAAGAATTGAAATAAAATAAACAGTTTGGAAAGAATAGAATAAAAAAAAAAAAGAGGCATAAGTAGATGCTTTAGACCAATGAGTGTAAAGAACAGTGCAAACCTGAAAAGTACCTTGATGGATGAGAGCATAAATAGATAATCCAAGTTGCAAACAACCGACGAGTAGTGAAGGGAGTTCTTTTGCATCTTATTTTGCCTATATGTTTAGGACAATCTTCAGCCAGCCTAGAAGCACCAGAAACTCATATTGAGATTTGGGAAGGCAGCGACAAAAGGGAATATCCATCGCATAAGAGATTTATATATATATATATATATATATATGTGTGTGTGTGTGTGTGTGTGTGTGTGTGTGTGTGTGGTGGTGGGGGGGGGGGGGGGGGGGGATACATGAGATGCTTCCGGGAGATATCTGTATTCAACTAGTACTCTACTCTACTGGGAATCCAATGAAGTACGGATCAATCAAATTGACCAAGCAGTCTTAAATGCGGGGGCCAAAAATAAAAAAAATAAAAGATGAATAAAGCATAGCATTTTTCAACGAGTCAATCGAGCTAGACCAGATAGATAAAATGATGAATGGGCAGAGCTCAGCTGGCTCGTGACTTTTGAGCGCTCAGCCTCAGCATGGTTTTTACTATTATATTGAGCAGGGTTCTCACTGCATTGTATCAAACTTTTCTTACAACTCTGACAGGGACTGAGGCTGAGGCGCTGAGCATCTCTAATTCAAATCAAATCAAATCAAAAGGTGCAAGATACATATATTAATTAATACTTCGACTTTGACTGACTGACTGAGCGACCTCTTGGGGGAGAGTGAGAGTGAGACGACGGGTGGAGGAGAAGAAGCATTCCCAGTCCCAGTCGGATACATTTCCGATTCTGTGCGGTGATGATAAATCGATGATGAAACTCCATTGAACAATATCTCTCTCCGACCGAATAAGCAGCGCCTCCTCCTCGGGTGCGGGGATGATTGAAATTGAAGAGGCCCATTCCAAGTGACAACTTGCTTCATTTTCTGCATGCGAGCCAACAAAACAAACTATATCTATCTGTCTGTCTATGTGAGGAGAAGTTTTTTTTTTTTTTTTTTTAAATTTTTTTTTTTTTTTGGGGGTTGGCGGTTGGGGTTGGGTCGGGGGGGGCGGTGGGGGAGTTGTGTGCGGTGTGTGCGGCGGGGAAGGTTCTTCTTTGTTCTTGGCGGAGCAAGAAGCAAGACAAAGGAGGAGAGACTAGAGAGGGTCTAGGTCTAGTAGGTCAGCTGGTCTTAGGGTTTGCGTTTTGAGCAGGATGGAAGGGGTACAGAGGGAGTCTGGGGGTTCAGGGCCACGCTCTCCCTCCTGCTGAGAGCTTCACGAAAAAGATGATGGATTATGTATCATGGGGATAGAATTTCTTATTTTCTACGGGCAGGCGCTGGCGCTCTAGCAAGGATGAAAATGAAATCGGACCGCATATATCTGGAGCGAGGTGGAGCCCGGATTTAAACCCCACTTTCAAGTTCAACTATTTGTAATGGATTGATTTATTACTTTTCATCAGAATGATACACAACAAGAGTCTAATGTGAAATGGGTTTATTTACTTTTCATTAGAATGCCATACAACTGTAAGTACTAAAATAAAGATAAAACGATTATTTAGAACAGTTTGAACTCACTATAATAAAAACTATTATTTCTGTATTTTAACTATCTTTAAAGAGTTTTGACTACTTATGTGTGCATGAGAAAATGTTGGGCTTTCCTTTTTTTTTTTTTTTTTTTTTGCAGTTTTTTAAAAATTTCCTCTGATATTGTTAAAAGTTAATTTTAAATGGTTATTGTAAGTGTCTAAAAATTACGGACTTGATTTAGTGGGTTTACCACGAAACTCTTGGGAAAGAAGAGGACTTCGAAGGCCTAAAACAGGAGAGAGATAGGTAAGAGGCCTTGGCTGTGGTCAGCCGAAGGCACTCCGACGTCTAAGTTAGTATAGTTACTGAACGAAGGGTGAGTAAATAGAAAAGAAGAGAGGGCTCATGATTTCTTACCCCTTGCTTGCTTTACCTTGTGCAAATATATAGGTGTTGGCTTCCTCACACCCTTCCTTAGTGGGAGTTGGTGGATGCATAGTCCTATCAGATTATACTTTTTTCCCATAGTGGAGGTAAGTAGAGGTTCTATCTCATCAGACCATACATTAACCTTCTATATGATTGCTGATGCGACGGCTGATTAAGATCCACGTCTTTTCTATACCCGGCGCCCATCTTGTCTGTTAGAGCGTAGCCGTAATTTCATTAATCTTTGATTGATTGATACAACGCCCACCTCGGTCGGCCGAGCCGTTGGAAACCTCACTATGGATTCGCCTCGGCATCCTTGCCGAACTGCGGATTCTCTGTATTTGCCGATCTATATAAGAAGGGAGGGGTCGGACAGAGGTGAACTTCAGAAGCCGAAATCAGGATAGGCTAGCGAAATCAGGATAAGCCTAGCCGGTTCTGGATTCTATGCTTACGAAATTAGGGCTGCACAAAAATAACTGTAACCCGCCAACCCGCCCGCTCCGCCCCGCCCCGCTACAAGTGGATATACTTCAAAACCGCATTTAGGCGGGTGGGACGGTTTCAATCCGTACTAATGAGCGGGCGGTTACGGTTTGATATTTGAGTAGGCGGTTTCAAACCGCCCCACCCGCTCATTATTAAAAAAAAAAAAAAAAAAAAAAAAAAAAAAAACCAATACAAGTGCAACTCCCCCATGATCCTAATGCAACTCCAATACAAGTCTAGATTATATTATATGACAGTTTGACGACCTTACAATTTTATCATTAAACTAAACATTAATGTTTATTATCTTTTATCAATTATTATTCTAACTTTTTTTTTTTTTTTTGTTCCAGGATTGCTTCAAATTATATATCGATCTTTACGAACTTGAAGTTTAGATTTTGAATTTCTTTTAGCATTTGGACATTGAATTTTGAAATTTTGAGGTTTTTTTTTATTGAAATTTAGACATTAAATTTTCGAATTTAGATGTTTCTTTATTAGATTTTTGACTTTTGGAGGTTAGATTATATAAGTGATTGTATTTTTTAATTTTGGTGATGCCTTTGGACTTTAATTCTACATTGATATACTTTGTTGAAAATTTTGTTTATTACTGATTATTGACTTTTATTAAAAATCATGTTTAATTTTTATTCTTTATGTTAAGTACTTTGAAACTTAGTTATATTCTATTAAAAATAAAAAAAATAAAAAAGAGAGAGACATGTACAAATACCAAAACCGCCCAACATGCCGCCTAAGTCGCCCGCTAAAAAAACCGCCCAAACCGCCTATACTTTAGACAGTTATAGTTTCTATCTTTTACAAACCGCCATAAAACAAAACCGCCTAAATCGCCCAATAACCGCCCAAGCCGCCCGCCGTGCACCCTATACGAAATCCCCCCCACAGTTATTAATGAATCAATAAATATAAAACATTAGCCCGGCAGGCTCTATCATTAGGAGAGAGAGTATCCTTGCACTAGAAATCCAAAATCAACTCCTCCTCCAGTTATTCCATTTGTAAATATGGATGGTGAGAGCAACGTGCGCACCACCAAGTGTCATTGAAGGTTAGGTTTCTGCAAGGCTTGGAGGGTTGTCCCAGTGCGCAACCTTGGCTTCGACCAAACCTAACATCAACTGACCAAAACCCAAATCTTGGGTTTGGGTTTTCGCATATCAAGACCCAATTAGAATTGGGGCATCCTTAGAAAGTTGGGCTCGGGACAGCATCTGGTTGGGCCGGCGTATCTTTAAAATGAAAGTTGTAATTAAATTAAACATATTGTAATTAAACTAAGGGAGTAATGTGGGTCCGGTCAAGTTTGGGCTGGCAAGAAAAACCGAAGCTGACCTGCTCCAGTGCCCTGACTGCTTTCCATTTTCTCATGTGCCTCCTGCATATTACAATTTGTCACCTGTTGAACTGCAAGTTTACCCGTAGATTAGAACTGAAGCTAGGATATTGTATTGAGAATCAATGGGTCCAAAGTACAATTCTGATCTCAACCGATGATGGTATAAAAGCTAAATAATTTATTTTCGGGGCCTTTATATTCTTGGTGCCCAAACAAAATGCTCTGCTTATAGTTTTAAGTGACGAGAACACAAAATTGTACAACACTTATTGTAACTTACACCCACAGTAGTCTCTATGGGCCTATGGCAGTAAACAGCAATCTTGGAGTATGCCCAATGTATGCAGCCAAGAATAGATGAAGCATACTCATGAAATCAGAGAAAGTCGGGTTGGCCTGTCGATGTCAGGCATCGATGCCACATTCTACTGTTGGGGGTCAACAATCCTGGGAGATGTGATGACTTCCTGAATAGGAAGATAGACGTAGTGTGTGTTGCATATGCCTACAGTAATTCCACTGAACCCAGCAAATGCGCCATGCACCTGTAAAAAAAAATAAAATAAAATCATTCAGTCATAATCCATCAAAGTGATCGAGCAATTCCATCATGTAGGTCAGATGTATGCCATGCCAATTCATGACTTAAGGGGTTGGGGAGGCGGCTCTAGAGAGATGCAAATGAGTTCCTATGAAAAAGAAGTTGCTCACCAGATCCAACTCATACTTACACAAAAGCGCTTGAGACAAATCCATCATATAAACTGGGTCACCCTCTTGTATAGCCACCAAGGCCACTTGTAATCAAGCCAACCCCCACACATTGATACTCCAGTTTGACAATCATGACTTATATTCACTGTGAAATACCCTCCTTTTCAACACTTGTTAGCGTTGGTTTTGAGGCATTAAAATCCAAACTAGAAAGAATCTGATCATGCTCATTGAGCATGTTCCTTGACCATGCAAAAACCTTCCTTCCCACAATTCCCTTCATTAGTGATGCCCAAAGACAGGCCCCACAATGTCACACAAGTGTCAATCATGTTCCATGATGGAGATGTTTACCACTTCATAGATATTTTATATTTAGACTGGCAGATGAGATATACATCAAATAATATGGTTCTAAACTTAGTACCTAGACATGGAGAGGGTAGGTGCAGAGGTACATATGTGACGGATTTCGTGGATGGATAAACATGGTCGAACACAAAAATAATAATATTACTAATAAAATTAATAATTAATAATTAAAAAAAAAAAAAAAAAAAGACACAGAGTATGATTAGTCAAAATCCACAAAACTTCACTAACATCAGTACTCATTCATCCATTTTTGCAAAGTGAGCCTTCAACAGTTTCTACTCGGATGTAGTCTCACAGGGTCGGATATTGATTCACAAGGACATTGTCTTATAGGTTCCTCTACTGCCTATTGTCAACATGAGCTGAAAAAGCAGGGGCACCTTGCATCCTTGAACTCCCAGTCATCTTTTGGCTACCCTAGTTTACAAGAATTTTACCTGTTGTCCACAAACTATAGACTGTAGGTGCAAACTACAACCATACATGTGAAACATGTATGGGATCAAGAGAATTTATGTGGTGAGCCTCGCTATGGACGGTACTTTGCTTACAAATAGCACAAACAGGAAGGTCATAACAGTCCAATCAGTGCACTGTTCATGTTTAACTGGCAATGATTTTCTATGAGGGAACTGAATGGATGGACTATATGGTCAACCGACACACCTATCACAGTGGAGAACCATCCCTTTCCAAAGTGATTTGCTATCCTAAATGTCCTTTTCTTTCTCTCAGAGATAATGTTTAATGATATGAAAGCATTGAGACTTGAGAGAACAAGAACCAGATTCTTACAGCATTCTGGCCAAGAACAGTGCAGAGGATGGCATCGGAAGCATTTGCACGACATGCCCGGATCATATAAGTTGGGTCTATGTATTTGACATCTGCTGGGACACCAATCTCCTTGAAATGCCCTTTTATCTGTATGAAAACATAGTAAGCTTATTGCCACAGAACAACCTGATCAAAGGTCATGTTTGCAATAAGCAAATCTAGATAATTGCTTGTTGCCACTTTCAGATTTTTATTGAGAAATGTAGAAGCATAGCATTGACCAATGAGACCCTAACCTTCTGTTGGATATGGACACCTATATCTCCAAGTACCACATTCCCTGACGCATCTGTAGCATTTGACTTCCGCAGCAAATCCTGAATTTTGAAAGTAGGAATTCATTAATCCAATGAATTTGAGTCTTTTTTAGAACTCCTGTTGCTACTATTAAGAGCATACATGATAACATAAGCTCTTCTTCTGTTTAATTTTTCTTTTTGGAATGCTTTCATTGGAAAACATGCACAACAAGATCATAAAAAATAAAAAATAAGATTTGATGTTAGTACTCTCTCTCTCTCTCTCTCTCTCTCTCTCTCTCTCTCATAATATGCAGAAAAAACATTATAGAATTTAAAAAAAAAAAAAGCATACTAAGATGGTTTCACACATCTCAAACACCCACCCACCAAGGAAGCTGCTACATTTCAATCCAAAAACAGCACCTACAGTGCAAAAGGAAGACAGTTCTTTGAAACACCTTTGTTAACTTCAATCCACCTTTCTCGCTAGTTTCTACATTTTTGTTTGGCACAGATGCAAGAGACAATCGTTAAGGTGTAGTTAAGGGCTTAATGCCGACTTGCTGAATAGGAATGCTGATTTGACAAGAACCTGCAACCCTGTGGTTGCAACTATGAGCACCTTCCAACTTCACTACAGGCTCTTCGCAAGGGCATCAAAATATGTAATGCAAATATTTTAGGAAAAAACTGATGATATTAGAAGGCAACTGTTGACTTTAAGAAAGCGGCATGAGTTTAAGGTCGTTTGAAGCACTGTTTATCACGTACAAATTGGATACCTGAAAAGAAGTTCATACTTATTTCAAATTGGATTTAAAATGCTACAAGCAATATTATTCTACCAAAGAAAATCCTGGAAGGGTCACCTGTAGCCACTGTTTTAAGCTCATGCTATAGAAAAATATAGCACACATACAGAAATAACTTACTTGCCCTGCACCTTCAGCCACACAAACCACAGCGGATCCTTTTGTTTGTATCAGATGCTCAAGATGGCGTAAAAGCCCACATGGTCCTTCTAAATTAAAGGGTACCTACATATGTGTATGAAGCATTATCCTCTAATAATTATTACAAGAAAAAATGCATCTTTAATAATACACACCTCTGGAATCAAACAGACATCAATTTGTCCACTAGAAAGTGATGCATGCATCGCTATAAAACCGCTACTTCTTCCCATCAATTTCACCAGACCAATGCCATGATATGCACTGTGAGCCTGGTCCAGGACAGAGAAATCTGTTAAAGTCCAGAGTTTCTTTCTTCTTTTTTTTGGTAAAATAAAGCCAGTCATAATGGAGACACAAAAGCACATAGTTTGAGAGTGCGCAATTTATTTCATTCAGAAATCAAGAAGTTTCAAACCAACTATTAGAGAAATGCAAAATAACTGATTACCTCAATATATGCAGAATTAATTGCCCGTTGAGCTTCTTCTACAGCAGTATCAAAACCAAATGTTTTATCCATTAGAAGTATATCATTATCAATTGTTTTTGGGACACAGACCACAGAAACTTTCATCCGTCTCTTGCAACACTGAAAGCAAAGAAAGCAACATCTGAGCCTCATTGTAGTCATGTTTCAGTGGTAGAGTTATTACATCCATCCTAATCAAAAGGTAAAGCCAGAAGAACGGATTTTTGACAAGTAGTGGATTAATTGGCAGATCATAACTGTTATGAGTTAGCATAGATAGTATATGACTTATTTGTAAATTGTTTACATCAGGTACTCTTATGTAATTTGGGGAACTATAGGGGTTTTTTCATAAATTCATAAATTTAAGAAGTTAATAAATAGGATTAGTCGTCCAACCCTTGGATGGATACACAACTAATCCCTTTGTTCTCTCAAATTCTCTCTTTCCCTTCCCTTTTCTGTCTTCTTCTCCTATAGGGTTTTTCAGACCTCACCAAAACCCTAGATTTCTACAAATATGTGGCTTCAACTTGGTCCCGGAGCATTATTCCTACAAGAAGACCCCCAGACAAAAACTGTAGAAAGTTCAGATCTCAAGAAAGTAGTTTTTTTGGTGCCTTAAGCATCAGCCAAACCCAGATACAGGTTCGACTGTGTTCAGTAATTTCAGAACAGGTATGATCCAGTATTATTTCCCTATTTTATTATCTAATCTTTTTAAGAACCTTCATAAATAAGGATCATAAACATTGACCTTAGCAGTTGTGAGTCCTTTTGATTTTCTGAACGATTATAGTAAACCGTGTGCTTGACAGTACTCAAAGTCGGGATTGTTCTGTCCATGCCTTGTGTATCTTGATTACTAATCAATTTCATTCATTCCCTTCTAATTCAGAGTTATTACATGATAAGAATTCATTCTGGGGTAATTTGAACCAAGCCAGCATTAGGGATGACATCAACAAGGGTAGTGTTGACGTCAGCACCTGTATGGTCAAAGTGGTACTGGTGCTGGGTGATTAATTTGATGCAGTAACTATTCTATTTTGCATTTAATTTGTTATGACAGATTAAAGTTAAAATTTGTGGTGATTTTGTAAGGAGACAGTCCTTGTAGTTGTTAGTATTTGGGTGTAGAATATACTTCCAAGTTGTCAGTATTTGGTGATTTTTTTAACTTAAAATAGCCAACCAATATAAGTACATATGAAAAAAATTGATCAATGCTTTTAATTTATAACCAAACAGCGATACAGGACTCATGCAATGAGGGCACTGCTACGCCCCCTTTTCTTACTTACTTTTGCAAAAGAAGCACATTTTCTTTCATTTTACAATTTTCTGGATTTTATAGAATTTTTTCAGATTTTTTTGGTGATTTTTTCAAATCGCACCGCTATGCCGCTATATAGCCTCGCTACGTTACGTAGCACCCGCTTCATAGCAGTTAGATGCCTGCCGCCACCGCTATTTTCATCCTTGGCAGGGAGTGCCTATTCCAATTAAAAACAACTCTGTAAGGGTCATTTTTCAGCAGTTTTGCATTGATTTCAGACAATTGTCTTCTACAATTTAAGCTATTCAAGTTCTTGAGTGTGACATGGAGTCCAGACAAGGGGGAGAAAACTCCACACCATAATCTCAACCCTGAACTAATGTTGTGAATCCAACCATTTATTAAACCTAGTTTGTTAAATGGTAACAAGTACAAAGATTCGGCATGTTCTGCTAGAAGGGCTATTAGAGGATCAAAAAAGCTTGGATACAATGACAGAGTATTAAAGAGCCCCCGAAAAATGGACCCTAAATATTCAGACAGGGTGTCCGATTTTATTTTATTTTATTTTTTTAAATGGTGACAATGATGTCCGAAAATATATTGATTATGAACTAGATATTGAACTCAATGGACGAGAGTATGTCTGCAAGTTTTGAATATTTTGATACAAGAAAGGAACTTTTAGGAATTCATTGAGGCAGACTATACTCAGAAAAGACATAATGCTCAAATGCTTGAACTGAAAAAGGAAATTTCAACATTCAAACAGGGAGAATTATCTACAGGAAACTACTAAGCAAATTTCAGAGCT
Organism: Camphora micrantha; assembly: GCA_003546025.1. Lineage (NCBI taxonomy): Eukaryota > Viridiplantae > Streptophyta > Magnoliopsida > Laurales > Lauraceae > Camphora > Camphora micrantha. The sequence continues at coordinate 80,825,687 of QPKB01000002.1, read as the reverse complement.
CTGTGGCGTGAGTTGGAATTATATTTGAGCCATATACTCTGTTATGCAAAGAAATAAGCCAAGTTACTGGAAAGCCAGCACCTTGTTGAACTTCTGGGTGGTGTAAATCCAAAATATAAAACAGATTGTGCTCAGGTAATCAATCAAGACCCCTACCTCCTATTGGAATGGTATTTGCTCTTTTGCAAGGGGAAGAAAGTCAAAGAAAAACAATGACAATCAAGAATGATGCAATTCCTGATGATATGCCCTTGATAGCAACAACACATCAGATCCTAGAGTGAATACAGGGAATGGTGGAGGCTATGGTTGTGGCCTCAGGAGTAATTGCAGTGAATAGCCAGGTGGAGGATGTGGCCATGGCAAACAATCCAGTATTGATTGTGATAAGCTTTATTGTAAGCATTGTACGAGTGAAATATGTTGGGATTTAGTTGGCATAAATCGAAGTGCATGTGCAGCTCCAACTGATTCAGAGAGACAGTAATTCGAGTGAACAAGAGAAGAATATTGTCAAAGATGGGCCACAAAATTGGAAGGATGAAGTTATGGTTCTTCGTCAAAGGCTATTGGTGCAGAAATTGATGAAGACCTAATTTATGCTATGGCTGAAGCTTGCTGGCACAATTGGAGAATGCCAAGAGGGCCCCCGCAAGGGTCTGACAAGTTTTGATTGAACACTTGAGCCCAAACAGCCAGGATTTGTGCTCAGTTATGAATTCAGGGGCTTTTTTGGCAATAAGCAGAAAGTATAGGGTCTGTTATGCAATTTTCCAGAAACTCATAACAAGAAACAGGTTGCTCAAGTGCAGGATTTTTAGCAGCAGGTTAACTTGGTCAAAACTGACCCAATTTACATGAGACCAGTAGTAATGGGTTCGCCCATGAGTGCTCTACAAGGTTGTTGGGTTCTTCCCATCATCACATGGGCCATCTGGGCCCCACAGAAGTTCTACTCCCAGACTTCCAAGACGACCCAGATTCTGGAAATTTGGAAGTTTTCCAATTGCCTTTGAAGTTTCTAGATGTTTTCTGTTTAGAAAGTGTTTTTAGGACTTCTAAGTATGCATGGAATCATAGGGAAAGTTTGCAAGGGTTTGCTAGGAGTTCAAGCATTATATATGTGTGTGTTAGGGTCGGAATCACTGTCCATGCTACAGTACCCGAAAATAAAAGTTTTCAAAAAGCACAGTTTTGGTTTGTTTTTTCCTCTCTCTTGTATCATGTGGATTCTAGGAGATTGAGAAGGCTCTTTAAGGTCAGATTTTGGGTTTTCTCTGGATTGTTCCTTGTGTAGTTAATTCTGATTTTATTTACTACTTGGATCTGCACATCCATAATTGCTGGAATTTTTTTCTGGTTATTGGTTGTTTCACCGATTGGGCCCTTCGCAAGTCTAGTAGTGTCAAATCGGGACTGCATCAACTAGTAGCTTTAGAAGGTGGACCCCCATGAATCTACAGTTGGTATGGTTTCTTCCTCTCATAATCCAATTACATTGGCCTCTTCCACATCTACTTCCACCTGGGTCAATGATTCAGGTGCCATAGATCATGCTGAGTTCCAATCCAACACCACAACCTTGCATGGAAGAATGAAAAACTGAAAATTACTGATGGTTCCTTCACCCAAAATAGCTGGAAAAAGATCCACCAACGTCCTGCTTAACTTGTCCTTATCTTATGTTTTGCATGTTCCAGAATTTTCATCTAATCTCATATATGTTGGTTCTTCAACTAAAACACATAATTGTTATAGTAATACTTGTTGTGTATGTTGATGATATTGTAGTCATTGGCGATGATGATGCCAAGATCAACAAACTTAAAGGCTTTCTAAGAACTGATTTCAAAATTAAGTATCTTGGGTTACTAAAATACTTTCTTGGAATTGAAGTTAACAAGATAAAAAAAAAAAAAAAAGGTATTTTCATCTCACAACAGAAGCATACATTCAATCCTCTTGAAGAAACAGGAAAATTGTGAATCAAACCAGTTGATACTTCAATAAAACAGAATCATGGATCATATTCTCACAATGAAGAATGACTTTGTGAACAAATAACATACTACAGGCTAGTAGGAAAATTGGTTTATCTAACTATCACTAGGCGAGAAATTTCTTATGCTGTCAGTTTAGTTAGCCAGTTCATAGATGCTCCCAGAACAGATCATTTGGCTGCTGACTGCTGTTCATAGAATTTTTAAATACTTAAAAAGTTCACCAGGTCAAGGAATCTTATATAAATCACATAAGCATGTAGGAGCAAAAGCCTAAACTAATGTTGATTGGCTAGATCAAAGACAGAAGATCTATTGCAGGGTACTATATTATGCCAGTGGAAAACTTGCATTCTGAATGTTGTGAGTTGCTGTGGTTGAGAATATTGTTAAAAGAAATTAGGTTCAAACAAGGTGGACCCATGGTTTTGCATTCTGACAATACTTCAGTAATTAAACTAGCCAAAATCCAATATATCGTGAGAGAACAAAGCATCTGGAAGTTGATTTGTCACTTCATCAGAGAACAAAGTCGATGAAGAAGTGGTGCAAACCAGATTGCTAGAGCAATCGGTTGCAACTAACTCAACCTATTCACTGGTTTAGGAGTGTTTTTCCCACAAAATCTCAAAAGCTCCTTCCTCTTTTCATTGCTCAAAAGGGTTCCACAAAACAACCCTAAAACTCATCTTAGACATTGAGATAAGGCTTGAGATATAATATGGGCCACTGAGACAAAATACATGAAAAGCCTAAGCTGCCCTCAACATTGGGCTACAGAACAAAACTGAAGATGAAAATCAAAAGAACTACAGGCACAGAGATGAGTGTTAATCCGATCTCCAACAGCCAGTCGATCCAAGCCCTCCTCCACAAAAACCCTGTGTTTCTGTTCCAATAAGACCTCCTAATTCTCTTGCACAGAACCGAACAACACTACCTCCGATCTTCTTCAGATCCGAGAGGGTCTGTGCGCAAGATGCAACAGGCCACCGATCTTATTCTGATGATCCTGGGCCTGTTGTTCTTTCTCCACTACCTCACTAACTCGTCTTCTTTGTCAATGACGAGTTTCCAATTTGGTGAAGGGAGAGACTGGATCCTCTCGGCTTTCGCTCTTGCTTTGTGGAAAAGCCCTAGCACCTGGCTTTCTCCAAACCCGAATCAAACCTGGCCGCCTTCTGTTCCTTTAGTCCGACACCAAAGTGTGATCTCGCCTCCTTGTCTCAGGAAATCGAACCTGGAGCTCCTTCCTCTACTCTGCCTGTATTTGGAGGAAGGAACCTGATGCAGGACAAATGAGATCTAACCTAATATGACACAATGAGATCAAATTGAGAATTAATAATTAATGCTGCAATTATAAACATGCCATCCACATTATTTAACATTGAAATTAAATGGAAAAATTTGCAATGGATCCAAGACACCGTTGCAAATCCTGCAGTAATGATCCCTCTAGTGAGAGAGGGTAGGATCTTGATGGAAGATAGAACTTCCAAGTGCTTAGGGAATGGTCACACACGTAGATCACGTGTTCCCTTGCGAGGATCTGAACCAAAAGTGGGATACAATGGGGTTGTGAGGGGCTGAACGATGAGATCTGGTGGTCGGTGGTCTAGGTCTAATGGCTTGGAGGCTCTCTGACGGTAGGGAAGATATAGATCTAAACTATGGAAATCTAGGGTTTGTGTGGGGAAGAAAGCTCTTAGGAAAAGAAATAAGAGAAAGAGAAGATGATACCTTATTGGCCGCTCACCAAACTCCGATCCGGAAGTGTTACAGAAGGTCTCATGTGCAAGGTAGCAAAACCCAAGAGAACTCAAGAAGAAGGTTTCATTCCTTTTCATCAAATAACATAGCATCCCTTAGAATGAAGACAACCAAGTCTTTAAATAAAACCCTAAAGATGATGACATCATAGGATAAGCAAATAAAATAAAAAAAAGAAACGGAAATGGTTGATTGGCGTGCACGGGAGTACGTGCGTGTGGGTTTCCGCGCAAGGCTCCATTCTAATGAGGCTTCCGTCCGTTCGAACAGGTGGCCTCTCTGGCATTTGGCTTAGGTTCTGCATAAGGCTCCATTCGAACAGAGCTCCATCCGTTTGAACGGATGCCCTCTCTGGAATTTGGCTTGGAGCTCCCTTTTTCTTCAAGTTGTGGGCCCTTTCTCCTTTGTCTTCTTTTAAAGCATGTGCTCCTTCCATCTTAAGGCTCTGTTCCTCCCATGTGGCACTTCCCGGTGTGGGGCCTTCAAGATGATTGCACACACGGGATCCTCCCTTCATCAAGGACGAGTTCCAGTGAGATCCAACCGTCTGAAGACCTCGTGGTGGTAATCCAATGGTGCGTTTACGAATTCTTGGCGATCGAAGTACGGATACATATTGTCCATCCATAACGCAACTTGATCAGCAACCCTATGCCTTCTTCGTTGGTAGATCTTGTAAGGATTGGGGAGATTAGGGTTGATGTCCCCATCAAATCCGGGTTGTGGTCCGACGATCCTCTTCTTCCTTGTTGCCAATCAAAAGGATGCCTCAAGATTCCTCGATCACACTCAAGCCTGGGCGATCTAAAACCGGCGCTCTGATACCAACTAGTGCAAACCAAATTGCCTAAGCAATCGGTTGCAACAAACAAAACCTATTCTCAGGTTTAGGAGTGTCTTTTTTCTTTGAAATCTCAAAAGCTCCTTCTTCCTCTTTTTCATTCCGTAAATAGGTTCCACAAAACAGCCCTAAAACTCATCTCAACCATTGAGATAATGCTTGAGATCTAATCTGGGTCTGAGGCATGGAGACAAAAGGCATGAAAAGTCTAAACTACCCTCAATAATAGGCTACAAAACATAACTGAAGATGAAAATCAAAAGAAATACATACACAATAATGGGCCAGGCTCATACAATCAACCATCAAGAAGAAGCTGTGCTAGCATATACAAGTACATTTGATCAAGTTGCAGATTTTCTTACAATAGCAATTAGCTAGAAATAGTTAAATGATGTTTTGTTCAAGCTGGACATAGTGAATATATATATGCCAATGCACCAGCTTGAGGGGAAGGTGTTACGTGCTAGTATAGTTAGTATAAGACTTATTTGTAAATTGTTTCACTTTAGGTACTTTTATATAAATTAGGGAACTATATGTTTTTTTTTTCTTTTTTTTTTTTGTAAACTCAGAAATTTAAGAAGTTAATAACCCTTGGTTACACAGCTAATCCCTCCTCTCTCCAACTCTCTCTTCCCCTCCTTTTCCTCTCTTCTCCTCTATTGTTTTTCAGTCCTTCGTCAACAAAACCCTAGATTTCTACAAATATGTGGCTTCAACTATAACCTCAAGACCATGTAATAGATAAATTAAACAGTGATATAAATACCACAAATAAAAATAATTATGTCAACAAATTTTTTTTTTTTTTTTAATGGTATGACAACAAAAATAATTACTCCATACAAAGGCATCAACTCAATAGTATTTGCTCTAGAAAGATAAAACAGATGAAGTATCATAGCTAGATACCTCATTATGTATTGCATTGGCCCCTGCATGAGTGCCATTCCCACCAAGTACAAAAAGCATATCAATTCCCCTGGCCTAATATAAAAGATCAGAGAGCACAACTTATTGTGTAACCTTGAAAGAACCTATTACTTAAAGAATAGGATAGCCATTAGCAAAACCAAAGCACCTACCAAGTAGTGGAGAATGTGGTATACCTGTATGCTATCTACAATGTCCCCGACACTAGCACCTCCTCTAGAAACTCCCAACAAGCTTCCACCAGCGAGGTTAATGTTCTGAACGATTTTGCGTGAAAGCTGAAACATAAAATGATAAACTTGAAATTATAAATGAAAAAGATGACACTGACCCAGATCCAGATGACCTCTCTTCTCAAGGAGTCGAGAGAACCATACTCACCGCTATTTCAGACAAGCCCTCGTCAAAAAACCCACGGTAGCCAAATGGGATTCCAACAATCTTCTTAACCCCATAGATCTCAAGAGTAAATACTATCTGCATAAGCATGTGAAGATGAAGCCAGGATAAAGAATACAAACCAAAAAGGGAAAGTGATAAATAAGAAGTCCTTTATAGTGGATAATATCACAGAACAAACCATTTGTTACTTAAAACTTACCCCATTTGTAGGATAGTCAATTATCATTTTACTTTTCCAAGCAACAAGCTAAAAAGTTCCACCTAGACACACACACACACACACAAAAAAAAAAAAAAAAAAAAAAAAAAAATTCTGCCATACACTAACTCAATCACCACCGCTCAACAATATATTTTTCTTTCTAATTTTTAACAGATAACGGAGACACTTTCATAGATTAAATCAAAGTTTAAGAAAGACTTCACGTATGATTTGATTGGCCACTTTTCCAGCCTAGTATGCAGTTGGTTTGCAAAACATAAGATGGAGAAAAAGAAGGAAAGGTCGGCGGGGGGGGGGGGGGGGGGGGGGGGAGGTGTGGGGTGGGGTTGGGGGGTGCAGATTTCTTTATAGAAATGGTTAGCTGGTAACAAGAAATTGTATACAGACACAAATCAAGTTGGAAAGAATAGTGGGATGAAGAGGATGACTAAATTGGCTTTCATTATCAGTTCTTTGTAAATGAGAGCCCCATAATGTGAGTAGCATGCAAAAAGTTCAAAAGGAAAAGAACTAGAGACAGATAGGAGGTAGGAAGTATATGAAGATTTTTGTTTATTTTCTACGAATGCTGATTCACAATGCAAATCTAAAAGGTGGGCACGATAAGTTTTACAAAAGGGGATTGGAAGACTTGAATAATCATGGAGTGGAGCTCATATGAGCCTAGTGGCAATGTAATAAGTAGGATCTCCGCAAATGATGCCTGGTGGATACTGAATGGATAGACCTTTACCTGTTGTCTGCCTGATTTTGTAACTGTGCAAGTATCCTATCCTTCAAGTGTATGCATGGGTACAGGTATCTAATGTACTTCGGTCCATGAGTATGTAATGGGAAAGATTGCCTGGCAACTCATTAAAAGAAATCTGGCATGATTGTTGTCTTTTGGTGCTTATCCACACTTGTTACTTGAATTTTCATTGTTCTCATTTATTTATCCAAGATTTCTACAGGCACGAACAAATTTAAGTTTCTCAAAACAAGTTCCTCTTCAGATAAAAGTTTTCAAACTAAGCTTGCCAAAACAGATTGTCATGTAATAAAATAGAAATATAGCAATTGATAGCTACAAGGTCACTGACCTGCCTTATTACATCATTTAGACCAGGGCAGAGCCCTCCACAAGTAACAATGCCAGCTTTTACTTCCTCAGGTTCAAAGTATATTTGTTTTCGTGGCCCAGCACGATGCACCCTATGAAAACACGAGAATCACTGGTCAATATGGGCCAGTTCTGTTTGCATTCAAGAAATTTTAAGAACTGTATTCCTAGAAGCTGCTAAAATCGAAGAAACAAATGTGAAGATTCATAAATGTCCATCAAATAATATACGCTTCAATGGACATGAATTAAGGAGGGATAGAAAATGAATGCCCAGCTATCACCCTAGTAAATCAAAACCTAGGAAAGTGTGGGTCTATCTACATCTCCATCTTATTTCACTCCTCACATCTTAAATAATCCTTGGTAGGAACCAATTTTTTACCACGAATTCCCAGGAATTCAATTCCATGAAAAATAATGAGATGTCGTAAAAACTGGACATGAGGAGAAACATGAATTGACACCATGAACTTAGTGGGAGCTATCTGTTTCTCAAGCCAATCAATACCAAGGCACTTCATTTGGCACATTGTGCAAATAAGCAACAAATTCTGAGTGATGATATATTGATATATCAAGAAATACTCCACGACCTTAAATATGAAAAGCAAGGAAATATTTCGTAGGATTTGAAAATCACCAAGTTTGTAAACTAAGTAAATATTCGCAATGAACAAATTTGGTACAAGTGAGGATGCGCTCACGGCTTCATAATGGAAGGTAGATCTTTATGGGTGTCGTATGATCTCTGATTTGGGTCCACTTCAAAATCTTCATCTGATGGGCAAATGGGCATTTCTTCAAGAGATGGGGCCCGAGAACTCCCAACCCTACGTCTATACATACACCTCGTGAAAAAACACCCAAATTGGAAAAAAAAATATTAAGGATATGTTAATCTGGAACAGCTCTACAAACAGCAAATTTTTCTTAAATGATTCTTATGGGAAGCTTGGGGGCATGTGGTTATGCAGTTTGGGAGAATCGGATTTGCTTCAAAGGAAGCATTCCTCCTTTTAGCTTCTGCATCTGGCTGGCCTTATACAGCAGATCTACCAAGCACTGGCCAGTTAATATGGGAATACATGTCAGCCAAATATTCACTCTATGCAAATGCAACCATACAAGTACGTGCCTGAATTCCATGTAATCGTAACTCCAACATTCCCTTATATGAGAGCGCCTTTACTATCTCAGCACAAATATGCTTCTAATATTATCCATCGTGCTGCTCTTGTTGATACCAAATATGTAGCCAATCCTTTGGAGCTCAATGTCAAATTACGATCTACTGATGGTGAACCTCTCCCTCATCCCACACGCTACAGAGAGAACTTGTTGGTTGCTTGGTTTATCTCACCATCACACGCCCAGATATCCCTTCGTGGTACATCTAGTTGATAGGTGCTTAATTGTTTATAATTCGAGCCCTAATATTTGGTTTATCTTGTGCTAGTCATGTTTAGTTTATTTGTTTTTACATAGTTTTTGTTAATTTTTATGCAAAGGTAGAAAGGAGCAAAAAGAGAAGAATTAATGAAGACATGATGGGCGTGAATCACCAAGAAGGATCACGGTGGGTCCCATCCAAGCTATTTCAGATTTCAAGACTACTTTTTAATTCTTTGGGAACTTACAATTCAAAGAAGGAAAGAATTGGAGAAAGAAAGCAAATTCAAAGAAAGAAAGTGGAAGAAAGAAGAAAAAAGAAGAAACCCAACCTAGGGTTACATGCCCAAAGGGGGCCCACAACCATTGCAAAAGTGGAATTTTGGAATTTAGAAAGTCTTATTCAAGTACAGGTGGAGCCCAAGAATAGAGAAGAACAAGGAGAAAAAGAAGGAAAGTTTAAAGGAAGAGTCCAAGCCAAGTTAGAACTCTAAGAAGGGGGTCCCACACTCATTGTGCACAAATCATACGGGCCCACTTTTATGTTAAAAGTTTCAGATTTAATCTCTTGCAATTAAATCTCAGATTTATGGGTCCATGTGAAGAATTTTCTAGAAGATACAAGTGGGATCAAATTTAGAAAGTCTTGTTAATCAAGAAAGAAGACTCCTATTTCACTCTAATTAGGAAGCCTAATTATAAAGCAAGATGGAGATCTAATCATACAAGGAGACAAGCCTGAAAAGGAGGAGATAGCCCACAAAAGAGATGCTTTTGCAAAAAGCATAAAAAGGTATAAAAGGGAGTGGACGTCCAACACATCATTACTACACAAACAAGCCATCAAACCAGCCAACATCATGCCATAGAGACAGCAGCCGTACAAGCCACCTTTGGAGCAACATTGGAGGAGCTTTTGGAGTGAGGAAAAAGTTAGCAAGCTGCTGGCCGCCCACCACTTCACCATCATCTTCTAGTTTTCTTCTTATGAACTTATTTTCTATGTTATTTTCAATTCCAAACATGAGTAGCTAAACTTTTTAGGGCTAGGGTGTAATTGAAACCCTAGGTTAGTTCTATGTAGTCTCTTTTGGCATTCTTTAATTCATATTTCAGCTTTATTAGTTAAGATTCTAAACCATGTTTTTACTTGATGAGTTGTGTTTATGTCATGCCAACCATACCATGTTCAATTATATTTAAGAGTAGCTAACTTAATTTTGATTGATCTTGATGTTAAGCATCTAGGGTTTAGAACCGTGAATAATCTAAATACATGTCATGCTTAGACTCATGCAATTATTTTTCCCATTGTTTTATGCATTATGTTTGTTTTGACTAGGACATATGCCATGCTTAGTTTTTGCATCATAATGAACAATTCATGCAGTATGCCACTCATGAATTAGGTTTAGGGGAATAGTAATCTAGATACATATGCCATGGTCTAGGTTGATAGATGTCACTAATAAATTCTGATTTTTTATTAAAGGGTAATAAGGGACGTGCATAGGATTGGTTAGGGGAGTAGATGAAACCCTTGTTCATCCATTATTATTGTTTTTCAATTCTAATACTAGTTGTGTGTTTTAGATTATTTTCCATTTAGCTTTTGATAATTTAAACTACTGTTTTTAGTAGTTTAATTCAACTTTCCATCATTCAATTGTTTTTTTTAATATTCTGAATTTTAGTTGCTTTTCACATTGTTTTCTCTCAAGTCTTCGTGGGATCGACCTCGTACTTATAATTCACTACACTACATAGTGATCTTGTGCGCTTGCGAGTTTTAAGTTGTGTGCATATTAAGTAGCTTATTTCTAGGTCGCTTGGTGCATCCCACTAATCAGTCAATTTGTGTTTGCACCTCGTACAGCTCACTATGTTGTTGTCCTTCGAGTTCTTCGCTATGTCATTATATATGGGGTTGTTCTATCCTTCTACCTATGCTCCAATTCTACGAGCCTAAACTGATGCCGATTGGGCCGGGGAATTTGTTGATCGACACTCGACCATTGGCTAATGTCTTTTTAGGTGATTCTCTTTAATTGCATGTAAGTCAAAGAAGCAGTCTGTTGTTTCTTGATCGTCTAGTGAAGTAGAGTATCGTGCCACGGCTCACACTACTGCTGAAATCATTTGGCTACGACGGCTTCCATTTGATATTGGCATTGCAGTTTCGCACCCCACTCCTCTCCACTGTGACAACAAAAGTGTTGTTCATATTGCTGAAAATGAAGTGTTTAGCGAGTGGACCAAGCACATTGAGGTTGATTGCCACCTTGTTCGGCATCACTATCGGCTGGGCAACATATCTCTTCCATTTGTTCCTACTGTTGCACAAATTGCCTACTTCTTCACTAAGAGTCATATTGTTGACCGCTTTCGTCAATTCCTATCCAAACTCTCATTGCACTTTCTGCCTCGTGAGTTTGAGGGGGGTGATAAACGTGGCTAGCTGAGGAATATAAATTAGCATGCTCTTGTAGAGCACTGTACATAGCAAAAGGTGTATATTCAAGGATAGTTCTTAGGAGTACTATAACTTAGCTGAAGACTCTTTTTCTGTTAAGACTTTTTCTTCCTTTATCCACTGTAACTGTGAGGCCTTTTCTCCTCCTTTGTTGTAACTACACTAAAGTCTTATAAAAGCCTGTGCAATCCTCAAAGAAGATAAACTTTTTCTCCTCAAACTTCTCTTGATTTAGGTTCAGATATCACTCACATCCATATCCAATGCCAACAACCTAAATGTGAGGGGCCCCACCCCTTACTCTCATAGTACCATGAGAGTAACTCTCACAAGAGCATCACCCTATATATATAATTTGTCCCTTAAGCCAACGGTCCAGTCCGTTCTAATGGGTGCAAAATCCAAGAATCAGTGAGAATCAGGGGTCCATATTTTGTGGTCGGTTCGGATCGGTGAAAGGTGGGGCCCAGCATGCTACCTCATACGGATGGGTGCATGTACAAGAGCAAAATTCCATCTATACACACACATTTACATATATAATACATGATAAATTCTCAAAACTCCTCTTTTTGCTCCTCTAATTTTTTAGGCCGTGGAGCCCATTTTAAGCCAATTAGTCTTTCACACACTCTACCCCATGAATTGTCACAAGTCCAAATTCGACACTCATCCAACTTTTACTCACCATTGGATTGAAATCCTAAGAAAATGATGTCGTTAAAATCATTAAACTTTAGGGCCATAGATCAAGGGGTTAGGATAATCTAATGGAGTTGAAATTTTGTACGTAGGTAGGCCTTATCCACATCTTTCCATCCAATAGCATTCCATGGTTGTCCTGCATTATAGACTATAGTGGGCCCCACTGAGAGAGAGAGAGAGAGAGAGAGAGAGAGAGAGAGAGAGAGAGAGGAAAAGGAAAAGACAAGGGCAACACACCACAAAGAAAGCCCATTAGCATCTAGGTTAAATAAATTGGTATGATTACTCACGCTTCAACCTACCTGAGAGGTATCTGAATGGTTGTGTGAATTAAGAGATGGGCACAAGAGGGAAGAAATTGAGTACACCACAACCCTAGGTGGCACAAAATTCAATGCATCATGCTATCATTCTTGAATGTGTGACATTGAAATTTTAACTGTCTAAAAATAAATCTATGTTGCATGGATTTTATGAATTGATTGAGCAATATACAGGGTTCAAACACATTTCAAATAGGATATTGTGGGGATTCTTCTAGTACTAATTTGAAATTTTTCTGTAGTGAATACTTATATTTGAAATGGTCACAAATTTTATTAATTGTAGTATGATAAATATTATACTTCTTTCTTTTGAGAGTAAACTAGAAAAATGTCTATTACCCATGTAGTTAAGCATAGATTTGTACACTATCTTTTTATTGGTGTTGTTTTTGGATATTATTGTTTTTCAGAAATAAGAATTTATTTGAATATCATACTGAATCCATGAATCCTATGTTTTGGGATTTGCTGAATTAGACGCCTTGTACCGAGATTGTATTTGGACACATATACTATACTCATGCAACTGAGCTGCCTATAAACAACTTAGGTACCCATATTTGATGGTTCTATGCTAACCATCCAATATTTCTTTTATTTGAAAGGTTAATAAAACTATGAAACGGATTCACAGAGTCCAATAGGTCATTCAATTGGCTTCGATGGAAAGGAGGTCAAAGAAGCGGTCTTTAATTATGAGGGAGGAAAGCCCCAGGCCCGGATGGTTTCCCTCTAGCTTTCTTCCAGATTTTTTGGGAAGACATTAAAGGGGATATCGTGCAATCATGAGGGAGTTTCATGACAAGGAAAAACTCTCTAAGCATATAGGTGCATCCTTCATCATCTTAATTGCTAAGAAATCCAAGGCTGAAAACATCTAAGATTTTAGACCAATTAACCTCATCGGGCCCATTTATAAAATTCTGGCTAAGGTATTGGCAAGTAGGCTACAAAAATCTCTGCCTACTCTCATCTCTGATTCACAAGGAGCATTTGTTCATGGTCATCAAATCTTAGATGGCGTTCTCATCACCAATGAAAGCATTCACTCGAGATTGAAAGAAAGGAAGCCCAGAATCATCTGTAAATTGGATCTAGAGAAAGCCTATGATAGGGTGGACAGGGAGTTCTTGCAATACTTGATGAGGATAATGGGTTTTGGTGCAAAATGGTGGGGGTGAATTGCAGAGTGTTTGAGCTCAGCTACTTTCTCGATTCTTATTATGGCTCTCCCTTTGGATTCTTTTCTGCATCTACAGGTCTCCGACAAGGGGACCCTCTCTCTCCTTATTTGTTATAGTTGGTGAAGCTCTGAGTAGGATGTTGCACGCAGCAAGTAATGCTAACCTCATCAAAGGATTCAGGCCTTCTAATGGAGCCTAGGAAATCTGTCGTCTGTAGTTTGCCGATGACACTCTTCTCTTCTGTGATGCTAATGAGATGCAAATATTAAATATGAGATGCAAATATTAAATATTAAGGTAATCCTTTTTTGCTTTGAAGCAGTGTCTGGCCTGAGGATAAATTTCTTCAAGAGTGAGATGATAGGTGTTAGGGTGAACGAAGATCGCCTAGCCATGTTAGCTGATATCTTCGGATGCAAAGTTGGATCCCTCCCTTTTACTTATTTAGGCCTTCCACTCTGCCATGGTACACCCACAAAATCCCTGCGATATCTAATGATTGAGAGGATGGAGAAAAAGTTATCCCTATGGAAGGCAAATTATCTATCACTGGGTGGCAGAATTACTTTGATTAAAGCGGCTTTGGCCAATCTTCCGATTTACTTCATGTCGATGTTCAAGTGTCCCAGAGAAATTATTAACCAAATTGAGAAGCTGCAACGGAATTTTCTTTGGAATGGGAAAGAGAAGAATAAATTTCATTTGATAAAGGGCCTGCAGGTAAGCAAAACAAAGAAAGAGGGGGCCTGGGTATTAGACCATTGAAGGAGATGAACTTGGCCTTGCTAGGCAAATGGCTATGGAGAATCGGAGATTAGTGTCAAAGTTTATGGAAACAAGTAATTTTCTGTAAATATGGTGTCTATAGGGATGGATGACTAATCAAAGATCCTCTTCCGCATTTCTCCGCTTTATGGAGAGGGACACTCCCTGCTAAGGAGATGTTCTTCAGGCAAGTTAGATTCCGGGTGGGCAAGGGGAATAAAATATGTCTTTGCATGGACTTGTGGGTGGGGGATCTTCCATTAGCGTCTACTTATCCTGAACTGTTCAATTATGCTAGCAATCAAGAAGCCAAAGTTATTGATTATATGGAGAGGAGAGGGGACTGCATTATATGGGGGCCTGTTTTCAGAAGGAACTTAAATGAGGTGGTGGAACTTTAATTCCAGTCTCTGCTGAATATGATTGGAGAAGTTTTCATCCCTAATGAGGGTAAAGATAGAAGAATTTGGATGCCCACCACTAATGGCATGTTCTTGGTTGCATCTTTTTTTGCTTCTATGACGAGGAAGGTGGTGGATGCGCATGTTAATTGGGCAAGTTTTTGGAGTTTGAAAGCAACTGTGTTTAATGGCTTTTGGGTGGACTGTGTTGCTTGGAGGCATTCTAACAATGGACAGCCTTAGACACTGGCGAGTTACCATCGTTAATGCTTGCCCAATGTGCTTCGCGGGAGAGGAATCCATTGATCACTTGCTCTTAAATTTGTTCTATAGATCTGTATCTATGGAACATGGTCCTCTGCTGGTTCCATGTTTCTAATCTCATCCCCCACTCCCTTCCGGTCTTATTTGAGCTTCGGGGGCTAGGAGTGGGGTTCAGAAAGGGAAAGATCATGTGGAGCGTCTCTTTCTTGGCGGTTATATGGTCCATTTGGAAAGAGAGGAATTCGAGGTGCTTTGAAGGAAAATCGTCAAAAGCGAGTACCTTAGTGGAGAAAATTAATTACTTAGTGCCTCTTTGGGTTTCCTCCAATCCTCTATTCAAAGGCATTCTTACCAATTCCATTATTCATAATTGGCAGGAAGTGGTCTTCTCTCAACCTATCTCAAAAAGAGTATTTCCAAGATGGTGTCTTCCCCCTCTAGGTGCTCTCAAGCTCAATTTTGATGGTAGCGCTTATGGAAACCCCGGCCCCGCTGGTTTGGGAGGAGTTATTCGTGATGCGGAAGGAAACATTCTCATATCCTATTCCGGCCCGGCTAGTTTCAGTTCAAGCAATAAAGATGAATTATTGGCCCTCAAAACTGGCATCCGTGAAGCATCAAAGCTCAATCCTCGACGGCTACTAATTAAAAGGGACTCCTACTGCGTCGCTCGGTGGGCAAGTCGGGCTTCCAATCCTCCTTGGAATCTTGCAGATATCATTGAAGAGGTGATCCAGCTTTCAGGGGAGTTAAACAGCTCTTTCCAACATATTAAGAGATCGGCTAAACAGGAAGTGGATAAGCTCACCAAAGAGGAAGTTCTAAAACCTGCCTTGACTGAGTCTATGTAATTTGTTTGCTAGCTCTTTGCGGGCGCTATTGCCCGTAATTGTTACAGGGTTATGCCCATTTTTTGGGGTTTAATCCGTTTCCTCTTTCGGTTTTTGGTTGCTCATCCCATTTGTTGTGGGGTTCTTTGAGGCAATATATATATCTCTCATACTGTACAGTTCCTTTTGAGCAATATATCATCATTCTTCAATTCAAAAATGAAAAAAGGTCATTCAATTGTGCAATTCTTAGGGCTGTTGCCTACATGTGAACCATGGATTGAAAGCTCAAGGTAGTTTGCAATTTTCCAAATGAAAACTAACATAATTCACTTACAGGTCACTCGGTTGAGTTGCGAAAAAAATAAATAAATGGTGGAAAACTTTAATGCGAAAATGCATTCTGATAGATATTAAATTGCTTAAAACCTAAACGTGACAACGAAGAGAAGAAGACAATACCACTGCTCCACCCAACTGCAATCAGGATCAATGCATTCAGCTCCAGCAGAGGTTGGTGAAGAAAACTTTATAACCTGATAAAATCAGTTGATACCATGTCAAAGTGCTAAATTACACTTCAATCCACAATGGCTGCAATAAAAATATAACAAATGGTGTAAATCCATTCTCAGGAAGCTAAGATAACCCACCTTTAACAGTGCTCTATCATCATCGTTTACATAACCCTTTCGCTTCTCCAAAGCATCTACACCATCCACCTCTAGAGGACCTCTGTAAAGCTAAAGTTGGTAATCATTAATGAAAATTAAAAAAGCAGAAAAAAATGACGATGTCAAAAAGCAGAAATTATGAAATAATGTAGCTACAGCTGGTATCTTGTGTGTGTCAAACCAGAGTTGATGAAGGAGGGATGGAGCAGACTAGAATCTAAGAGCAATGCCACGGTACATTGGATTTAGAAAACAACAGGAAGTTGAGATTAGAAAATGTTACAAGATCGTTCCATATATGAATTTTGGAGGGAAGACAACTGGTTTCATGAATGCATCCAGTATTCTCAAATAAACAAAATAACCTGCTTTTGAGAGAGAAAGTGGTTGGCCTCGTCTTTATGTCGAAGATATCCTTTAAATGCGGCAAATTGAACCTGTCTTCAAAATCCTCCTGAAACTTGCTCTTCCAATCTGGGTCTTTAAAATCTATCTCTGGCTTCGTGATCACAGCTCTTACATCTGGGAAGGAACTTCTCCTTCTCAAGCACCTCCCCAATCTTGTCGATCTAGAACAGCCAGAACCAAACAAAGGGCTGTTTACAGTTGAATCAAAGCTATGCTGCCTCGGATTGATGGAACCAACTCCATTGAAAGATGAAGAAGCAAAAGCCATTCCTCAAGTAGCTGCTGAATAGATAAGGTCTCAAATTCAGTGAGTGAATTAGTAAGAATGATGTTAAAGAAAATGTAAAAACATCGTATTACTTTGAGAGATTTAGTTTCAGCCAAAAAAAAAAAAAAAACAGATAATTTATCTCATAGCAAATGCCATTCATTGAAATTACAGATCATGTGTCCCTAAGGTGAGAAGTTTCTATGACAGAAGACATCAATAAGGTGAGAAAAAAAGGAGATATTGAAAACTGCAAACAAGGATATCATGTATAATACAGATTCCAGCGTTCTTACATTCCAACCAAAATCTTTTTTTTTTTTTTTTTTTTTTGTTTGTTGAGTGAACAGGCCCAGAGCTACAGTGACAGGTCCGATCTTCCTACTAGTTTCAATCACACAAACAGAGGGACAGACAGACAGACAGAGATAGATAGAGATGGGAAAGAAAAAAAAAAAAAAAAGACCATATAAAAAGTGCAGAAATATCAAAGAGAATGAAGTGTACTGAAACAATCATATCAAAATGACTAACTTTACAGACAAACTTTCCATTCCGAGTCATAACAATTCCTCCAAAGATCACGTGTTCAGAGCAAAGACTTGAAATTTTTTATATTTTTGTTTTGTTTTGGTTACCTCAGATCAGGAGCCGGAGTCCACGAGAATCGATGGGAAAAGGGAATGGATTGAAGGATCTGACTGCGATCGTGAAGGGGAGAGAGAGACAGAAATGGAGCTTAGTCTGTCTAAGTCGTGAGGTAGATGAGAGAGACAGATGGAGCTTCTTACTTGGGGCCTGGGAATATTCGCCGAGGGGACTTAGGGAAAGTGGCACCTGTTTTTTTATTTATTTTTCTCTTCTTTCCTACATTGGCATGGCCTATGGGAATCGAATGCCGACGGACGGACACAGCAGGCGCCCGCTCGATCCTTTAACCTAATAATAAAAAAAATAAATTTATTATCTTGTGACCGTACAACTTTCTAGGACCTCACCTCACATTTGCCCAAGTAACATTTCTGTCTCGAGGATTCATTCATTCATGTGAAAAATGCTATTTGGATGGAATTTGGGACCGGTCTTTAAACCGGTCCCCAAGATCCAATCCAAATATCAGATGATATTTGGATTGAAACTTTGAGACCGGTCCAATGATCGATTCTAAAAGTCCGTCCAAATAGCAGGACTCCATTCATATTCCTTGGAACCATCTCAGGATTTTTGTGGGAGACAATCACCAGAGTCTACCTTTCCCAAATACCGGAAATTTATGCTCTTACATTAAATTTTAGCCTACTATAACCCTTGTGGATCCCAAAGAAAATTAAAATTTTATTTTTAGGTTGTGGAATCTTTTGCAAATATCTTGTAATATATGAGAAATCAACGGTTTGAAAATCCATCTAAGAGCCCTTTGGACATTGCAAACATGATTAACAGGTCGGATTATTATCGTGGGACCCATAACATAGGGTACGAAAGCAAAAACCATATCCACTATATCACAGTTTCATTCACACGTAGTTCACTGTTCATCCCAAAACCCTAAACCCTTGTGTTGATCAACTGCTATTAAATTATTTTTATATTTTTCGAAGATTCATGAAGAATCGGATTTCCAAATTTGACCACAACCATTTTAGGCCTTTTAAAGAGATAGAATGGTTTGAATTTTTCAAAAGGGGCCTACAGAAGTTCAAAATTGTTGATCTAACGTATGAAGTTTTTTGTAAATATCTCAAAAATATATGAGAAATCAATGGTTGAGAATTCACCTAATAGCCATTTTAGACCTTATAAATAAGATTAACAGTTCGGGTTGTGATTGAGGGACCCATAATTCAAGTTTCCAAAGAAAAAAAAAAAAAGTAACTTCTAAAGTTACCATCTGTTCATCTGTTTTTCTTCACTTTCGAGGAGGGAGAAAATCTGATGGGGGAGGTGGAGACCGAGAAATCATCCCTACCAGGTATTTTTGAGGGTTTGGGAGGATTATGAAAATCCTCTCTTGATTTTCCTCTCTTCACCCAAACGTGGATTTTTCTTGAAAGTGAGGAAAATAAAAAATAATTCCTCTCTAAGGATGTTACCCAAACATGACCTTCTAAATTTTAAGTATTTTTTCATAGAGATATTCATAGAATAAGGGCGCGATGTCGCACTACCCTAAAACATTGCACTGGACGATATGTGCGATATCACATGACACTAGAGACTTACCATTGCTTGTTGATGGTTGCCCTTGAAAGAGAAGTTGTGATAGTGAAGGAAGAAATGGGAAGGAGAAGAGGGTTGTGTGAAAGGGATGGTGGGAGGATTAGTTCCTATGTGTTTTGTTTGAAAGCCCCGAAGCGCATTTTAGTCTTTTTCTAAAAAATTTAGGAAAAAGTTAACACCAACTAGTTAATTTGGAAGTTTAACCTGGATTAAAAACTACATCGAAATTTTTGACTCTAATTTGAAAAGTTTTTTTTTTATTCTTGTCCTCTTTTTTTTTTTTAAAAAAATAAGCCATAAACTTATGTGGACTGTGATGAGGCTTCAACTTGAAAACTGAAGGAATAAAATGGAAGACAGTAAGAAGAAACAGTCGCATGGACAAGCCCTGAACCAGAAGCTAGTTCGCTAGAGCGAGCTCAATGACCCTATCAAGTTTCAGACAACAAGGCCCCTCGCTCGAGCGACCATCGCGAAAATCTTTTGCTCAAATTGGACACTCATTCATATTTTCTCTCAACCTGCCTGTTTGAGCCATAATTATCTTAGGAAACCCTAAGCACGTCCCTAAGCCTATTTAAAGGACTCTTTTACCACCCTAGAACTCACCCCTCTCCCATCCTAAGATTGAGAATTCTTTGAGAGTACTGCAGTAAGGGTATTTGAGCTGATTGTTCAAGAAGAGGATTTCTTATCCATTGTTGTTTACAACGCTTTGAGAAGCATCCAAGTGTGGTTGGTTTAAGCACAGTGAAAGTGAATGGCGAGTCGTCGGCAAGACTATCGTAGTTCTTACATTGAGTTGCAACTGAAAAAGGTTTCGTGAGTCATTCTAACTTTCTTTATATAGTGCTTGGTTTCCGTTGGTCTTGTTGATCTGACCCGTGGTTTTTCCAGAATAGGGTTTTACATGTAAAAAATCGCGTACCTCTTGCTTTGCTTTTGTGGTTGATTGATTTGATGCTTGGTTAGTTTAATTACTTCTAGTATTAATTAATTGATATTGGAATCTATAAAGAAATCTAATTTGGGACCTTAGCTTGTGTTTAAGGCTTAAACGCAACATTCAATTATACGGTTGCACCATCTTTGAGCTATAGCAAGGGCAACATACATACACACAACTTATTTTGTAGGAAATGGAACCATTTAAAGTAAAGAAAGCATTACATATATTATCAACTTCAACAGGGGAAAAGCAAAAATGAGGGCTCTCTATATATTTTCCTATTTGTAAAAGTGATCTTGCTCAATTTTTTGTGACACCATAGAAGCTGATCACTTGTTACCCTAGACATCTTTAATACCCTCGACACCAATTTCATGTCAACCTGTGAGAAAAAAAGAACTAGGTCTGATCTATTTTCTTTATGCTTCTGGAATCTCTTCACAAGGCAATTACCAGTTCTCAGCAAATCTCTTAGTTTCTTCTCTTTCTGCAACACAAGAGAAAAGAAAGGCCATAGTTCTCATTAGACTCATCATCATCATACCTATATATATCCCAAAATCTGGGGCCGCCTTCATGAGGTGCACTAATTAACATGGTATCAAGAAACATAAGGTTACCCTCAAGCTCCATTTATATGGTCTGATATGCCATAAGGTTCAGTAGGCAATTTTTAGTCACGAATATGTATTTACTATCAAGAGAGAAGGAAAAAAAAAAGGTTACCCTCAAGCTTCTTCTGTGAAAAACCTGGTTGCCATAATTTTGGTATAATTTTTGCCTTCAAACCAGGATAGTCACACCAAAAGCTTATCCAGACTGTAGGCATTATCAGTATCAGAGTGGTATTTTTCCATTGATAAGCTATTTATCTCAAACTACATCAGGATAATTAGATCATTATTTGGTAGGAGAAAGGTCTACCTTCTGAAGATCGGCTTGCACTTTTCTCAAGATCTCTAAATCTGTAGGGTCATGAAGCTCGGCTGGAGTTCTCAGGAATCCCTTCAAAATTGTGTCTGCTTCATCCTTATCAGCCTTGATAAATTCCCATAAAGTCCTCATGACTTCCTCTATGATTTGTACCAGCATTCCACTTGTAATGGCATTGTTTCCTCTTATTCTTTCCTTCTTTTTCTCCTTGAAACAATCCTCTGCATCGCAAAATGCAACTTATTACTTTCTCCTGTTATAGTGCTAAACACTTTTTTTTTTTTTTTTATTTTATGGTTACAGTGCTAAACACCTGGGAGGCAAAATTCTAATCACTCATGAAATAAACAGAGAGCTGTTTGGCATGGGGTCGGACAACTACTTTTCTGGTTTGGCATTTGACCAGTCAATCAAAATCACGCACCTAACAGGTCCTCTGTGTACATTGGAGGTCTAGAATGGCAACTAATTACAAAAGAATCAGGTCTCTCGCTAAAGAAACCTGAAATAGGTACGTGGTTGAGAATTGGGACCTAAATGCTCATCATGTTTTTATTCTAACATAGTGGTGAACACCACTAGTCCACCACTATATTCTGATGCCTGCAAATTCAGTGGATTAATTTTCAAGGGTTAACCTGAACTACTATGATGTACCGTTATAAAAAAAAGGGGTAACCTAAACTATGAAAGGTCATGCTTGCCTAGTTCTTAATGCATTCAAAGGTCATCCTTGCATAGTTCTAAATGCATTCCTAGGACTTCCCTGGAAATGGGATTTCATCAAAGAGTGACGGATGAAAGCTGAACGACATAAGATCATCAAAATGTCCCCACTCATTAGAAAAACAGAAATGTTTGCCCACCCTTCACCCACCTGCTGAACCACATAGATCATCAAAATGTTGCCACTCATAAAAATGAAAATTTATCCCAAACTTCGCCCTATCAAATTTAAATCCTATAAATTCGATTGTTCCCTCTACATTTCCACCCTTTTGCTTTTCTCCCGTTTGATGATAGAATTCCTAGGAGGTCATTGAATATGAATTAGGGAACTAGACCTTATATGTTACTGGACACACTGGATGACTAGTCTATGGCTCTCCATACAGTTGGGCTATATGATTTTTCAACTGATCAGCAGATCGAGTACTGATGGACAGCCCTGGTATAATGTAGAATAAGGTGTCTTTGGAAATGAATACTCCCAACCATCAAACCTGGTCCAGATAAATCTCTATAGCCCACTTTACCAAAAAAAAAAAAAAAAAGAATCTCTATAGCCCACACTACACTGAATTTGCATGTAAGCATATTACAACCATCTAAACGATAGGCTGCAAGATGCACTGCTGAGTTTGATTGAAACAATTGATGCTCAATTCGTGGCGATGAATATTATTCTGCCAAGACTTCTCTCATGCGATCTTGATTGCCAAAGGAAAGACGAGAGAATGGTCTCTGAGCTGAAGATTGAGCACTCAATTTTTCTTATTATTTCATTTATTTATCTCTACATTTTCTACCTTTGATTGCTGGAACTTGAAGGAGTTTTCTGAAGACGCATCGATTTTGGACGTAGTTTTGGACCCTTGGCCCCCGAAGGAAGGGCTCGTCCTCCAAGAATCTCTGCACCAGCACCTGCAACTGCTGAAACTCTCCGGCCACTTGATTGTACTGACGGCCTTCGCATTCTGGTAGCTCAAGTGCCTTTTGGTGTTGCCAGTGGAGGAATTCCCACGAGAGGCATGCCTGGCCCACGTACACCATTTCCAAATCGCTCTGAACTTCTCTGAAGAACATGACTGATGGGTCGACGTCAAATTTCCGGCTTCGGCGTAGCTGGAAGGAGGTTTTCCGGATCGCCGTGGAGCGGAGAGGAGGTCCCTTGAGCTGTAGGAAGCCTGCCAAGGCCAAGTATGAATGTTTCAAACAAGTCACGACCACCTCAATCATCAGGCATGCCCCACCATCCATCTGCTAAAAAACGTAGATGGATGATCAGAATAATCAGGCCAGCATACCTTCATTCAGAACTACCAACAATGATTGGGGGCAAGGAACTTTAAGCAGCTCAGCAAAATTTAAAAAATAGAAAAAGAAAAGAAATAATAATTAGAAGAAAGAAGCTTCAAATTCACTCGCCTATTGCATGCATCTTCTGATAATTCAAGATGTCTAGTTTCCTCATCCTTTCTGTGTAGCTTTTGTGGAACTTGTGCAGCTCTTCCAGCGGATCTTCCTGCACTAACTTCTCTTTGATATTCCATGGTATAAGATCATCAATCGCCTCCGAGCTTTCCGATTCTTCATAGATGGTTGGGAGTCCAATTGCTTGCACTTTCTTCAGTTCCGCTCTCAGCTGCTGTATCAGATCCTCATGTTCCCAAAGCGACTCCAATCCGTCCGAGTCGTCATAGCCTGAAATCGATGGATTCTGCAAGTGCGAGGGCTCTTCAGTTTCCCGCGACTCATCGACTGTTCCATGGAACTCGTCCCATTCGCATTCAGGTTTGCCATGTTCTTCTCTCGCTGATTCTGAAGAGGAGTTGTTAGCACCAGAGAGAAACGAGTTCTGGTAATACCATAGGTCAGACTTGTCCAATTCTTCGTCGTCAAAGCTTTCCAGGTCAAGCTCGAAGAAGCCTTTCCCAAACATGAAGTCGTCGGATGGGTTTTCATCATCTTTCATTTGATATGCTACCGAAGACCCATCACTGAGAACTGTTATATCATCATCTTTCATCTGATATGCAACCGAGGGCCCATCACTGAAATCTGTTAATTCAGTATCTGAGGTGTAAAATTTGTAATCATCATCAACAGAAGGAAACCCCTCACTGCCATCAATAGATTCCGCATCTGAACTCTGCTGTTGGCTTGCAGCTTCTTCGGGTATTTTAATATCTTCCTCGTTAGAATCTACCCTCTGATCACCATCAAAATCCTTCAGAGTTGCTGCTCCCCTGCAACCAACAACTACCGATTCATATCCGAACCCGCAGAAATTATTCACCGGCAGAAGCTCATAGCCTTTTAAACTCGTGATTTGATATTCATCCATGGAAGACCCACCACATGATTTAATCGATTTGGTGTGGAAATCTGAACGATTCATCTCCTTTTCTGACAGAAACTCAGCATCTCCCTGCATCTCTCTCTTACCCACCGGCTCAATTTCCAGATCGACGGAGGCGGCTTCTGCTGTTAGAGAATCCAACAACCGATGAAAATCCATTCGCGACCGGGCCAAATCTTTTGATTCACCAAGTACCGGTATCTCCTCGCCGTCACCACCACCAAAACAAGTGCCTTTCAGATTGACGTATGATTCTTCGATGCTGAAACTCTCAGCAGCTTCTGGCTCTCGTACGAATCCAGTAACATCTCCCTCGACCAGGAAGTTGTACTTGTGGATGTTCATCTTCATCTCCGGAGGGCTTTCCTCGCGGTGGTTGTCGGACATATCAACGGTCTTTCTGTTTCTGATCATCATGTCTTCGGGGCTCATGGACTGAAACTTGAAACTAAAGCCAGACGACACTTGTTTCTCCCGCACCACCAAATCATTCTCTGACTTTTCAAAAGCAACAACTTCACTCGAGGAATCGAAACATCCCGAATCTTTGTCCTCCAAGACATCCTCGTCTTCCTTCTGACAATTAACAGGGCAATTCGAATCATTTTCCACCTGAACTCTGCAAACAAAACACAAGCATACACAAAAAGTTTTTCTTTATATATAAAAAAAAAAAAAAAAAAATTCATCTGTAAGTTTCAACCCATGAGTGACAGACAACTTTTAACTCCGAATTCTTCTTACCTGAAGACGTAATTGGATATGATTTTGAACAGACGGAAGGTATAATTGCATAAAAAATAGAAGCAAGCACTGACAAACAAAACCAAATTTCTGTAAAGTAGCCGACGACTAACAGGTTCTCCGTTCAGTAAATCAAGATGAATATCGAACACGAACATCTTTCGTCTTCCCATCAAATTATTCTATCCGCTTATGAATCCACCTGAATCGTCGTCGTCGTCTTCTTTTTAATTTTCTTTCTTTCCTTATCTTCGATTTTTCATTTCTTTATCTTGGTATGGCGGAGAAGTGGACTCTCTACCTATTTAGGAGTCAGTCGGTTGTGAAAAGATCTTGAGTTTTTGTGATGGAACCCAGTTTTCATGGGAAATTGAAATCCGACCTAATTTGGGAGATTAGTGGGGTGATTCGATTATTATTAAGCTATGGTTTTATAGAGAAGAAAAGAACGTATGACCGACTTGGCTCGGAAGCGTGTTGAACGCTGCTTGCTCATACCATTCTTTCTAGCTGTTGCATGATTGTCAACAGAAGAAGATGTCAATTCAGTTGAAAGTCTCAATCGCGGTTCGTGCATTTTCCTTGTCAGTGGGTGTCTGGATCCTGGATCCGCTCTCAGAGGCTTCAGAGGAATTCGTACTTAAAAGGAGGGGAAGAGTAAATAGGTGCCCACTCATTGAATTCCGAACCATTCAATATAATATAGATGCCACCCATCTTCATATTTGACTCCAATTACATTTTTATTCTCTACCTTTGAATTACGTAAATTTCTTGAGATGCACGATAAATTATCTTGTGAAATCTAACCTCATAGCTTATATTCTGACCATTTAAAGATGTTGAATAATTCAGATTGTGAAAATGAGCCCATGAAAACCTAAAATGACAGATCTTAGGGTTTGGAATTTTTGTGTGTGTATATATCTAGAAATATAAGATGAATGAAATTTGGTCTATTTACTGTCTTTGGCCTTCTTGAAGAGGATGAACCGTTGGAATCTTATTTTTTGGACTCACAATGATGAAAAAGTGTGACCCCATTTGGAATGCCCAGAACACCGTAGTTCCACCTTTTTTTTTTTTTTCTTCCATTTACATGATTGGCGTGATTCATTTTACCAAGGTCTCTGGTGAGTAAATTTAAATGTAGAATGGCTTGATTCACACGCCATTTTCATATCTAATGCGTAAATGAGAGCAAACAAACTTATTGCGTAACCGATGAGCATTTAGGTCATTTATGTATCCAAACAATCCCTAAAATTTGAAGACACTTTGTATTTTAAATTGCTCAGATTTTAAAAAGTGGGTTAAACTGTGGAATTCCACTACTTTAACTCATGATTACTCATCCTGATTCTTTCCGTGGACAAGAATGTATTTTTGGTGGAAAAACTTTAGTCAACTACTCTCTCGATCATCTTTGGCATGACATTGGAGAATTTCCATAGTTAATCCGCATATTTTCAGGGCATGTCTCTTTCAACTATTCTTTTAATTTTGCCCTAAATTTCATTCCAATAACGAATTGATCATTCATGAAATATATATATAATCAAAGTCAGAATTGAAAAACAGAAAAGAACAAAAACAAAAAGAGTCAAATCGACTGTTCATATTACACCCAGATTAAATTAAAATGAACCAGTTAGTTAGGATCAACAGCAACAGTGGAAAGAGATTTCCAAGGGCTTGGTATCAGACGTGGGCCACGCTTAAGCAATTATTGGGATGGTCTCATGGAATGTTGGCCACACCATCGGTCTCATGCATTCCTCCGCCTGTGATCTTCTGGATGGTTAAATTGGCCTTTGTCATGGTTGGTACGTACGAGTCTTCCAAGCGTGAAAACCGAGTAGATTCCACGCGGCTCCAAAGGGCCCCAAAGTAATCCACTGACGCTTTGACGCATTTGCGCAGCATGACGAATGCCAGGGAATCTTACGTCCATGGCCATGAGTTCCCGTTGTGGAAAATGAAATCCTATTTTGAAAGGCACATCTGTGGAACACCCTAAACCTCTCCGGAAAATCTCCAACTACATGCAATAAATAAATAATTATGGGAATTTATTTTATGAGGAATTGTAGAGATGTTATCCCATTTTTTTGGAGCGTTTTCAAGAGAAAAAATGGCCACTTTGAACATGGATTTTACCATAGCATGAAATTTAATTTCCACAATCCCCACTTTATCCGCCGAAAATTAAATATGCAAATGTGCCCCAAATTGTGTGGCAACAAATAATATAATGATGGCTTGCATGGAAAAATCAAAATAATTTTCCTTTCTATCTTAAAATCCTCTCATGGCACGACCACATTAGGAACCTTCATTTGAAAGAGTGGAACCATGGTTTTAAATTTCAATGCCAATTGAGACCAGATAAGTCTGTGCTGCCAGCAGTATTAATCCATGTCGTCTGTGTAGGAATGGGATGATTTGTAGGTCCCAAGAAGTATTAAAAAAGTGAAAATTTTCAAAAATAGAAAACAATAGAAAGCAACTAAATATGAGACGGTTAGTCTATTTAAGTAGTATCTTATCTCAAATATAGTGATGTTTAATATTGTTAACATATGATTACCGGTTTTTATGGATAAAATGCCACAAACATTTCATGTTTACTAACTCAAACTAGGTTTTCATGCATTGAGAGAGTGTTTGTTTTGAGTGGCATCGATTCTCAATTTAGGTGTTCCCCCTGTAGAGCCCCACTTATTCGACTCAAGAATTCTTTTTAAAGTTAAAGCGTCTAAGGATTCATACATTTTCGGACTTCGGAGTGAAACTGCCTGAATTTGTCTATTTAGCTTTCATGAAAAGATAAATAAGAAGGCAAGTAAAATACTAGGATTTATCACTTCACATCAAGGGGTTTTTACATTAACAAATCAACTACCTAATGACTAGGTTTTAGAAATTCACCAAAATGGGCATTGACAAACTTTTCCTCTTTCTTTCTTGAGGTTTTTACCGGAAAAACCACTTTATGTGATCAGTACACCGAACATGGAATATTAGGCAAACATGCATCTATCATAGAATCCTATATAGATTCCATGTTAGATGGACCTGATACAACATCCTCAACACAAAGAGATTTATAAGTATATATCTAGAAACTTTATTTGTAAAGATGCAGGAAGCATGCTATGTACCTGATACAACATCAGTTCTTCATGACGTTGATCAAGAAGAGAAGGAAATAGTTCTTTGTGTCCACAGTGAGAATCTTGCTGTTGCATTTGGGATCATGAATACAGTTCAAAGGACAACGATCCAAATCATTAAAAACCTAAGAGTCTGTGTATATTGTTATACCGCAATCAAATTTATTTTCAAGATTGTCAGTCGACGTACAGATTGTTGCGAGATATTCAAATCGTTTTCATCATTTCAAAGATGGGCTCTGCTCCTATGGGGACTATTGGTGAGAGATTGAATAAGAAAAAAGAAATTTTACTGTACAAACCCATTGGGCTAGGTTTTCAGGTAATTGTGTTGTCCTCATTTTTATGCTTGTGGGCAGATTGCTCTAATTCCAAGCCAATTTTTAATATGCAAGATTGTCAATTGAGAGACTATTTTGAGGATTCAAATCATTTCATAAATTCAAGGACTAGTTTTGCTCCTGTTGGGCTTACTGGTGACATCACTTCATAAGGAATTTTGAAAACCAATTATGACTCTTATGGTACAAACCAAGGATGAAAATAGCGGTGGCGGCGGGCGTAGCGGCCCGCCGCCAAAACGATACGAAGCGGGCGATACGTAGCGTAGCGGGGATACGTAGCGGCGTAGCGGTGCGATTTGAAAAAATCGCCAAAAAAATCTGAAAAAATTCCAGAAAATCCAGAAAATTGTAAAATGAAAGAAAATGTAGTTCTTTTGCAAAAGTAAGTAAGAAAAGGGGGCGTAGCGGTGCCCTCAATACATGAGGTCCTGTATCGCTGTATAAATAGAAAATAATAGTAATGATGAGTTTTTTCACATGTTTTCATTTTTCTTAGTCATGTTAACTTAAAAAGTAATGGAAAGCTCATAAAAAAAAATAGAACATGAAATAAAGGCATAAGAATTAAAAAGACTTAAGAGTTAGGTACTTAGGTTAGGTACTTAGGTCATTAGTCATTAGACTCATTACTCATTACTCATTAATGAACATTAAACAATCAAATATAAATACTTCAACATTCAAGGTTCAAATTCAATCAAGTGGATGAACTATGAAGCATGAAGTGATCAACAATCAACGTTCAACGCCAATTTAGAAATGACAAATAATAGAGTTAGTGAAGGAAATAAGATTACCTTAATCACCACCAAAACGAGCGTCTACCAAGATTCAAGGGGCTATGACTATCCTCATCCCCATCATTGTTATCATTTCTAGTGGCACCATATGGAATTTGATATTGATGAGCATTGGGATCCACAAATCCAAAGAAGGCAGCCGCACCCGCATCAAAAGAACTTGGAGGAGGTGGAGGAGGTGGATATCTACTATATTGGGTTTCACCATAGTCACCATATGAGTAGGACCCTGAAGTTGAAGACTGTTCTTCTTCTTGTCGTACTTGACCTGGCTGACCATATGGAAAATAGTCAAAATACTGTGAGGGTCCTTGTCCACTGTAACTAGGGTTCCACGATTCAGCCCATGATGCTGCTTGTTGGCCTCCATTACCTCCACCTTGTTCATTACTACCTCCAGGAGCAGGTGGTCTCCGACGCCGTTGATAACCAATGGTTCCTTCCATTCTTTCCGGAAAGTCGTGTACCTCCTCTATAGGAATGACATCTTCCTGATCATGTTGGTAGTATTCACTAGTAGCACCTGTCCCACTAGTGTCTCCCGCTCCATCTCCCCCATCTCCTCCACCATGGCTACTCGAAGAGACGGTGGTACTCGTCTTCTCAGAAGATGACATAGCATGAGCAGGTTCTTTCCCTCTTGGTTGTGGTTGCGGGCCTTGCGGCTGTGCACTTGAGCCTTCTCCTCCCAATGGGGCACCCTCTGCCCCGCCTATATCTTCATCAAGCAAATCTCTAACCTCCTCCTGAAAGTCCGGATCTGAATCTAGCAATGGATCCTCTATCTCGGCTATCCATGGGAGCAAGGGATCGTCCTCTCTAAATATGTGATCCAAACTAATAGGACAATAGTTCGGATTATCCCTTGCCCTCCTTTCTCTTGTTCTGTTTTTCAACTTCAAATTGTAATGGCAATATACAAGTTTGTTGAGTTTTTGCATGGTAAGCCGATTCCTGGACTTTGTGTGGATCAAAGAGAAAGTGCTCCAATTCCTTTCGCAGTTTGATGAAGTTGTAACTTGACTAAGGATGCGAACAGCCGCTTTCCTTAGCATTGGAGTGTCTTCTCCAAAATTCGTCCACCAATCAGCTGAAATTCAATGTAAACAAATAAAATTAGATATTCCTTAGGTCCTTCCAAGTTCCAATCAATTGAAAGATAAATAACAAAAGCCTAATAGGTCTGGTGATTGGGTACCAGGTGGCATCTTTCCAATCGCCCTCATTGCAAGAGGGTCTGCGAAGCCTCCTTTCCTTTGTGTGTATGTAGATATCTACAATGTGAAAATTCGGAATAAATTAATAAACCATACATGTTTAAGACCTATCTCAAGCATATACATTTGTCATCTCAAGACTTAAATATAAAATTCCCAATCACGAACTCACCTCTTGGATGGCTTCGATTGAATCATCAACTCCCAACAATTTTTTCAACACTTCCCTTAATCCTACCCTCAACTCTGTGTCTATTGTATCGCTGTGCTGTTGGGCATTGGGGTAGTAGAATTCGGGATTAAGGAAATAGCCTACATTGAAAACAGTTGAAATGCATAATGATTAATTGATTAAACGTCAATCAAAGAGAACTAGATAGATTTAAAAGCATCAAATAGTGATATTGTTATTGAGTACCTGCAGCATGCAATGGATGGTGCAGCTGGTCATTCCACCGGGCATCAATAATTTTTATATAATCTTCATGATATCTAACATTTTCCATGATAGCTTGCTTAGCCCGATCCATTGCTTCGTATATATATCCCATTGTTGGCTTGTCACCATCTACAAGCCGCAACACTTTAACTAAAGGCTCATAAACCTTTAATAAATTAGATACTTTTTTCCAAAATTTATTGTCCCTCATCAAGTTAGGGATCTCAAATTCCGGACCACTTGTTGCATTGCCCCATTTCGAACGAAGCCATTCCTCTGATGCAAACATCTGAATAAGCTCTGTTCTAAACCTTACAAGGCTCTCCATCGCAATGAAATGGGTGGCAAACCTAGTTGTTCCCGGACGTATCAAGGCATGGTTATTTGTGAATCTTTTCATCAAGCTCAAAAGCCATGAATGATCATAAATAAATCTGGTAATGCCTCTACATGCCTTGATAACTTCAGCAATTTTCTTCTTCTTTCCAATATCTTCCATAATGAGATCTATACAGTGTGCTGCACATGGAGTCCAAAACAGATGAGGTCTTTTATTCTCCAACATCCTACCGGCTGCCTTGAAATTGGCGCCATTATCTGTAACTATCTGTACAACATTCTCCTCTCCCACACTATCTACAACCTTATCCATAAGAGTGTATATATATTTAGCTGTCCGTCTATGTTCAGATGCATCCACGGACTTCACAAAGACACACCCAGCAACTGATTGTACCAAAAAGTTTATTAATTGTGTTTGTGTGCCGCTGGTCCACCCATCACACATAATAGTAACCCCATTCTGTTGCCACATGGGCCTAAAGTTCTCCACCCATACCTTTATTTCTTTATATTCTTCTTCGAGATACTTAGTGCCCACATCATAAACAGAGGGCGACTGTATTCCTCGGCCAGCTTCGGCGGCAACATCAAGAATTGTTTGGAAATATGGGGAATCTATTGCTGTAGGCGGTATGTTCTTGTGAATTAGCCATTTTGCTGTAGCTTTGGCTAATCTATCTCTTGCACCCTTCATCACCCCTTTCATAACACTTGATATATTTGGTTGTTTGGCCCCCTCTTTTCTATGTGCTAGAGGATCAATAGAGGGAGGAACTGCTCTTCTAGTAGAAATAATTTCTACATCAACATCCCTTTCCCGGGTGCTAAATGCCCTACGCATGGCCCCCGCAATGCCCTTGCCCCTGCTTGGCACAGCAGATGAGCCCCCTGCATCATAATATTTGCTGCTTCCAGCAAATGCACGACGTTCGTATTCTTCTTGGTGACTCATAAAGGACTCTCGGCGTGCAGCCTCCATCTGTGCATCCTCATCATCAAAACCTTCATCCCCAAATACATCATAACGGGCAGCATCAACATCTTGCTGCCTCTTTTCTTTTATCTCTATTTTTCTAGCTTTGTTTTGGCCAACCAAAGCTTTCATTTGTTCCCTGATTTCCCTTGGTACTTCGGTACAGCCCGCAACATTGCCAGAAATGTGGCCCAAATGGTGCTTGAATCTTGTAATGCCCCCATTGGTCACTTTCCCACAAAACTTGCATTTGATTTTCAACATGTTGTTCTCAACTGCCTCACCATAGTTCCATGCGGGATCAATATCACGAGGCATCTTCAAAAATCAATTGGCAAACACAAATGCACAATAGAAGACTGAATACCTATAAATATGAACAAGTAGTATGTTAAAAATTAAAAAAACAGAAAAACATGTTAGAGGAAATATATATCTAACACTTAAGAATCATTCTCTTAACATTTGATTGGCATTCAATTACTAAAAATAATTTTTTTTTTACAAAAATAAAAAAATCCGAAAATAAAAAAAAAGAAAAAAATTGAAAAACAAGCATTACATGTTGGAATGATCTATGGGAAACATAGATCTATAATCTAGGAGCCCTTTTCAAGACATTTGATTGGCATTCAATTACTAAAATTAAATTTTTTTTATAAAAATAAAAAAATCCGAAAATAAAAAAATAAAAAAATTGTAAAACAAGCATTACATGTTGGAATGATCTATGGGAAACATAGATCTATAATCTAGGAGCCATTTTCAAGACATTTGAATGGCATTCAATTACTAAAAATAATTTTTTTTTACAAAAATAAAAAAATCCGAAAATAAAAAAAGGAAAAAAATTGTAAAAAAAGCATTACATGTTGGAATGATCTATGGGAAACATAGATCTATAATCTAGGAGCCATTTTCAAGACATTTGAATGGCATTCAATTACTAAAAATAATTTTTTTTTACAAAAATAAAAAAAAATCCGAAAATAAAAAAAGGAGAAAAATTGTAAAACAAGCATTACATGTTGGAATGATCTATGGGAAACATAGATCTATAATCTAGGAGCCCTTTTCAAGACATTTGAATGGCATTCAATTACTAAAAATATTTTTTTTAACAAAAATAAAAAAATCCGAAAATAAAAAAAGAAAAAAATTGAAAAACAAGCATTACATGTTGGAATGATCTATGGGAAACATAGATCTAACAATATGAAGCTATTTTCAAGTTGTTTCATGAGTTTTCCAAAAGTGATAATGGTTTTTTTTTTTTAAATAACATAAATCCGAAAATAAAAATAACAATATTGAAAAAAAAACCAAAAGATATGCATGCAAGATCAAAAGGAAGCATGGATCTACAATAAAACAAGCCAATGATGCCATTATATTGTGATTCATAGTAGTTAGAGAGTGAAAATCTCAAAAGTTGAAAAAAAATTGCATACCTAGATGAAGATTCTTATTTAGAATCTTTAAAATCCTTTGATTAGTTGTATGTTGTTGATTTGGAGACAAGAAATCTTGAAAAAATGCACTTAGGGGACACTTGGGACCACTTTGGAGGAAGAAATGGGGGAAAACAGCAACTTGGGGAAGAAGAAATGGGTTTGAAACCCATTTTCGTCAAAAGGGGGGGTTTTTATAACCCCCCCGCCACGTAACGGCCGCCACGAACCGTGGCGGCCTGTATCGGCCGCCACGCTTGCGTAGCGGCCGATACGGGCCGCCACGCACGTGACGGCCGATATTTCAGCCGTGGCGTGGCGGTATCGCCCGCCACGGCCGATATATCGGCCGCCACGCTACGTGGCGGCCGATATTTCAATCCATGGTACAAACCAATTGAGCTAGGTTCAACAGCTGTGCAGTCTTCACATGCTGCTTGTGGCCAAGATTGGCTTCCTTGTTTCAGATTTAAGGTCTAGCCTTTTTAGGCCCTAAGGCCTCTTGTATTCTTTGACGCTATTGACTTCTGAAGATAAAATACATACATATATATATATATATATATCATCAAAGAGCTAACTACAAGAATCATCATGTTAGCTTCATTCGGACATCCAATCATTTTGGGGTTGGCAGCTAACAACATGAATATTTAAGAATAGTTTAATTCTAGATTTGTAATTTAAGAGGTGATTTTCATGCTTTTTCTTCATTTCCATTTAATTGAAATGAAAATGTCAATGACAAGCTGAAAAACTCATATATTGCCATCCCAGTACTTAAATTCAGAAAAACTCATGTACATTTTTGGTTGAATGCAACCTTCGGGTATTTCTTACAAGGTCGAATTCGATGTAGGGAACTAAAATGTATTAAAGCTACTTTCTATCTCAAGGTCGAATTCAACCTCCAGCACTAAAACTGAAGGTCGAATTCAACCACAAAAAAAAAAAAAAAAAAAGAGTAGGAATCCTGTACGAATTTCCTATTAGGTGCATGTTTGTC
Organism: Camphora micrantha; assembly: GCA_003546025.1. Lineage (NCBI taxonomy): Eukaryota > Viridiplantae > Streptophyta > Magnoliopsida > Laurales > Lauraceae > Camphora > Camphora micrantha. The sequence continues at coordinate 80,791,044 of QPKB01000002.1, read as the reverse complement.
TAATGTTTAAAGTAGCCAAAAAATTATCCGCATTTTCAAATGGCCACTGAAGTAGCTTGAAAGTTAAAAGGCGGTGAAAACGTTGTTATTGATTTTTGAGGAATTTACCCGAAAAATGACCTTAGATGGCCACTAAACGAAAAACCCTCTAGTAATTCATATGATACGAAACTGGTCTTCCCGCCAAACTTTTCTCTTTTTTTGCCCTTTTTCGACAAGCGTCAACGTCGTTGTTCATTTCAAAGGGACCAAGCATCTCCAGATTCTACGAAGCTCATTTCAATGGGACCAAGTGTCTTAAGATTTTGCGGAGCGATGACGTCGTCGCTTATTCTACCCCTTGAGCAAGACTTCATAAACGGTTGGGCAATGACGTCGACGCTGATCTTAATTTGGAAACAAAAATCATTAGATCCACTATGATGTGCACTCGTACTACATGATTCAAAGAAACTAGGTTTTCTTTGATATGTGTGGTGTTGAGGGGGAGATGACCATGTTTTCTTTTAAAAAAAAGGATGACGCTTTCTAGTGTTGTTGTTTTTTTTTTTTTTTTTTTTGCCCATTTTTCATTGCTTTTTTTTTTTTGTAGGGTTCCTATTAATGATCCTTGCTTTTTTTATTTATCATCTTATGGGGCATTCAAAAGTAGGAGAATTGGTGGGTATTTGAAGGAAATCAATCGATGAATTTATAGGATTGAAGTTGTGCAAATTGTAAAGGAATTGGGATATGTTATCATCAATATCGAAGAAATGATATGTTCCATTTAAAAGTCTTGTTTCATTAAGATTTGGACTTTGGAGTCCATCAAACTTAGCTTCAAGGAGTTCACTTTACCATTCCAACTTTTGATGGTTCAGTTCGCATGGTTTGAGCTAATTGTATCATTTTCTCATGGCCCAAAAATTGTTTAAAGGAAATCATTTATTGTTTATTTTATTTTTATAGGAGCCCTCTGCCAGAGCTTATACGCAATTAAAAGTGGTTGTGGCAGGAAAATCATCAATGGGGCATCATTTGTTACATTTCAATAGATCTCTAAATACAAACTTGGATGTCTGGTATTATTGGAGGGCATAATTCGTTTATTCCATCAATACTAAAAGTGCAAAAAAAAAAAAAAAAAAAAGAAGGGTTATTTTGTTTATGGTACGCTCAACTACACCATCATCTACTTCTTCTAGTCATTCACCATGGAAAAGTTGCAATGACATGATTTAATCATGGCTCCTGACCACATATCCTTCTGATATTCCCAACAGGGTTATATACACTACTACTATATCATTCATAAGCCCAGTCAATAAGGGGAAAATGGAGGGACTAATTAATGAGTTAATTCATTGCAAAAACATGTGTAGTGCATGAATATTAATAATTTTATTATGCTATATTGGAAATAGTTTGAAGGAAATTGAGAGGAGATGAAGAAACTCACAAGAATCGTTATTTTGAAAAACAAATAATGGGTAGACGACAAAAAAAATATCTCCACATGATATGATGCTTCAATCTATGATGCTTCAATCTAAAACAGGTTGAAAAACTACCTCTGATACCATGTTACAAACTGTTGAGAAAGTAGGCAACAAAATCACCGAAAGGGGGAAAACGATGGGGAGGAAGAAACGGAAAATATGATTTCGGGGGTTTTGTAACATTTAAACTAGCGACAATGAAAACTTCAATAAAAAACGAAAGTGATTTCAGGGGACCACTTTCGCATCATATGAACTACTGAAGGCCTCTTCGTTTAGTGGCCATCTAAGGTCATTTTTCGGGTAAATTCCTCTTGAATTTTTTTTTTCTAAATAATTTAAAACACTTTTACATAAGAATTCTATAGGATGCCTAGAATAACTCATTTGGTGCAACTACCATACGTCATCCAATATGGATGTATTAGCCAAATAAAAAGTCTACTTGGACAAACTTTTTTTGGACAGAATTTTGGACAAACCCTATGGTATGGCTTGAATATCCCCTATGATATTCAAGTCATATCATAAGGTTTGTCCAAAATTCTGTCCAAAAAGTTTGTCCAAGTAGCATTACTCTTAGCCAAATATGCCATGACCCGAAACACTGACCAGGCCTCGGCTATAATTCGCCGAATTTCATCGGCCTTCAGCAATGCCGCCTTCCCTCGCTTCATTGGCGACATTAGATGGGCCTTCTCAAGATCCAACTTTTGATCAGCAGGCAATGGAATTGGCCGAAGGCCGGATACTAGGGATCCCAATTCAAACACGAAATGCTGTGGGTGCTCCAACATGAGCTCGACGACCACCATTGGGCGATCGAACTCGTGGACTGTTCCATTGGAAAGTATGATTTTTCCGGCAATCGCACAAGTCCGACGCGAAAGGTAGTTGCCCATGAGATGAGATTGAGAGGAAAGGAGTTAAGAGGTTGATGGAATAGGATTTTGATGGCGAACACTATATGTACGCTATTAAGAGGTAGGATTAAGTGCACCGTTTGGGAGTTGAATTGAATTGAATTGGAATGGATTGAGGGGTGGTGAGAGTTGAATGTGTACATGGATTTCATGGGTTTGAGTTAATTAATAGGAGATGAGTTTGTTAAACTGCTCCATCTTGTGATGGGGTTGAGGTGGACGTGGTAACGAGCAAACTATCGATGAATCGAGTCCGAGTCGAGTTTTCCAACTTTGAAAAAAAAACTCTAAAAGCTAGTTTTTTTTTTTTTTTAAATTAACCATTTAGCTAGTTTTTTCCCTAAATCATTATTTATCTAACCCGAACTCACATCCAAACCCGTCCCATATAAGAAATATGTTCCGGTTCCATCTTCTCATTAGCTGTTTCAGTTCCGAATCAGGTCCAGGTCCATCTTCTCATTAACGGATCCAAGTCCACCATGGATCCGAACTAGAATCAACTCATTTACAACCCTAGTAGTACAAGAAAAGCACCTTTTTAGCCGCAGGGAAAAATTCCCGCTAAAACACAAAAGACCTTCACTAAAAGACAAGAAGTGGCAAAAAAACATCACACCACTTTTGTCGCATAATGTTAGCATCACTAATGTTGAAATTCGCGGCATACTTTTTAAGAAATAAAATTTTCCTCTATCATTTTTGCTGCTAATGACCTTTTTACCGCATTAGCGGCGCCGCTAAAACCTTGAGAAAAAAAAAAAAGATTAAACACACAACAAATATGATCCAATCACTAATAGTAACCATTAAGAAAGACCTTGCATATTCTAGCTCACCTCAGTGTTACGCTATTCTTAACGACAAAAGTTAGAGCATTAACATTTGTCTCTTGTATTGGGAATAAAGAGCTGGCCTTGTGGATCAAGCGTCCGCTTCCTGGTGGGAGCCCTTTACTTCCTATGTCCTGGCCACTGGGCCAATCGAGCCAAAAAAAAAAAAACCATTTGTCTCTTATATCTTAGGATTACCTACAAACCTGCTATGTTAGGCAAGTGGACATAGTTTGACAAGCCAACATCTAATTTCTTTGAAAGTAAGACAACTAGCTAGCATTCAGATTATGTAGACTTGTCCATCAATAGAAGAAAGAACACAAATATTAAAGAGGTAAATCTTAGGCATCTTTCTCCTTACATTAGCAGCTAGGGTTTAGAATAATTGTACAATGCAATCTTCATAATCAAAGAAGATAGCCTCACACTAATTTGCTTAAACCTCACACCAAAGATAGATAAATTAAAGAACAACCTCTTACCCAAGTGGTAAGAGGCGCCGGTTCTTACCTGTCTATCCTGAGTTTGAACCCGGACATGTACCTTTCCTCACTCGAGGTTGTGATACCTTTCCCGGTTCTTAACTTCAATATTCTAGATCTGAAGAAGAAATCTTGTGCATTAATGCTAGGATGATCGCACATGTTTTTGGCATTAGCATTGATCTTGGCTGAAAACACATTTTTGACAAGTCTTCATCGGATGTCATAGCACAAAAGCAAAAGGAGGAGCAACACGAGCACTTCCCATGAGGTAATCCATCATAATACCTCATGCAAGCATGCTTAACTGCAAAGTTCTAATAGGATCATTTTTGATCTGGGCTTCAAACCTGCAGTAGAAAAAAAAGGACATGGAAGGAAATAATAACAAGGGGAATTCAGAAGGGGATAAAAGGTTTTGGTTCATTTTCAAAAAAGTACATGATGATTTAAATATTTCAAAAAAAATATAAAAATATCCTACAATTCTTTCAATCAATTCTCTCCATAAGACCTTTTTTGAGAAATGACAAAAATACCCATTTGTCGTTTTTCAAAATTTTCCTTAATAAATCAATTAAAAGAAATTATACCCAAATGACCTAAGTGAAGCCCACTTCAACTACCTTTATGCATGGATGGTTAAAAAAAGAATTTTGAATGACTAAAAAACTAGCTTCATTATATGGTTATGTCATCAAAATTAAAACGAACAATTTTGGGGAGGAAAGAGTTCAAGAAAAGACAAAAAAATATGTTATAAGGAAAGGGTATTTTTTCATTTCTCAAAGAATTTTATGGAAATGACTTGCTTGAAAAAATTGTGAAAAACTTTTATACTTTTTTGAAACATCCAAATTCTCATGTTTTTTTTTTTTTTTTTTTTTTTGAAAAATAAGGCCAAAGATTTAATACTTTCTAAAGAGAAAATTTTATGAAATAATTAAGCTTAAAATATAATTAAATGATTTTATAAAGAACAGTAATGAAATGATGGCATAATTTTTTACATATTTTTTTGACGAAAATACCCCAATTGATAATATCATCAACTAAGTTGATGACATAATCAAGTTGGTTGAAGATATCATCAACTTCTTGCAACTTTTTTTTTTTTTTTTTCCATTTTCTTCTCTCCAATAGTCGACCCAAGCTTTAATCGACTTCCTTTGATGGATTGTGATAATCAAATTAGCGTTTTTTTATAGGATTTGCTCCATTTGATGTGGATCTCATCTAATTTGTTTGGTATTTCTTTTCTTTTTTGTTGAGATATAGGTATTATTATTATCTATTATACTATATTAAACCAGAGGATTTTGGACTCAATTTTGATTGTCGATTGTAATTTTGACTGCAAGTTACATTCCTTTTTTTTCTTCAAAATCTTGCATGTTCTCTCCCCATTCCTATCTCATATAACTACCAACTTTATTTCTTTATCAAAGCAACTTATCTACTCCACTCTTCTTTTTCTTTTTGTTTATTTTTTGCAAAGACTAAGTTTTCATCCAAATTCCACAATTCCCTTTCTACTCCAATTCTCCTATTTCCTTTCTACACCATTGGTTCTTGGATTACATAAACAGGTACTCATAACCTTTTTTCCTTTCTTTTTAAAAACTATAAATTTTTTTAATACATAAATGTTGAAATTCAAGTGTTGGCCATATCCGTGCTCGGGTTACTATGCCAGTAATATAGTATGTGATAGAACCTTGTTTGGATATTGATGGTATTTGGACGTTGTTTTTGGTTGATACATATGGATGTTTTTTAGAAGAGAATGCAGTTGTCTCTCACAAAATATTAGGAAAACTACATTTGAGGAATTTGAAGTTGAGAATGAGATAGAGCATGAAGAAGAAGATAAGATTAGATTTTTCCCTCGTTGGAGGAATGGATACTGGTGCAGAACGTGCAATAAGGTTTTCTTCGATCTTATTAGGCATCGGGTGGGCATGAAGCGAACCACAAGAAGATCAAAACTTAAAACCATCTAAGAAGAAGAAATAAAAGTTGCAAGAGAAAGAAGATATATTCAAAACGGTTGACAACTCTGCCGTCATTTCATTATGTTCTTCATAAAACTGTTTAATAAGAGTTTACACTTCATTATTTCATAAAAATCTCCTTTTGAAATCTTCCTTAATAACAATAACCTATCAAAGGATTTGGCTCCGAATAGATTAAAGTCAAAGAACAGAATCCATGTAATTATGAGTGGCTTTGATGATGATGATGGCAACGATGGTATATTTTGTATTGTAAGAATTGGAGTCTACAACTCTCATTTTAACTTAGCCAAATATCCTATTTTCACTCATGTCTCATGGCTTATAATAAAACGAGAGACAGAGAGAGTAATAAACAAAACAGGGAGTGGGAAGGTGGCCCACCCCAAGACGAACCTGAGTCAAAATCTGTATATTCATAAATCGAAAAGAGCACTGGGAAACTTAACCCTTATTGGAGCGGTCAAAGCAGGTCAATCCTTTAATCCAACCTCCCTTGTTTGGTTAGCTAAGAATAAAAACGGGTTTTCTTTGTACATTCTGTCGAGAACCTAGATCTTCATTTCTGTCACGACCCGGGCCCGAGATTTGATAACCCTGAGCCGTGAACCCATACTTACTCCCGTAAACTCCGAATTAACCGAAGTTAAAACGGAATTCACAAGAGATAACATTCTCAATTTACCTGTCAAATACAATTTTTGCGGAAACATTCATATTTGACATTAACAATTTACAATTTACATGTATACAAAAATAAAGTCCTTATACATGTATCATTTCCATCATTTGTTTCTCAAACACTACATAATCAAAATACAATGCAGATGACAATTAATTATGTTCCTAAATGAATATACAAAATAGTTTCTCAAAATGTTCCAACTCTTTATCGCACTCGGATACCCATTTCAAATGGTATCCCGACCATTCCATTCATTTAGTCATCCTGAAGGAACCGGAGCGGTCTCCTTCGCTACCGCCGGAGGCGTTGCATGACTGGCAAGGACAACCAGGCCTATAATGCCATCAATAACATTAGTGAACACGACGGTTCAACAATGCATAAACAAAAGTCCTCCTGGAGGAACCAGAGCGGTCTCCTTCGCTGCTGCCGGAGGCGCTGCATGACCGGCAAGGACAACCGGGCCTATAATGCCATCAATAATACTAGTGAACACGACGGTTCAACAATGCATAAACAAATCTTGTAATAGCACATGTTAATACATATACTGAACTCATTCAATCTATTTAATAACAATTTCAATTCTAGAGAATTTTAGATAATTCCTATAATGACAATAGGTGAATAAAGTCAATTAATAGACATATACAAGATGATCACTACCATACCATTCATTTCATTTCATTTACCATCTTCCCTCAAAGGAAGGATTCATCTTCTAAATGGAAGGCATGAATCAATACCCATAGATATTATCGGAATTGTGGGACTTACTAGTGTCCGGGCCAGGGACAACTAGCATTATCACGGAGCTCCGAAACGCTCCAAATCCATCTACTGCAGTAGGATTAGTCATTTGTTCAATTATTAATTCATTGAACTCATTTAAAGTTCTAATAAAGTAGCTAGGTAGTGCCAGATTCAAGAGTCAATACTTTCCAATAATCAATCCATTTCTGGATTCAATTCAATTCAATAATTCCTTTCATAACAAAGGAAGGAGATAACAATAATACCAATCTCACTAGATTGGAACACAACAATAAGACGACACAATGAGATAATTTACTAATCATTTATGTTTCTACTTAATTCTATCTCAAATCTAAACAACCATTTGGGTGTAACCATTAGTTTCCAAATGCATGTGTTATTCTTGATGGTCGTGACGGGCATCACATTTATTTATTTAATGTGTGCATTCTAATCCCCGTAATTATCACCCATTGATGCTTAGACATAAGACTAATTTAAAGAGTACTTATACTCACCCATGTAAAAATTTAAGACTAATTTAAGGAGTAATTATCACCCATGTAAAAATTTCGCTCACAGTTAATGCCTTGACTAGTATCAGGTTCACACGAGCGGAATTACTGTTCGCTTAAGCGGACCAAACAGAAAGGTGTTCACTCGAGCGAATTGTTGTTTGCTCGAGTGAACTCAAACAGAACAATGTTCGCTCGAGCGAATTACTGTTCGCTCGAGCAGACCAAAACAGAATGATATTCGCTCGAGCGAATTAGCGAACCCTTCAGAATTCCATTCCGAAAATTTGATCTTCTTTCCCTTCTTCTACTCTCCTTTCTCCATTACATTTCCACAACCTACATAAGAGATATGGAACCTCCTGTTCCCTCCTCATACATCATTCATTCACAAATAACACTTCTAATCATCCATTAACCATCTCATTAAATCCATAAATAATTCCAAAATTCAATGAAAAATGAACAAAACCCATGGAAATGCTATGAACTTCTACAATGATTAACATTAATCACAAGTACATATTTATACTTGCCTCTCTTCAAGCTTAGTGGCAAACACAATCCCCCCCCCCCCGGTTTTTTTCCCTAGCGTGGGTTGAGATTAAAATCCCCAAATGAAACCCTAATTCCATGAAAACATGAAAATACACAAATCTATAAGTTATTTGTGCTAGAAATCATGTCTAAGCACTCATTATGACTTATAAACTCATTAAAAGCTCCAAGCACTTACTTGTAGTTCAACTAGAGAAGCCCTGTGAAGCTCTTGTGAAGAGATTTGCAATTCCTCTCAAGCTTTCATTCCAAAGAAACCAAAAGGGAAGGTGAAGAAGATGAAGTTGATGAAGCTAATACCCCTTCAATCACACATACAAGCTCCCATCTTGATCTTGATGAGGAAAATGGAAGAAGAAGAGAGGAATGAGCCTAGGGTTTGGGTGAAATGAGTGAATGATTTATTTCATTCTAATATAAAAGGCTCTCACACTAAAACCCCCTCTCATTAAGCCAAATTACATTTTGAGTCAAATGAAGCCTCATTTGGTCCATTTGAGGTCAAATGGAATCGCGTCTATTATGAAAGTTAACGTACCATTCGAGTTACACACGTTGGTATCAAGAATTTTCGTATTTGACAAAATACGTGAAAATCCGTATTTACGAAAAAGTCCTTAGCCTATCTTGTTTGAGTCTAAACTCATTTTAACCAACTCAATTTCATTCCATTATGCTTAATGCATCATTTGAGACCAATTTGTCTCTCTTGGTCATTAACCTTGATTAATCCAATTACCCATGCTTAATTAACATTAATATCAATTAGTCTTAATCATGATTAGTTTGGGTCGAGGTGTAACAATTTCCCTTCTTTTTTCCTCATCTGCATGCGGGGATTTCATTTAAGTGGCCCACCTTTCATCAAATTACTCCTTTCACGTACTAACCCCCTTCGAAATAGCATTAACATCATTTCCTCACTGTCTGTTTTTAAGACATCAAGTACTTTGAAGGCTTATCTTTCCATTTCCGTGCCTGCCTCACTTGGTTTTCATGTATCTAGTGAGCCCCAAAGTATGTGAGCATTTTTAAAGGAGTAGGCCTATTTATTTAAATGAGAGCAGTAAAAGAGTAGGGTCAAATCATATATAAAGTGAAAGAAGAGTGGGGTTGAAAGAATAAGTATTACAGGAAAAAAAAAAAAAACCCTCCTCCCCACTTTATTATGTTTGAGTAGTAAAACAAAGTGGATAAAAGTGGGGGTAAATAGAAGGTGGATGGGTTTGATGTAAGGGGTTCCATCCACATATGCATGGAGTATATAGAAGGTCAATGCAAGAAGTAAAATCGATCACTCTAGGAAGAGACATGAGCAAAGGGGATTGTAGCACCAGCTATCATATTGTGGATGTCTTGAATCAGATGAAAGGGTCAAGATCAAAATTTGAAAATTCCATTGACACCAAGATTCCATGCATTCAAATATTCCCTAATAGGAAACATACAATCCTTGACCATATAATTGCTGGCTTGGTCCATTTGAACATGTGGGAGCGACTAAACCAACACCACAAAATGCCAAACCACAACTGAGATTAAGCATGACAAAATATCTACAAGCTTTTTGGGCACTAGAATAAGTAGAAGTCTTGTACTGAACTCAAATTTCCAACTAGAATGCAATCTGATTAACACTTCACTAACCACATCCATAAATACCATGATGTAGAAGAAAATTGCCCAAGCTGATAAAAACTTAGATGATTGTAAGAGTATGAAGGCTGCCAACATTAAATAAGAAATTTTCATATTCTAATGGGCAAAAGAGTATGAAGGTTGTCAACATGAAATAAGAAAATTTCTTATTCGAACAGGCAAAGTGCTATATGAAGGCCGTCACCATTAAATAAGAAATTTTCTTAATCCAACAGGCAAAAGAGTATGAAGGTTGTCATCATGAAATAAGAACATTTCTTATTCCAACAGGCAAAGTGTTATATGAAGTTACCGTATTGCTACTAGTACCCCCAAACGTGCTCAGATTCCTATGGATTTAGTTATCAATATTAATTTTTTAGAAACAAGAATAATAGAACTTAACCCACAAATAACTGTGTCCTGCAAACATATGGTGAGGGAACTAATAGAACCAAATCACCAATGATCAAATATCAGCAAGACCATTTAGAGCTTTCTTGCTATTCACCTTATTGACGCTATAAAGGCCAACCAAGGTGCCACAAAAGAATGAAAGCAACTCAAATATTTCACAAAGCTATCAAGTCAACCTATCATTGCTGCCCTTGATCTTCTCGAAGTCAGAACATGTATAAGCATATAATATGCCCCATTTAAGAAGCAAATGGGAAAAAAATGAGGCGAAAAAAGGCTCATGGTTTCCACAGGAGTCGGCATAGCACTAGTCATGGCAACTGCTAAAGATCCATTGAGAAACTCCACTTCTCTACTCTTAATTTACTTCCACGATCTTAGACCCAAAATCATATATGCTTGTTCTCACTCAAAATTGTGAAAATACATACATTTCAATTGAAAAGAAATGCTTGAAAGCCCAATGATTTAGCTTTCGATCTGACTAAATCCAGATTAAAAAAATGTGATACACCCAGGTTCTTATTGACCGTCAGGCCCCGACCCAGGTTTAGTATATTTTATTATTATTTTAATTGTGATTAGTTTCTAAGCGGGATTAGGGGATGATTACTTTGAGTTTTTAGTTAGATTAGAATTTTGAATAGCTTTGAGGAATTTGAGCGCGCTAAGTCTGGTTTGACCGGGCCCGGGGGTGGTGTGTGTTAATGTGGGAATTTGATTTATTTGATTTTTGAAAAAAAATAAAATATGGATTTCGATATTTTTGAATTTGTTATTTTGTTCCCAGCAACTTTCATGTTTGTTCTGTTTGCATGCGAACTCCGAAATCGCCTTTTTCGAGAAAAGGGGGCAAATTCGTTTTTTTACACTAAATCTGTGCATAAATTTTGAAATTTGAAAACCAAGAGGAAAATATACCTTTTGAAAACTATATTTTTCGATGATCAATTTTGTCTTCTTCGTCGATCTCATTTGGGATCCACAAATGATGGATCCAGCCACGTGAAGATTTCAGGGCCAATGGGGCCCACTCCCTCAACTTAAAACCCAAAACCACGTTGGGTTCTCTTCTTTCCTACACTTTTCCTACAACTGAACCCAAGAGAGTCCTCTCTCTCTTCTTCTCATCTTCTCTCCTCTTGCATGAATAGCAAACTGACCCACATTGAATAACAAATTTCACCACCCATCTCCCAATCTTCCAAGCTTCCCATTGATATTGTTTGGGAGGAATTTCAGCTGGAACCCACCTCTTCTTCAAGCTTTTCTTCTTGATTGAACCACCTAGAGGTAAGCCATTGCTACCCTCTTACAACCATGAGTTTTCTAGGCCCTTGAGGAGTTTTCCTTTATACATGCAAGGAAACTCCTTGAGAGCTCCTTTGTTTTTTCAAAATTCTGTGGTTTTTAGTGGGTTTTCCATGAGGTTTTTGGTGTAGGTTTGGAGTTGAGCTGAGAAAGGAGTGTTTGGATTGTGTTTAACAACCATTTGATCTTGAGGCAAGTGAATAATTAGATAAAAAGATGCAAGCAATTTAATTTCTTGAATTCTCATAAATTCTGGAATTTTGGACTCTTCTATTGTTACTATGCATTTCTTCCACAATCAGATTGATTACTTTCTGAAAATATCCTGTTGTGATCTATGATTATTTTCTGTTATGAATTGTAAAAGCATATGGATTTTCTTCTGGTAATGAGTGACCTTTAGAGTTTTTGATTTAAGGGAAGCTCATTTGTATTAGATTATTTTTGAAATTGGAATGAATGATGATATTGTGGTTGAAGGGAAGTTTTGATTGGAAGGAGATAGTTGGAATAGTGTAGAGAAGATGGAGATGAAAGGAGGAGAGATGGTATCAGAAATACAGAAATTTTGCACTGCGAAACAGCCAGTGAGCTGTTCGTTCAAGCGAACCTGGTGGTCGCTCGAGCGAAAAGGCCACTGTCTGTTGAAAAACATTGCAGAAACTCATATGCTCGAACGAACTATGTATTAGCTTGAGCGAATAAGTTTCTGGAATGGCCCGCTCGAGCGAGCATGTATCCGTTCGAGCGAACTTGATACTGTCTGACGAATTTAAGAGATAGAGGCTCGTCCGCTCGAGCGAACGTTTTGTTGGCTCGAGCGAAGGAAGCTCTGGAAGATTTCGCTCGAGCGAACCCTCCTCCGCTCGAGCGAACCTGGGCATAGTTCAGGGTGTTTTCTTGTGCCGTGTTGGCAACTAATTGTAGAGTGTTGCTTTTATAAGGCTTCATGGAAGCGAATAAGACATCCGAACCATGTTCTCCTATGATATCAGATGAGAAATGTAGATAAGCCTTACTATGCACTTTGTGTCTCAGACATTGGAGATCTTCAGAGGCACCAAACTATGTTTCATAGACCGACGCTGTGACATTAAGTGTATAATGAGACAACCTTCGGGAGATCAATCAACCATTGTGTATCACCACATTCCATATTAGCGAATTTAGTTATAAATCTTCTTATAAATCGTTTTGAAACAAAATGGATTGGTTCGTTATATTTGAAACTATCGATAAGACTACTCATTTGAATTGTTTAATTTTGTCCGTTCGTATTTGTTCGGAGTAGTCATTCTTATCGATTTCTAAAATGTATTGTTATGATTTGAATTGTTTCGATTTAGGTTTTTGAAAGACACCACTAAGCTTCGGTCACCTAGTTGGGTTGATCACTCGACTTGGGATCTTTAAAATTATTTGCCAGCTGCAGTTTGGATTTTGTTTGTTTGCGCCAGCCATGGTAACGTTCTGTTTTCCGGTGCCACGAGTAGTGGCAACGGTTTCTGTCTGTCTGTTCCAGCCATTTTATATGGCAAACAGTTTCTGTTTGTGTGCTCTTGTTACTTCGGTAATAGGAGAATATAGCTAAATGTGGTCTGCCAATGTTTTGATTATTTGTCAGTTAGTTTGAAATATTTAAATTATGAAATTCTTTTATTTGTACAGAAGTGGTTCATTTGAATTACTCTTTCCAAGTGGTTCGTTTCAATTGCATTTTTATGATTTTAAACATGGTATTTATAAAACTTGTATATCGTATCTCTTTTATTCACCTGCCGGACCGTCGTGTCTGATACTTTTTTGTTTGGTGTCAGATGTCGGACCCGCAGCCTTTGAGGCGGAGCGTGCGGTTGAGGCAGTTGGGCCTCAGGTGAAGCACGAGTGGCAGCCAAATGATGTCATGTAGACGTCATGTTGGGTCTAGAGCTTCGATAACATCTTTTGGGGAGTGACTGTTATTTTGGAAACTTTGTTTATGGCCTCTGTTGGCCTTGTTGGGCAGTATAACTTAAAATACTTCCTGATCCTCACAACTTTAATCTTAACTTTGGGCTACGCTCTTATGTATATATTCCTCTTTTGATACTAAACTTATACACTTATCTTATGTTACATGTGATTTTTATTTTGCTACATGCTTCCGCATATTATCATTTGATGTGAAATTGATTCATTGGTTGTGATGGATCGTCTAGAATCCTCACCACGGAATCCTGTGGGAAAATAATTAGCGCGTGCGGGTGGAATTTTCTGGCCCGTCGCGCCGTGTCCACGGATTAAGGACTTGATTATCAGGGCCTCGGTCCAGGGGTGTGACAGGGTTGGTATCAGAGTGAGAAATATGTCGGGCAATTAAAAGACATTAGAAACATAGGAACGTGGAGAGGATCCGTTAGAATTTTCGTTAATTAGTATTGCGTGGGGATTGTGGGAATGTTTTCCTCGGTATATCTTGTTGTACTAACAAGTGGTTTTGCAACAAAATGCCTCCACGCAGGGACCACTCAAACACAAATCCTTCTTCCAGCAATGCTCATGTTGCAGGCTCCTCTGGAGATAATCCATTTCAGGACTTTATGCAGAGGATGATGGAACAGCAATAGAAAACAAATGAGATGATGATGGAACAGCAGAGGAAAGCCAACGAGAATCAGGCCAGATTGCAAGAGCAGATGGCTAAAAAAGATGTATTATTGGGTAGGAGACCAGAACGTGTACAACCTCAACACATGGGTCCTCAGATTGTTATCAATGATCGTGACAACAACCCGAATGTATTATTTGAACGCTTCCGGAAGAGAGGTCCAAAAGAATTTACCGGAATGAAGATCCTTTGACAGCAGATGACTAGCTAACTCACATCGAGAACATTTTTGACCTCTTTCAGTGCATGGGCAGACAACGAGTTCTCCTAACAGCATCTATGTTTATTGGCTTGGCCGACATTTGGTGAAAAACACTCAAGGATGGCTATCAAGACATTGCTAATAATGTCGAATGGGCTACTTTCAAGGAACAGTTCACTGAGAAATATGTGCCCACTCATATCAAAAGACAGATGGCAGTGGAGTTTCAGCTACTCACACAAGAAGACATAACAGTCCTCGAATATGTTACAAAGTTTGAGAGACTGTCCCGGTATGCACCAAAGCTCGTTGATACTGAGGAGAAAAAGATTATCAAATTCCTGAAAGGACGTAACCCTATTCTTGAAAGAGATGCTTCAGGCGTTGTCCTACAGGCCACATTCCAAGAGGCAGTCAAGCGAGCTTATAAATTTGAAAACATCAATAACAAGATTATTAAGGATGCCCGATGTAAGACCCCGACCCGAGTGATCTCGATTAGTACTAATTAAGTCGCGTGTTAGTCTTGAACTTGTTTAGTGGATTTTGGTTTAGTTGGTTTAGAATAGCTTTGTCATAACTTTGAAAATTTTGAGTGCCTTCGGAATTAGTGGGGCCCTTTGAGGGTTCCTTTTTATGGCTTACGTGTGCTTAGGGGATTACTCGAGATTCTTTTGATTTGGTGTTTTATCCTGATTTACTTATTTAGCTTGCCTTGCTCATTTAGAGCACTTATTGGTAAGCTCTCTCCCTAATCTTCTAGATTTGTGTTCTTATAGTCCTTGAGAAGCTCCATTTTCATTATTGGGAGCTCTCTCTTCTTATTGCTTTGTTTGACCCATTTTAGGGTTTGTTTTGGGGGTTTTTGTAGAGATTGTGATCTTGGCTTGCAAGTGTGGTTAGGAGATTGTTTTCCTTTGATTTAGATCCAAGGCAAGTGGATGATTTGATGTATTTAGCTTCGAATGAGTTTTATGAAATGCATTTATGATTTCACCATATATTTTGTGATATTAATGGCTTGTTTAGATTTGAAATAAATGCACATTAGTGAATCTTCTTAGCTTCTTTTATCCATGATTTAGACTGCTAATCAAGTTTAAAAGAATGAAGGAAAAGAAAGGAAAAAGGAATGACCACTTCAGTGCAGAAAACAAAACCTGGGTTCTGTTTCGCAGTTCACGCGGTCGACCGGCCACACGGGGTCAGGTCCTCTGATGAACGACCCATTGCACTGCAGAAAACAGAACCTGGGTTTTGTTACGCAGTTCACGTGGTCGACCGGCCACACGGGAGTCAAGTTCTCTGGAACCTGACCAAAACACTGTTCACTCCTTTTTATTTACAACTGCCGGTCGACCGGGCCTTCATGAGAGGGGTCGACCTGACCTCCTCAGGTCAACCGGGACAACTGCGAATCTCTCCTGGGAAGTGATTTTTTCTCTTTTCTTAAATGGACCTAGGTGGAACTTGGTTACCCTTTTATTGGACTCACTTGACTTATCATGAGATTGTTTGACTCGACATTCTTTGAGGTTAATCCGATTGTATCGGAACTCAACCTAATTCAATCTTGAACGGTACGGGACAAGGGATACCCCCTTTATAACTATGCACGAGGTTTGTACGCTTGGGTATCGCGAATCCTATCCCCTTCGGTGACTGAGTAGGTTGTACGATGCTTCAGGATTAACATTATACTTAGGATCTCTTTTGAGGTTTCGTTTGTTTTGAAGTTCATTTAAAAGTTTGAAAATCACTAAGGTGTATAAAGAGCCCGGAATGTCTCCAAACTCAAGTTGTACCAAGTCATTATTACAATGGACATACGGGGTCCTTACCCACCTGATTTATCTTGAATCTCGACACTTGTCCCGAATTTCTCGAATTATGATTTATCTTGAATCTCGACACTTATCCCGAATTTCTCGAATCATGATTTATCATTCCCGAAATATTGAAAGTATATTTTAGCATTTTGCTAGCCCGTTTATACATGCCCGAATAAAATGATACTTGTACCTTTGAGCATCCCGTCCCGCTCGTTTACATTCATGCACTTGATATGTTTTATACATGATTTGATTTGTCATTTGACCTATGAGTCGGCACCACTAAGCTTGGCTTTCCTTGCCGGTCTGATCCACCGACTTGGAGACCCCTTCCCGTCCCGCCAGCTGCAGTTTGGATCCCGCTACCCGGTTATTACCGTGGTCTTGTCCCGATACCCGGTTCGCTATCGTGGTCATGTCACGTACTATATTATGTATATGTATATGTTGCTTATGTTGCATCTCCTCACTTCGGTGACTGAGACAACATCCCGATATGCTCATGTCACTTCGGTGATAGAGGACTTAGCTATGTGTGGTTGCCATCTTGTTTGTTTCCCATTTCCTTGAATACCTTACATGTTTTATATTGCATATGTATTTGAATAAATGATTCTCTCGTTTTATGAAATTATTGTTTTGACAGGTTTAAATGTTTTTCAAGGTAATTTCTTTATGGATATGTCTTTTCACCTGTTTGCCAAACCGTCGTGTTTGACCCTTTGCTTTGGTACTCAGGTCCCGTTATCGGTCTCCCCGAGGAGGAGCATGAGGAGGCGGTCGGAGAACCGCATCGCTTAGTTGAGTGGCACGCCGATGATGTCGTCTAGACATTCGGGTGCTTGAGCTGCAAAATATTTTGGGATAAGAACTAGCCAATTATTTTGGGAACTTGAGACTTTATTTTATTGGCCTTTGTTGGCCTCTATTTTTGGGGACAATGTAATTAAACGATATTGTTGTAAACCTTAACTTTGTTTTGGGGTTATAGCATTAATGATCATTGCTCATTTTGATACTGGTATTAAATATATGTTAATCTTGTCATCTTGGACATGAATGTATGAAATAGATTTGCAACACGCTTCCGCACATAAAAGAAATATTCATGTTGATGTGATATCCTCACCTCGGACACCTGTGGGAAATCGGGTGTACGAGTGGCATTCTTTGGTAGACTCGTATACGTTTTGGGTTTAAATTAATTCATCATCCATCATACACAATCACAACCAACGTCCCGATCCCGGATTAGGCCCGATGGCCCGGTCCAGTGCACAGGAAGACAAAGAGTCCAGCTTGCAACATCTTTCTTCACCGGTTTAGCAAATATCTGGTGGAAGACAGTTAGAGAAGAATACAGACATATGGCAGATGTAGAGGCATGGGCTAGTTTCAAGAGACAGTTTGGAGACAAGTATGTGCCCACTCATATCAAGAGGCAGAAAGCAGTAGAGTTTCAACAGCTTGTCCAAGGAAATATGACAATCCTCGAATACCTTACAAAATTCGAGAGATTGTCAAGGTATGCTCCAGAGCTAGTGGACACAGTGGAGAAGAAGATAGCTAAGTTCCTCGAAGGACTGAACCCCATCATAGAGAGGGATGCTACCGGGGTTGTACCACCTACAACCTTCAAAGATGCAGTCAAGAGGGCTTACAAGTTTGAGAACTTTCACCACAAGATCCTCAGACTCCAAGGCAAAGGACAACAGCAGCAACAGAACAACCAGCAGAGAAACCATCAGCACAAGAAGCAGAGGCAAGAGCAGAACGTGCAGAATCCCTTGGTTTGTACACATTGTGGGAAGAACCACGAGAGTGCTCAATGTCGTACCATCACAGGGGCATGTTTCAGATGTGGTTCCATGGCCCATCAGATGAGAGACTGCCCAAGGCAGAATAGGCAGAATCAACAGCAGCAGGGAGCACAGCGTCAAGCACCACCTCAGAATGCAATGGTTGTGCAAAACCAAGCTAGACCCCTACAGCAACAAGCACCGCAGCAGCAGTACAGACCACAGCAGTAGCAGCAAGCCCGTCAGCAAGGGCAGAATCAGAATCAGCGTCCTCCACAACAGAACAGGAATGCACAGCAAGGCAGGCCACAACAGGCTCAGAATAGGCCACAACAGAAGGGACAGATATATGCAGTCAACAGAGCTGATGCAGAGGCAGCAGGAGATGTAGTGGAAGGTACACTTCTTGTTTGTGGATTCCAAGCTAGGGTTTCGTTTGACCCTGGCTCTACCCACTCTTTTATCTCTCCCAGATTTGCAAAGATGATTGATATGCATGCTAGAGATATGGATTTCTCATTGACTGTGGCTACCCCCATAGGTAAAGAAGTTATATGTAAGACTTTTTACCCTAGTTGTTCAGTCATGATAGGAGGGTCAGAGTTACCAGCAAATCTCATTTTATTGGAGATGTTCGATTTTGATGTCATCCTAGGGATGGATTGGTTAGCAGGGTACCATGCTACAATGGATTGTTTCCATAAAACCCTCACCTTCAAATTAGAAGAGACACCAGCAGGGGTACTGTTTCGAGGAGACAGGAGTAATCCTAGTACAGGGTTTATTTCAGCGTTGAAGGCTGATAGACTTCTGAAAGGTGGATGTGATGCCTATTTGGCGTTTATCACGGAGGATAAACGGTCCCAAGGGGTGGAGGATATTCCAATTGTTTGGGAATTCCCGGATGTTTTTCCGGATGAGATTCCAGGTCTACCACCCATTAGAGAGATTGATTTCATTATCGAGCTATTACCAGGAACTGCTCTGATATCCATTGTACCTTATAGAATGGCTCCGGCGGAATTAGGAGAATTGAAAACACAATTGCAAGAATTGTTGGACAAAGGTTTTGTAAGACCTAGTGTTTCACCATGGGTAGCTCCAGTATTGTTCGTCAAGAAGAAGGATGGTTCCATGAGAATGTGTATTGATTACCGAAGATTGAACCAAGTGACCATCAAGAACAAGTATCCATTGCCAAGGATAGATGAACTGTTTGATCAGTTACAAGGTGCTTCTTACTTTTCGAAGATTGATTTGAGATCTGGTCACCACCAGCTTAGAGTCAGAGAGTCAAATGTATTAAAGATAGCTTTCCGGACTAGATATGGGCACTATGAGTTTTTGGTGATGCCATTTGGATTGACAAATGTACCAGCAGTGTTCATGGCATTGATGAACAAGATATTCGCAGAATACCTAGATCAGTTTATAGTAGTGTTCATTGATGACATTTTGGTGTACTCCAAGACCAAAGAAGAGCATGAAGAGCACTTGAGAATAGCTTTGCAGCTTCTGAGAGAGAACCAGCTGTATGCAAAACTCAATAAGTGTGAATTTTGGCTAGAACAAGTAGCGTTTTTGGGGCACATTATCTCTAGAGAAGGTTTGCCAGTAGATCCATCTAAGATTGAGACAGTAGTACAGTGGGAAGGACCGAAGAATGTGTCAGAGATCAGGAGCTTTCTAGGATTGACAGGCTATTATCGGAGGTTCGTACAGGGATTTTCGTCGATTGCGTCACCTTTGATGAAGTTGACGAGGAAGAATGTGCCATATGTGTGGTCAGAAAAGTGTGAAGATAGTTTCCAAGAGCTTAAGAAGAGATGAACCACATCACCAATCCTTAATTTCCCATCCGGAAGCGACGGTTTCACTATCTTTACCGATGCTTCGAACATTGGACTTGGATGCGTGTTGATGCAGGAAGAGAAAGTTATAGCTTATGGATCCCGTTAGTTGAAAGATCATGAGAAGAACTATGCAACACATGATCTTGAATTAGCAGCGGTTGTTTTCGCATTGAAGATGTGGAGACATTATCTCTATGGAGAGAAATTTGAGGTTCACTCCGATCACCGCAGCTTACAGTACTTGTTTTCACAGAAGGAATTGAACATGAGGCAGAGAAGATGGATGGAGTATATCAAGGATTACGATTTTCCAATCAAATATCATCCGGGGAAAGCAAACGTAGTTGCTGATGCTTTGAGCAGGAAATCAGTGGGCATGGCAAATCTCAGTGGCACATGTATCTTTGAGCAATTTGAGGAGTTGAGAATAGATTTACAGCCGCTAGAGAAGGGTATTTTATTAGCTAACATGTCAGTGTTAGAGCCTTCCTTCATTCAGAAGATTTAAGACAGTCAGTTGCAAGATCCAGAGTTGACCAAGATTTCAGAGCAGATAGCAGATCGTCCCGACTTTCGCATTGTGGATGGAGTTTTGTACTTTTGTGATCGTCTGTGTGTGCCAAACATTGAAGATTTGAGGAATGATATAATGACCGAAGCTCACAGTACGAGGTATTCTGTGCATCCAGGCAGCACGAAGATGTATCAGAATTTGAAGGGCAGATTTTGGTGGAATAACATGAAGAGAGGGATAGCAGCGTTCGTTCCTCGGTGTATGACATGTCAGTTGATTAAAGCAGAGCACCAGAAGCCTCCATGGTTGTTGCAACCGTTAGAGATTCCGGAATGGAAATGGGAGCATATAACCATGGATTTCATTTCGGGATTACCAAGGACTAGCAAAGGAAATGACGCTATCTAGGTCATTGTGGACCGTCTCACCAAGTCAGCTCATTTCATCCCGATGAAGACTGGAAAGAAGATGCACATGCTACCATTGGTAGAGTTGTTTGTTAGTGAGATTGTCAGCAGACATGGTCAGCCAGTTTCCATCACATCTGATAGAGACAGCAGATTCGTCTCAAGATTTTGGAAAACACTACATGAGTCTATGAGTGCAAGATTACAGTTCAATACAGCTTATCACCCGCAAACAGATGGCCAGTCAGAGAGGACAATTCAGACTCTTGAGGATATGCTCCGTGCTTGTGTGTTAGACTTCAAAACTCAATGGGACGAGACTCTACCTTTGTGTGAGTTCGCGTACAACAACAGCTACCACTCGAGCATTGGTATGGCGCCTTTTGAGGCATTGTACGGCAGAAGGTGTAGGACACCTGTGTGTTGGGAAGAGGTTGGTACCCGCAATTTCCATGGACCAACAATGGTAAGTGAGACCAGTGACAAGGTTAGGCAGATTCATGAACGTCTGGAAGTAGCCCGGAGTAGACAGAAGAGTTATGCAGATTCTCACAGAAGGGACTTACAGTTCAAAGAAGGAGACAGGGTTTTCTTGAAGGTATCACCTACTAGGGGAATTTTGAGATTTGGGCAGAAAGGCAAGTTGTCAAGGAGATACATTTGACCTTATGACATTGTGAGCAAGATTGGTGACGTGGCTTATAGATTAGCCTTACCACCCGAACTTCCGGCATACACGTCTTCCATGTATCTATGTTGAAGAAGTACGTCCCCGATCCTTCACGTGTACTCCAGCATGAGCCGTTAGAAATCAGAGAAGATGCTACTTATGTCGAAAAGCCTATTCAGATCATCGATACCAAAGAATAAGAATTGAGAACACGGACTATTCAGTGGGTAAAGGTACTTTGGGAGAATCATGGACCGGAAGAGGCAACATGGAAATTGCGAGACCAGGTGCAGAAGAAGTACCCACATCTCCTACCTGAGGTGAGTTTGGTATTTTATTTTGAGGACCAAATATCCTAAGGGGTGGAGGATGTAAGACCCCGACCCGAGTGATCTCGATTAGTACTAATTAAGTCGCGTGTTAGTCTTGAATTTGTTTAGTGGATTTTGGTTTAGTTGGTTAAGAATAGCTTTGTCATAGCTTTGGAAATTTTGAGTGCCTTTGGAATTAGTGGGGCCCTTTGGAGGTTCCTTTTTATGGCTTACGTGTACTTGGGGGATTACTCAAGATTCTTTTGATTTGGTGTTTTATCCCGGTTTACTTATTTTGTTAATCCCTTTAACTTTCATGTTGATCTCGTTCCTGTCCCGAATCCCGAAACTCGACTTTTCTAGCTTCTTGGGCAAAACAGTCTTTTTACACTAAATCTCTACCCAATATTTAATATTCCCGAAACCCGTGAAACATATACTTTTTGGAAAGTAGAAATTTCGACGATCATTTCTTCTTCGTCGTTTTCATCCAAGGTCTCGAGAACTACTATTTCAGCCCAACAAGATTGCTAGTTAGTGGAGTCCACTTGTGTTGCTTATAAAAGAGAGCTTATCCCCTCCCTTTTTCCCTTTTCCAGCAACTTTCTATTGTCTCGGGTTTCTTGCCTCTTTTCTTCTTCTTCTTGGCTTTTCCATCATCAAGACATTACCAACTTGCACCAACATCGAAAAGGACTTCATCATCTTCTTCACCACTTCAAGGGCTTTCCATTGGTACCATTTTTGAAGAAATCTCTTCTCTCCAAGATCCTCATTTAGCTTGCCTTGCTTATTTAGAGCACCTATTGGTAAGCTCTCTCCCTAATCTTCTAGATTTGTGTTCTTATAGTCCTTGAGAAGCTCCATTTTCATTATTAGGAGCTCTCTCTTCTTATTGCTTTGTTTGATCCATTTTAGGGTTTGTTTTGGGGGTTTTTGTAGAGATTGTGATCTTGGCTTGCAAGTCTGGTTAGGAGCTTGTTTTCCTTTGATTTGAGACCCAAGGCAAGTGGATGATTTGATGTATTTAGCTTTGAATGAGTTTTATGGAATGCATTTATGATTTCACCATATATTTTGTGATATTAATGGCTTGTTTAGATTTGAAATAAATGCACATTAGTGAATCTTCTTAGCTTCTTTTATCCATGATTTAGATTGCTAATCAAGTTTAAAAGAATGAAGGAAAAGAAAGGAAAAAGGAATGACCCACTTCACTGCAGAAAACAGAACCTGGGTTCTATTTCGCAGTTCACGCGGT
Organism: Camphora micrantha; assembly: GCA_003546025.1. Classification (NCBI taxonomy): domain Eukaryota; kingdom Viridiplantae; phylum Streptophyta; class Magnoliopsida; order Laurales; family Lauraceae; genus Camphora; species Camphora micrantha. Next base: position 80,767,931 of record QPKB01000002.1, on the reverse strand, counting down.
CGACCGGCCAGGGAGCTCGGTCGACCGGCCACACAGGGTTAGGTCCTCAAATGAACGACCCATTGCACTGCAGAAAACAGAACCTGGGTTCTGTTACGCAGTTCACGCGGTCGACCAGCCAGGGAGCTCGGTCGACCAGCCACACGGGAGTCAAGTTCTCTGGAACCTGACCAAAACATTGTTCACTCCTTTTTATTTACAACTGCCGGTCGACCGGCTAAGGTCTCGGTCGACCGGGCCTTCATGAGAGGGGTCGACCTGACCTCCTCAGGTCAACCGGGACAACTGCGAATCTCTCCTGGGAAGTGATTTTTTCTCTTTTCTTAAATGGACCTAGGTGGAACTTGGTTACCCTTTTATTGGACTCACTTGACTTATCATGAGATTGTTTGACTCGACATTCTTTGAGGTTAATCCGATTGTATCGGAACTCAACCTAATTCAATCTTGAACGGTACGGGACAAGGGATACCCCCTTTATAACTATGCACGAGGTTTGTACGCTTGGGTATCGCGAATCCTATCCCCTTCGGTGACTGAGTAGGTTGTACGATGCTTCAGGATTAACATTATACTTAGGATCTCTTTTGAGGTTTCGTTTGTTTTGAAGTTCATTTAAAAGTTTGAAAATCACTAAGGTGTATAAAGAGCCCGGAATGTCTCCAAACTCAAGTTGTACCAAGTCATTATTACAATGGACATACGGGGTCCTTACCCACCTGATTTATCTTGAATCTCGACACTTGTCCCGAATTTCTCGAAT